>JAZDUA010000536.1:0-600000 GCA_038098605.1 Gryllus longicercus | reverse complement strand
AAGGTCGGTGGTGAAAGACTACTAGGGGCCGCGTCCTGGTAGCGATCGCGAGATTGAACAACGAACTTTGTCTGCTATGGCTTAATACGTTGTTTAGATGGTTGGTTGCTAAGGAGCGCGAGTATATTGACGTAAATAACAAAAAATATTTTAGCGGACTCTCGGGTTTAGATTTTACCTGTTCACATAAATCTTTTGATTAATATATCTTTGTCCCATTTCCTTGCCTTGTCCTTTTGTCCCATTTCGTCTATTTTGTCCCACTTGTCCCATTTTCCCCCTAGGCGCGTTGTGTTTTTTATCCCTACGTTGATTTTCCGCCATTGTCAAATTTGCTCCCCTTTCCTCAATTTTGTCCCTTTTCTTCCCTTTTCCAATTTTGTTAATTTTCCTCCATTGTCCCATTTTGTCCCATTGCCCTCTTTGTCCTCCTTTCCCCGTTTTGTCCCACTAGCCTCCCTTTGTCCTTTTAGTCCGTTCGGACACTGCAATTGTTCTTTTATTTTCTCGCTCGACGAATTCTTCGTAAGAAGAGAAAGTTATGTAATCGTGCGGCGAAAAACGACGAATTTTCGTAAGAAAAAGTATTATAGTCAGGGTTTGGAAATGAAAAAGTGGATATATTCTGATGCTAAATGTAGGGGGAGGGGAATCCTCTCACTCGTGGTGTAGCCAGAATCCATGTTTTGTTGGTTCTTGATACCGAAAATTCTATTGTCGGTGTCCGGTGTCCAAAGACAAAATGTCCGTCTGTCCGCTCGTCTGCGGTCAACGCCAGCCGATTTTCTCCAAAATTGATATTCCTCTATCGATCTGGCTAATGTCGCGACCCCATGATTTTGAAACCGATATTTTAATTTTGGAGAGTACTTTACATAAAGTCCCTCAGACATTTTCAAAAGTTTGAAAACGATCCAAACATTTTGATTAAATTTTGTTGTTCAATAATGCGAATGTTTAAGAGAATGGTGCAACCCTCAATTTTGGTGATATTCCCGATTTTTCGAAAATTGCCAACAAAAAAAATAATTTAAAACTACAAAGTTGATGATAAAGGTTTTTGGCTCAGACAAAGTTTCTTGAACAAAATTAGGTCTTTTAAAAAAGGTTATGTACATTTTTTGTAAAAGTTAGTCGTTTTTGCCTAATTTGCGCTTGAAATTTACGAAAAGCTTTTTCTCAAAAAACCGCTCCAATTTTTTTCTTTAAATTTTATTCATATATGTAATAAGGAATGGTAAGTAATATGGTGCTAGTCCCATTTTCGGGTATTGCTCGTTTTTTTCGAAAATTACAAAAACAAATTAAAAGTACAAATTGAAGATTGAGATTTTTTGTCTCAGGCAAAGTCTGTTGAACAAAATTACCACTTTAAAAAATGTCATGTTCATTTTTTTTTTTGAAAAAAAGTATATTGTGCACAATTTGCGTTTGAAATGTACGAAATTTTTTTCTCACAAACCGCTCCGAATTTGTTCTTAAATTTTCTCCACATATGTATAAGGGACGGCAAGAAATATGGTTCTACACATTTTAGGGTAGTGCTCGTTTTTTTTCGAAAATTGCAAAATAATTTGAAAACTACAAAATTGAGGATATTTTTGTCTCAAAAATGGTTGTTGTAGTAAATTAGCTATTTAAATAAATAAATAACAAATAAATAAACTAGTGGTGCTATAGAATAGCACAGACTTTCTCGCCCTAGTTAGTTTTCTAATCTCTCTACCCTTGACTAACTTTTGCGACAAGCCCCATTCTCTTCTCGGCTGCTTTCATTTTGTCACCCGAAAAATAGTTTGTTTTTTTTTCACATTTTCGCAATTGCTCAGCTCCGTAATACTAGAACAGAAACCACAATCGTTATTACTAATATAGAAGTACACAATCCACGACCTAACGTGGCGGCCGTGGTGGCTAAATTGGTGGGTACGGGCACAGCTCTTCGGAGAGCAGGTTGGCTGGTTCGAGTCTTGTCAGTCGTATTTGTGACAATTCTGTGTTGCCGCAGGAAATAATTGAGGATTCCAGAAACTTTATTGAAAATCATTTGAAGCAATCCTAATCACAAATACTATTATTCAAGACAAATAAACTAAAAGTGTGTGCATGTGATTTTCGAATTTTTAACTTTTAAACAAATTTTCACATCTCTTATTGGATTTGTAAAACAAATTTTCACATCTCTTATTGGATTTATGAACCATCCAATCAATAGTTGTCTTTCGGCGCTTATGGCTATTATTAAAGTGCCAATTCGCTGTACCCGGATGGCCGAAGTGGATAAACGTCGAGTCCGGTCTGAGCGTTTCGTAGAGCAAAGCCGCTGTTTCAAGGCTGGCTCCGGGACAATTATTGGTCACAATTCTCAGTTCCTTTCACCAACAAAAATTATTTATCGCGTCGAGTTATGCCCGCCGAGCGGCAATCCTTTTCTGCCCAAGGGACATTTATTTTACATTTTGTTACTTATTCTTCTTTTGTCCCCTCCACAGTAACCCAGTGAAGAAAGGGAATTTATTATCTTTAAATGTTTATACAGTTTTGCTGCTGCCTTGCGGCTTAAACAGCTAGAAGCGGGGCTTTTTCTTACAACTAATTTACATTCTAGACCTAAAGTTAACTTACTTGCACTTTGGCATTACTAACTTACACTAAAATCAGTTTTGTAATACTATGTTATATATTCTACGTAAATTGTTATTATATAGGTTGGTAAATTATTATTTTTTTCTACATTCACACATCATTCATACTAGTTTCATTATATACATAACCATTCATTCTTCCCATTCATTCGCACTTCACTTCACTGCACTGTTCGCCACGGCACTGACTTGGCTCAAAGTGTCCGTGGCGCTCGGGCCCATTGGGAGGCGTGGCAGGTGGGTCGCGGCGTCGCGTTCCCCGCGCGTCCCTCGGCCGATGGCGAGTCTTCCCCCTCGCGCTCGGCTGCCTGCGCTCGCTCGCACAAGGCAGCAAGCGTGTCGTGAGGCAGCGCGCGGAAAAAGGCGACGCGCTTCGGACCTTTCCGGAGGTGGGACCGATGCGCGTCACTGTTTGCCTCACGGCCGGTCACTGTTTGCCTCTTATGACTTTAAATGCCGAATCCCTGTGCGACCTCGGTGGCCGATGCTGTGTATTGTCTCAGTGCTTCGGAGGCGAGGTCAGCTTGTTCGAGCCTCGCTGAGGGATAGTTATTTGTCACAATTCTGTGTTGCCAAATAAAACGATTGAAAATTGCAGAAACTTAATTGAAAATTATTTGAAGCTCTTCTACTAACAAATACAATCAATTAAGATAAATAAATTGGAACTGTAAATGAGATTTTCGAATTTGTGACTTTAACCCCCTTGTCATTTCACATTTTCTCAGCTCCGTAATGCTAGAACTGAAACAGTTGTGCCTTGAGTAATATGGAAGAGGACAGTCCTACACTCCTGGATGGCTCAGGTTGTTAAGTGGCTTGTGGGGGTTCATTGCTAGAAACCAGGAGGTCGTCGGTTCGAGTCCCACATGGGGTTTTTAATTTGATGAAAGTGGTGTTGTCGAAAAAATATTAGGAATTCGAGAAACTTTATTGAAAATCATTTGAAGCATTTCTACCCACAAATGCAATCATTTCATTTACAAATAAACTTTTAACTACACATAAACAAATAAAATTTTGCGATTTGTAAAACGTATGTCACTTCAGATCAATTATTAAGTTTCTGTGCATCTGCATGAACCAATTTATGTAAACTAATTAATCTATCGACATGAAATTTAAATACATTACGAACACTAGCCATGTTACGAACTTAGATATCCCTAATGATTGAGAAATTATCACTTTCTCACCTTACGAATTCTTCATAAAAAGAGAATGTTATGTAATCATACGCCAGAAAATGCCAAAATTTCGCCAAAATAAACCTCATTGCCGGGTTCTGGTAATGAAAAAGTGGATAAATACTGTTGCTAAATTTAGAAAACAAACTCTAGCTCGTGGTGTAGCCAGAATCCATGTTTTATTAGTTCTTGATACCAAAAAATCGATTGACGGCAAAATGTCAGTATGTTCGTTTGTCTGTCCGTCAGTGGTTAACGCTAGCGCCTAAATCGTTCAGCTGATTTTCTTTGAAATTGATATACCCTGATTGATCTTAACGGACTGGAGACTTTGGAAGTTTCTAACGGATATATTGATTGTTGAAGGTGTTTTTTTTTACATTAATCGGACATTTTTTTTATACCTTTGGCAGAGTTTGACCATGTGGCGCTTCTGTGGCGTAGTGGTATACGAGCCGGCACGTTGACTCTGAGGATCTGCGTTTCAGTCTCGGAGCGGAAAAATATTAGCTGCATGACAACACTTTTTGATCGTAATGTGGTAGTGTAATGTTGGAGCTTTCAGAAACAATGCGAGAAAGTATGTGCTTTAAAAGCACCACTAGTTTTAAACGGTACCAAGACCCTGTACCAACAACCCTAGCTTACCGAACATCGAGAGTAATGACAATTCTTAACTCATGAAAGTGTTACATGTTTATTATGAATTACAAGACTAATTGGAAATAACAAAAAACGTTGTATGTAACACATCATCTGTTAGTCTTTATGGACTTGTTACATAAATAACTATTTTGATTGAAAAAATGCTGTTCATGAAATGACTCATCTGCATACAGGTGGATCAATTTCAGCGGTAAAAACACACCAGCGTCTTCCTTATAATATTATCAATAAATAATTGTTTCCGTTTGGTCTTCAGAAGCACATATTCCTGTAGAAAGTGTCTTTTTTTGTTGTAATTTTCCAATTTCGTCGCTGCTGTTTCGTCGCCTGCTTTCGTAGATGGAAATACCGAGGCGCCAGACATGAAAAAAAATTGGGTGATGTAAATCTCACATGATTGACCACTGAAAAATTTATTATTCTTGTTATTGTTTATTTGTTGTTGTTCTTCTTCTTCTTCTTCTTCTTCTTCTTATTATTATTATTATTATTATTATTATTATTATTATTATTATTGTTATTATTGTTATTGTTATTATTATTATTGTTATTATTATGGTGACACTGTATTTTTTTCTTTGTTTAGGCGACCGGATACATCATTTTCATTTTTTCGAAACCCAATACGAGCTTTAATTCATTTAACTTGGCATCGGCAGAAGTGGCGTTATTTAAAACTTTTAATTTTAGTTTTGATTTTCATTTTCCTGGGTCATGGAATATATTCCATCCCGGGATATTCAGTGAAGAAAATACTTGGAGCTTAGTAACGCGTAAATGAAGTTTGCAAGACCTGGTCTTCGTAAGTGACTTACTATCGAATTTTTTGTTTTCACAAAAGCTACTAGTTATCTAATTATTCAACTCTTTCATCCCAAATATATTTGACATAATATTATGCATAAATTTATTGTAAATGGAATACTTGAAATAAACAGTGAAACAAAATAATAGTGTTTCTTTTTTAACATCATATTTTTGGATATCATCGCTGAAGAATGAAGCAATCGATATGGATGAAAATACGTGCCGCGAACTTCACCAACAAATCACCAAGTAAATGAAGCAAATTATAATCAAGGAGCTTAAGAATAACAATTGCTATTACACCCCCCCCCCGAGTCCGCCATTTCTCCAATTTTTCATCAGTGATTATCAGATAAAAAGATGCTTATGCTCACGTCCAGGCGGCCCGGCAACGAGCACTCTGCTTTCATGTTCCTGTGTATCTTTTGAAAAGTCCTTATTGATTAAATGCTTTGAAGATGCATGACGTGACTCTATAATATGTAATAATAGTTATACAAATATCAAGGAGGATATAAATTTTCTTTTTATAACATTCACATAAATTTCACAACTGGAAAAAATATTGACGAAACGTGCTTCCCAGGAAAAGAATTTCAAATATATTTTCCCGGAACTAGTGCTCTTTACAGACGAATCTAAATTAACAGTAAATAACACAACCTATGAGAGGTTTGCTGCTCGGAGCGCAAAGGGAGGATTTTTAATCTTGTGCACAGAATCTTAGATGTTGCATCTATTATTACTGCAGAAGGGATGGCTTTCATTTTTGTTGTGAAAAAAATTATTCAGACTTCAGTTGGACATTTTTTGATATTTTCCGATTCGGAGAGGTCTTTCTAAGCATTATGTAATACAACTGCTGGGGACAATTCACCCCCTGATATTATACATTAAGCCACAAGATAGCTTATGGGAACTCGTGGCGTTAACATGAAAATTCAATTAGTTTGGGTTCCAGCCCACAAAGGTATTCTTGGCAACCAAAAGGCAGATGAAATGGCAAAAACAGCTGCCAAAGGGGTAATATTTTTTAATGAACCTGTATCTCTCTCTGATGTAGTGGCATTTTTTAAACATAAATGCTGAGAGGCAAATAAAACAAGATTAATTAATGAAAGAAAATAACTTTCACATTTCTCATTCCCCCATAAAGGATTAGATTTATGGCAATTTTTTACGCTTTTTTGTGTTTTTTTGTCGTTAATTGTATTAGAGTAATCATCTATTTTTCCCAGAAGAGTTTTACAATTGAATCATTTTAAAAAATCATTTGCTTATCATATCTGTTGATTGGATGAAGGTTATTAAATTCTAGGCTATTGAATTGTTTTTTATTTATTTCTAACAGCTCAAGAATTTATACCAATTTATTTTATTAGTGTGGTACTTTATTTCTGGTTTCTATTGATACGATGGTAGCTCATTAATCCTTATATTAATTGGAAAGTGATCACTCCCCCACTTGCTCTCCATCACTTCCCAATCACTCAATAGGGCCAAGTCAGGAGATACTATAGTTAAGTCAATGTTTTAATAAGAACAACCGCTGTTTGTTATTGTTACATATTGTTGGATCTTTGTTATTAAAGATGACAAAGTTATCAAAATCCAAGATGTCTGCTATTACTGGTCCGTTAGCGTAATCCTTCTCGCTCCTCCATATTTGATGATGGGCAATAAATTCCTCTATATCTATAGTCTATAGTTGAGAATTGTTGATTCGTAGCGTCAAAAATTTATTGCATTCCATTGCGTCTAAATTATTATTTAGAGGCCTCCTGTAACATACAGTCATTAAAATTGTTCCATAATTTTAATTTATCTTTATTGAACCTGTCTCCAAAGGACACCTGCTAAAATTGAAATTAATGGTGTCAAAGATTATTCCTTTCTTAACCAAAATTACTAAACCACCTTTATCTCCAACAATTCTGTCGTATGTAACTGTCAAAAATCTAGTTTTAGATTTAGATTATTCAATCAAAAAAACAGTAAAATCTGTATGTGACGTAGGGGGCAGAAGATTATCCGCGCACGTTTTCTTGAGTTCCAGAATCCCATCCCGTCTATTTAACTATAAATAGTTGAAAGATGAGTAAAAGTTTAACACAAATAAATAAAAATAAATTTTAAAAATCGCAAGATTAGCAATATTTGAAAAATAGTCATTTTTGTTTCTGAGTTATAGAAAACTTATTTGCATCGGTACACGAATTGTAAGTATAATTTTTCTGCATTGCTAACAAAATAGCAACTCGCCCTTACCTCTACTCTTACCATTACAAGCAAAAGAAGAGTTCAACAAAACGAGCGCATAGTGAAGGTAAATTTACGTCCAGAAGCAAAACAAGGAGCCATCTCAGCATTTGCTCAATGTATCAGGGAAACTGAACAAAAACCTGATCGAGATGGGTTGATTGACCCGGAAGCTGAAGTACATTATTTGTTACAAACATATTAAGTTTTTTTAAAAAAAATTATCCAATACAAATGTAAACTAATTCGTTTTATATCACTGATTTGTTAAAATAAACATTATTTTTCTTTTTGATTATCAGTATAGTCTTTAATTGTATAGAAACAGTTATGCAGCGGAAAAGATTTTACTTTAAACTTAAATTTGTGAACCGACTTGAATTGTTTAATGTCATCTGGCAGTGCGTTGTAAAGTAACGTACATGTATTGATGTGGATTTCTGATAGTGAGCTGTTGATACTGACATTTGATGAACGTGATTTTTACGACGTGTGTTGTAATTATAAATATCAGTATTGCATGAAAATATGTTCCCACCGTTGAGTAAGTCACTTTTAACAAATATTACAGATTCGTAAATATACACGCAAGGCAGTGGTAAGATTCCAAGCTCAATGAAGTGAGGCATGCAAGAGTAACGTGGATGGCATTTTTTCATTATTCGAATAATTTTCTTTTGCAATCTAAAGGTCTGAGTACAACATGATGAGTTTCCCCAGAATTTTATACCATATCTCAGACGGGAAAGTACATTTGCAAAATACACGCAACGAGCTGCATGAAGGCTGACAGAATTTGATAGAATTCTGAACGCGTAACATAATGAACTTAATTTAGTGATTAATTTTGTTATATGTACATTCCTTTTGAGGTTTGACTGAATTGACAGACCTAGAAATTTTGTTACCTGAACATCACCTAATTGCATATTATTCATTTTCAATGGATCATGCGATTGCTTATTTGAAATGCAAAAATGCATTGAAACAGTTTTTCATTCATTAACTATTAATTTGTTATTACAAAACCAATTTGAAACTTCTAAAATCGTACTATTTATTGTTTCTTTTTTGCAAAGAACATTCGTGTCATCGTCAAACAGAACCGTTCTTCCGTTTTTAATAGACGACGGCATATCGTTTACGTATAACAGAAAGAGGATAGGACCTAAGATCGAGCATTGCGGAACCCCACATTCAATTGGTAAAGAATTGTAAAGATAAGTAAATATTGTCCTTTCGTGCCAGTACGGTTTTCTACTCTTTGAGATCGATGTTTAAGGTACGAGGTTACACAATCTAGGGCGATACCACGAATTCCATAAGAAGGTAATTTTGATAGCAAGATGCTATGGTCAATAACGTCGAAAGCTTTCGAAAGATCCAAAAATATTCCAATCATTTTGGTCCATTGATGCAACTTCACCAACAAAAAGTAACATCTTTATGAAAAGAAGAAATGGCAGTTTCCGTAATTTTGATTTTCTAAACCCGTGTTGTGAGACTGAAAACGCTTCGTTTTTCCTGCGAAAAGTTTCCATTGGCGTATAGAAAATCCTCTCTAATATTTTAGAGAAACCTGACAAAAGAGAAATTGGTCGGTAATTTTGAATTTCCTTTTTGCTCCCCTTTTAAAAAGTGGCTTAATTTTTGCTGTTTCGAAAATATCTGGAAATATTCCTGTGCATAAAGAAGCATTGAAAATGTGAGTTAACGGGTGTATAAAGGCAGGTACACAAGTTTTCAATAAACAATCCGAAAATTCATCTAAACCAGATGAATATTTATTTTTGAGTTTACTGACTATTTGTAAGATTTCGTTAGATGACGTTTCGGAAATAAAAATCGTGTCGAAAATTGTTTGGGAAGGTAATGATGTTGATTTTGACGGTTTTAGTCCCTTCGCGAGTTCAACCGCAATTCTAGAGAATTGTTGGTTGAAGAGATTTGCCACTTTTTCCGGACTTCTGGCTTCTCTTTCATTATCCTTTAAAAGAACATTCTCTACTAAGTAACGAGATGATGTGGTCGTATTTTTTATGATATTCCTCATTGCTTTAGTTTTGTTACTAGCATTTAAAATATCATGATTATTTTTCATTATCTTTTGCCTGAACTATTACTTTTCTTAAGATTCTTTTGTATTCTCGGGAGTAGACATGGAAACCGGGTGATACGTTATGTTTAGAAATAATTTAGATTATATTTTTCATTGCTGTCAAAAGCGTTATAAACTGTGTCCCATGATTCCTTCAGCAAGTAGTCCGTAAATAATTTTATGTTAAGTTTAGTGAATGCTCTGCACATGCGTGAATAATTTGTGTCAGTGTTCATGTTATTAGTAATTGTAAGAATTTGTGCATCATGGTCACTGTAACCTAGATTAGTAATTTTTATTTCATATCTAGTTGTGGTTTTGTTGTAATCTTTTAATGTAAAGTTGTCATTGTCTTTCAACTGAGGTTCTATTAGTAATATGACATCAAAATTGTTAGTATAAAATGTAAAATCCCTTGTATTTATAATGCTACGAAAATTCCATTGTAATATTTTAATTTGTGTAATTATTATATGTATAATATTTTTGTACGGCATTTTTTTCATTTATCGCTTTATATTTTTGAGAAACTGGATAATCACGGGAAATAGATTGGTGGCTACCCTTGCAGCTCGCACACCTCGGAGTCACCCCTTTTGCACGGTCCACCATGATCTTCCTCTCCTCAAGCCACACATTGTTTCTTACCACTGCAATCTTTCACTGTATGACCAAATTTTTAGCATTAGACGATGAACAAAGGGTTCTATTTTGGATTTCACCAAGTAAGTGAAGCTTCTTTAGGCAAAAACCTACCTTTAAACACGATTAGCGCGGATGTGGTAGGGATCCACATCTTTACGTCCGCTTGCTTGGTTGGCCTCTTCCCTTTTACTAAAGATCATAAAGGCTTTGCTGCGCCCTTCCTTCTTAATTTCGGCAGAGGGCTTATAATTCTTCATTACAATCTTGCCAATCCTGTAAATATCGAAGTTATTGGAACTTCGAGTTTTGTTGCCGATCAAAACGCCGTATGGACCGATACTTCTCTCCGAATAACCTTCCGGGCTAATTTCCCATCCTGGTGAACTATCAACTTCGTTATCAGTAGAATCAGCCTTCTTCTTGTTTTGAATGTCAGGGAGCATTTCCCCCTTTTCATCTTTTCTTTTCGTGTTCTGTGTAGTTCTTTTATTCACAATCACGTTTCATTCCGTCTTCTACCTCCATTGTAAAATATCAAACCCTCTCGGTAAAACCTGGGGATTATGATATGCACTTTTCTTCAAAGATTAGGTATGTACTGTAACACTGATTCGTGAAATAACTCTGCAACACTTTTCAGATATTTCGGTCACTTAGACGTTCAATGAAAAACACAATATTCACTTAATCACGTTATACTCACTACACTCACAGAGATGTTTACTCGCTCACGTTACACTTCGGTAATGTAAATCTCCCTATGTCAGTGCTGCGATCTATTGAATTTTCCTACAAGTATTTTTCGGTACATTTAGCCTTAAAATACTTCTTCTGGATTCACATTTATACTGTTGTCCTGAAAATCTGTGTGCTACGATTCCACTAAGACATTGCAACAATGGAAAAAGTTATGGGGGGAAATGGAATCGAAATATACTCGTAGACTACAGCTGGACACTTAAAAGCGATCAAGAGAAATACAGTAAACAATCGCTCCAAACTACAATTTGATCGAGATTACTATTTCTAAGTAAAGTAAATAAAGCGAACCATTTTACAACAGTATGGACTTTTTAATAGTGTGATGTCATGGATACTCACAGCGAACACAGACACGAGCTTTCATATAACAAATATTTATTTACCAGGAAAACACAACAAATATTCACAATGAATTTACACATTACACCTTAGCTTTGATAGACCTACTATTCCCTGATCGCGGGAGTGATCCCAACCCGATTGATGATCGGTGTCAATTGTGGCACTCGCCACTCCTACATCTGAAGCGCGCACAAAGCCAAGCTTCCGTGACCGGATGTCACAAGTCCGTACCGGCGTACCAACTGATGGTTTGCCTCGATCGCTTGAGCGATCTTACCCGATTGAGAATCGGCCGCGAGTCGTGGCACTCAACCACTCCTCACCTCGGAGCACGCACACAGCATAGCTCCCACGTGACCGCAGTCACCCAAGGACACAAAGTCCTCTACAGGCTCGTCAACGCGTGACTTGCTTCGCGAGCGCTGCTCGCTGCTGCACCGTCGTGTTCGTGCAAATACACGAGGTTCTCCCACTGTATCCAGAACCCACCCTCTGGCTCTGTGCATTCCTTTATATATTCGAGGCTCACGTGACCTACTACGTCACGCCACACAGTGTTTCTTACCACGCCGCCAGTGTTTCTTGCCTCCGCAGCGTACTTCTGCTTGCCTTGAGGTTTCGGTCTCCGTTCCCTATGACCGGAGGACCCCGAAGCCTCGTGTCTCCCTTTGCCGCGTGCTTGCTTTTAGGAAAAACCCATCTCTCCCTCCTGTGATGAGGCGGTTTCATGTTGCTAATCCTTTACCACGCGTCCCCAAATAGCTGCAACGAGGTTCGCTCTCTAAGTACGTTACAATAGTCTATTACAAAGAAACCTTCCCCATTACAAATAAATGTTCTGCAAAATTGAAATCAGCGCACCATATCAATAATAATACTGTTGCTCTACTTAATTTTACAGACACAAAAGTTAAACACTGTTGGCCAGTGTAAGTTTTTGCAATTTTCGAAAATACGAGAGTTCGGCAAAAATTAGAATAACATCAGTTTCTTTACCGACTTTTGCTACATACATGGAGAAAATTCAATGAAAAATATGTTGCAGATTCTGAAAAAATAATTTTTTTAAAATTTGCAATACAATACTGTTAAAAACTTTATTAAATGGAAATTTATTGCACTTTATGCAGATCATGGTGGTACACGGAAGAGAAACGCTAGATCTGTTAAATTACACATAGACAGTGGCGGCTGGTGTCCCAACAAACTGGGGGTTGCAGCTGCATGGAATGACGGGAATGTAACTTCCAAAATTCAGAACACTAACATATCCGTAATAAAACGTAAGGAATTCATGTAAATGAATTAAAACTAAGTTAAGGAATATATTTACGTCTGTTATTTTCTTTATTTAAATGTAATAGTAATTTATCTTTATTTAAATGTAAACTCTGATGAACCTGGAACTAATTTTTAAAAACGACTAATGTCATACTATATGGCCAGATTATGTTCGACACTTAACTAGTTTTTATACCATTGACATTTTGTTTTTTTAATTTTTGTTTGTTTATGATGTGGTTTCAAGAAATATGGAGAATTGATTTTTGAAAAATACACCAAATAGGATCGAAATGTCAAAAAAATGTTTAAAATATTATTATAGTGTGTTATTAAGATCAAAACCATTAAAAATAAAACGATGTTAAATAAGTATATATTCAAATATTACTTACATAATTTTATGCGTAATCTGTGTAGGGCATGTTCTCCTACCACGCACATGGTGCTTGCTTTTATTTCCAGTGCACACACGAGTGTTTATACTAGTTCTGCATAGAGATAACTGCCAGAAATAGTATTCGTTCAATTAAAAAATGATCTAGTTTTCGAAAATACGGTGATCGCACCATGCAATGCACTTGTGCAGTGCGGTGATCGCACTCCGCAACAAGCACAATTGTTTGGACACGCTTTACACAATTCATTTCATGATCTTAGTTGTTATTGCTGCTACTAATGGTGATAAAGAAATAAAATATTGTATTTAGAAAATTTTACTTCCCTGGTGTATTGCAATAAAGGAAAAAATGTCTTTTATTTCAAGAATATGTTCTCGCCTAAAGTGACATTCGTATGAGCTTATTCAAAACTTCACTTCTTATAGAAATATACCAAAATTATTATTTTAAAATGTGAAGTACGTTTTTGGTTTCATTTTGACATGAATACACCATGTTTATTAAAGCAAATTTCCCATTTTATTTGAATAGGAAATCCATACACCTTTCTTTTTGATGTGCGAATTTTTCAATTACTCTCTGATTAAAATCAGCAACATCGTTTATGAGATTCCTCTCCATCGATAGCATGACTTATGCAGACAACCTATCGTCTGACATGCTGTTTCTTAGAAACGTCTTGATATATTTGAGGATCAAAAAACATCTCTCAGCTTCAGAGGAGGTCATTGGAATAGTAATTAAGATTACTAATCGTGTGATGACTTCATTGAATGTTTCTTCTTACTTGGACTCTTAGAGAAACTGATACAAACTAAGAGTGCCTGATAATTTCCTGAATTCCTCGGCCCTGTAAATTGCTTCAAGCTGCACGCGAATTTTTTTGCAGCTCAAAAATTTGTAAGCATCGCAAACAATTTTTAATGTTTCTTCTGGAAATTTAGATTCGTAAACTGGAGATATTTCCGGCGTGGCAAAATCTTTCCTTCATTTGAAAAATAATTACATCACATAATCCCTTTGCTTCTCTCCTCGCTCATTGTCTTCAGTCTTTCTTTTCTTTGCGGATGAAGATTGTGATAGATTGGCATTTAAAGATGATTTCATTGTCATTCCTACGTTTTGTCATATTTTGTTCAAAGCACAGAAGACTTTGTGCTACGACAGTGGACTTAATGTCTACTTTCTGAAGTTGCCCAAATATATCGTTAACTTTCCGAGAGAATGAAAGACAAAAATGAATTTTTCACTGGTCAACATTTTTAAATGACCGGCATCTTGGGAGAGAGAACTGCCACTTTTTTGTCATCTGACTGTAAAATTGTTGTCATGCATTGAATCAGGGCTTGCCTGTGGTCAAAATCGTAGGGACGCTTCTCAGCTGAAAATTACACCTGGTGGGAACAGATTTAGGGAATCGCTTGTTAACTATTTAATCTAATATTGATGTCCTCTGTAGGTGTTTGAAAAAAAATGTACATATTTCCTCAACACTGGCAAAGAAAATTCTTACATTTCTATTTATTGAGTCAGCTCTCATCATCACTAAATTAATCTTATGTGCGTGATAATGGACATATTGAGCATTAGGATAACAAATTTTAACAAGTGTTTGAACTTCATTCGAAATTCCAGACATTGCAGAAGCGCCATCGTACGTCTCAGCTATTAGTTGTTTGGGAGATTCATTAATTTTGTGCCGTGTTAACTCTTCAAGAATGCTAGACGCCAACGATTCTGCATCATGATGCCGAGGGTTAAGAAAGGTCCAAAATCTTTCAATTGGTAAACGATGTATCTGAAAACAATTGACATTTGAAATGTACTCGACACATCGCTTGTTTCATCGACAATAATAGATAAAAATTTGGTTTCCCCGATTTTCTCTGCAATTTTTTCTTGGAAAACTTCTAACATAATTTCTAGCAACTCTTTCTGAATCGTTTTGGAGTCCCGAGAAATACTGCCGCATTTTCCAGATGTTTTTTTAACGCGATCTGCACTGGAATCAATTAATCCTCTAAAAAATACTGGATTTGTGGAATTTTTGTTTCATTGTGGCCCCTTAAATCTATTTCAAAAGCACCACATAAACGAATACAATTAAGTATTGAGCTCAATACGCTCTGTTATATTTCACTTGTCCTTTATGAAATAGCAATATTTCTTCTGTATTCATTGCACAGCCACACATAAAAATGGTGTTCGTGTCAGAGGATCAGACCATGTTTTCTATATATTTTCGAGGTCACCAAATCCAAATCCGGTGTCCATTTTACTCCATTACATTAGGTTATTGACTTCACCTCAAAAAATATAAAAAATGAGATATTTCTAACCGAGGGGTCAGACCACGTTATCTGTGTTATGTTTTTGGGGTTGCTGAAACCGAATATGAAGTCCATTTAACTTAATCACATCAGATTTTTTATTCAGATCAATTATAATTGATAGAGAAGGTGGCACTGGCTCCTGACGGAACAGCACTCATCACGTTGTTATATGGCAGATTGCTTGTATCGTTGGCGCGAGATCGATGCCATGCAGACACAGATTTTTTTTAAGGTTACATGAACAATTTGATGTGATGAAGTTAAATTGTCTTCATATTCGGTTTCAGCTACCCCAAAAACATTCAGGTAACACGGTGTGACCCCTTGGTAAGAAATATCTTCCATTTTTTGATGTTATATGAGAAACCTGATGTGATGGAGTAAAATGGGCATCGGATTCGGATTTAGCGACCCCATAAACATATAGAAAACATGGTCTGATCCCCAGACAAGAACACAACTGGCTTTGTGTGGCTGTTTTATCTAATTGTTCTGCTTTATTGGTAGTTTCTAATAACGCTAATTGTAAACTGTTTTTACGTGAGTTTCAGAAGCTTCAGGATGGTTTAAATCTTTAAACATATTTTTTCACCATCTTCACCTCCAATTAATATACAAGGAAAGAAAAACAGAGCTGTCTTCGAATCACACCCACATAACCATTTGTATTTCTTGTAAAAATAATTTTTGAATTTTCGATTCAATTATCTTTGTTGTTTAACTATTTTCTACCGTTTAAATAAATATCGAAACCTTGGAGTAGGCTTTCGAGTTCCTTAACTTGTAGTTTTCTTCAATAAGGCGTGAACCGAAAGGAATTTTAAGTAAATTATGCTCTGAAATCATTGTCAGAAAGATAAAACACTCATGCAGAAAACTGTCACTCTTACGAACGTCCTTTACCGGCAGCAACAATAAAAACAACACCTAAATAATAAAATATCCATCACACACTATTCTAACTCACGACACACAAAGAACCTCCTAAAATCACCGGGAAATAAGAGTCGTGTGGACGGAAGAGTATTGCGTGATTAAGAAGAGGAAGAGAAGGGGAATTTCTTCCACAACGGCTAACGTTACATCAAACAAACTGCACTCTTCAAATGAAAGTTTTTAGTTAACAAATCTTATATTAAATGAAAATAATTTCGCCAAATATGTATCAATAATGAATGCAATACCGGCAAGTATTGACTGAACTCTTGTATTTTCAATAACAAGTGAAATTCATAAAATTACCTTGCAGCGAGTCAGACGGAGACAGAATATTGGTATTCCCCTGAGACTCCCTCGGTCACCGCGCAGCGCTGGGCGGCCCCACCGTCTGGTTGCACCTACAAAAGACTGCATGTTCCCCGTGTTAAATCGAAGGGCCAAAGAGCAAATATAGTAAACCCAGTAATACAGATAAGAGCGTGGTGCAATACCAGGCAATATACCAAACACTGACCAAGAGAAATGGCTCAGATTTTACTGCAGTTCCTCTGAGCGGGAGGTCCTAGATTCGAGTCCCGACGGTGGCAGGATTTTCAATATTAGCTTCAATATTAGCCAAGCAAAAAACAACAAAACAAACAACAATACACGCTACATTTACGGGATTAATGACCTTACTTTTTAAGTGCCCGGAATCACTATCAATCAATCAATCACTAGATACCGAAGAGAGCGCCAGTTGGACGCTCTTTGGTTTCAAAATGAGTTCATATAAATCGATATCGCTGCAATATCTTGAATATTGAATGTAATTAAAAGGAAAATGTATATTCCAAAGATATTATAAGATTTTAGAGATATTATAAGAAATTATCGGGGCGTTGTGCAACCGTGCAACCGAAGCACGACCCGCCACTACCCATAGTGCACATATCATGTACTAGAAATCTTGATTATGACGCATTTATTACGTTCTTCTAAGGCATTGAAGCTATCTTAAATTTTCGATCTTTATATGTTCATACAGAAATTACATTGTCGTACCTCCTTCTCACTTTCTAATAGAAAGACATTGTAAGTGCTTAATTATCCATACAACATGAGATTAAAAGACAATTATCTTGTTTTCATATTTTCAAACATTGCAATTACAACAAACAACATTTTGGAAATAATTGTCCAAAGATTATTTAGGATCCTTTGAAAGGTACCCTCAGCACATGTCCTGCTTGTCATACCAGATCCTGATGGACATGTTAGAGTTGTCAAATTAAAAACCACAAAGACTAGATTTTAATGCCTTATGACCTATTACTCATGTTTATTCGCTACCAATGAATATGAAAGAAATTAGTATTAGAACCAATAATCCCCAATGCAAATCTAAAAATCTATATAAAATATTGTTACAATATACAAAATGCAGTCCTCATAAAGGATAAATATTCGAATGCACTTATGTTGCCCTTCCCCCGCAGTTTGAGTAATTGCATCAAACGAGGGAAATATTTTCTGATGAGAATTGGTAGTATGTTCTTTTTCTATTGACAATGTTTAAAGGAGTGTGTGGGTGCAGAAGCAGAGACATTATATTTGGACAATCACTGCAATAGCAAGTCAATATGTTAATGTAATGGCCATGACCATGAAAGACTGAAGATTTAGATTTATTGAGACAAAAAAACAGTAAAAACTGTATGTGACATAGGGGAGAAAAGATTATCTGCGCACGTATTCTTGATGGAAAGCCATGGGCAGAAGCTAGCTCCCATTTTATTCACAAATGCAAAATCTCTGAATGATTAATATAGGTATATCTGTGGTGAAGCATTGGAATAGTGATAACTCAACAAAAAGGGTGAAAATACAAATCTGATGCAGAGTGTATGTCAATTCAAGTGATATTGTTTCAGGAATTAAACAAGACACATCACAATGGTTGATAATATTATTGTATCCAACAAATTTAATTATTCAAGGAGACAAAGAAACTTGTTAAACCTATTCTTTTCAATTTTATTTGTTATACAAAATGCCAAATGAATAATCACTATCATTAATTATTAAATATAATTTGTTAATGAATTTAATTTTAAGTATGTTATTGCTTATATGTGTAATTTGTAAGAATTTACTGAAATATAAATATCCACTTCTAGGCAAAAAATTAAACCCCTTGAAAAGTACTTCTTAGCCACAGTAGTATGCTGTAAGATAATACGGAATTGTTACAATCTTTATCGCCCCTGCTTGCTAATATTGAGTATGTTGCTAATATTGGGTAAAATTACATTTACTGTTACATACATAGTTTTGTTTTAATCATTTACATTTTTTATGAATGTAGCCCCCTAAAAAATCAAATATGAAAAGAAAGTTAAATAGCATCAGAAGTAAATAAACTGGAACATTAAAAGAATGAAAATAGGAAGATTCCCAAACACTTCTCTAAAATGCAAACCATTACAGCTGAGACATATAAAAAAAGGGGAAAGAAAAAGATAAAAAAAGGAACATCTGGAAGACTAATATTCATAAAAAATAGTAAAAAAATACATATCAAGAAAGTTGAGGATTTACTTATTTAACACTATATAGTGCCACAAATGTATCAAAGGTCACATTGGGTTGTGCAGAACCCAGTAACAGTAGTTACCGGTCTTATACAAAAATATACTTGCTTCTGTATTGAAAATTATTTCTGTAAAATGATTTTAATTTATAATTACCAGAATAAAATTTTCAGGAATAATTCCTATAAAGACATTTCTAACACATTGATCAAAACATTGATATTTGGTAAGAATTTTAAATTTGCTATAACCCATAAAGATCAATGGAATTTTGTCTTCATCACAAAGGAGGTTGAATGTTAAATGGGATGTACGACAAGGAAAAATCTAATATGCAATACTCTTTGGTTGATGATTTGAATTTTTTAAACTTTTCCTTTAAATTTACGCATGAGGGAAAATTGTTTGGGGCTTATTTACAAGATCCTAGACATTTCCTGAGAAAAAAACCTTTGTATTTTTCATTAGTACTGACAGTGGTGATATGGTTACTAGAGATAAGTTTAATTTGATTAGGATAGACTTAAAACATTTTAGAACTATTGGTGGCACCTTTCTTTTTGCTTTGTGGTTTTAATACTTTTACATCAATTTAAATTTAATTGAGTTATTGCACAATTTTTATGTTTTTATGTTTTTTTTTTACCTAATGAATGTTACAGAACTAACCTGACGACAAAATGTGTGAGTTTGTAAGGTGGCAAGTTCAATAGAATAACGTATTCCTTTTATGGAACAACTGTTGATTGTTTAAAAGGAAGGACACCTCTTATGAAAATAATGACATACACAAATATTGGTGTTGGGAATATTTCACAGATAGTAAATATTTGGTTTTCCAGAAAATCTTGCATGTTCAAAATATTTTTTTTAAAAAGTGGTAAGGTGTGTAGCACTATGGTGCAAAAATGCAACATTAATAGTTGGGAAATTGTTTAGATTTAAAAACAATTAATTTATAAAAAATCAATAGTAATTTAAGCCATTTAAGTACTTCAATTTGAGTCTCTTGACATTATTGATAAAATATTTTTTCATCAACAATTCTCTGGGGAATAAACAATTCAACTACCATGGATCAAATTAAATTTTATAATTTCCAATAATTTCCTCATATAAAAAATACTAATCATACATCAAAACATCAAACATTTATTTTTACAATTTTCATTAGTATTGCAAAAACACTTAAGCAAACAAACTAACTTCAACACTACCTGAACTAAACACAAGTAACAACTTCACACAGCATTGTCTGGTTGGCCAAATTTCAGCCGTTTCTGGAAATAGTTTATTGCACTTTGGGGACACTCTCTACGTACGTCTTCGGGTGAAAAGAGACGAAATTCTTTTTCGTCCTTGCTTGCCACCAAGTAGATGAGTGGAGCAGAGGATTCAACACGAACTACCTTGTACAGTTCGAGCTCAGCTCCCGTCGGGGCAAGACCTCCGCCGGAGTCGCTCCTTGTGATAAAGTGTTCACTGTGATAAAGTGTTCGCTGTGATAACACCTAGGTTATTGTGTGTACTTTAAGTTCTATCCGGATACAAGTATAACTATACAGTGAAGTGTATGTAAACGTATATAGTGCAATATAAATATTTAACAATTAGTGAAACACAAAACGAAACTGCTGGCCTCGGCCAGAGCATCCGTGAAGCAATACTAATTTACAACGGAACAACATCCGTTGCAATGCAGTCAAGCGATCCACCGCAGCTTACGCCAGAACAACAGCTTCAATGGCAACCCCATCAACAAATGCAGCCACACCTCTGGCCTCAACCATCGCAGAACGGCTGCACGGCATCATTAACACCCGACAACATCTTAGTAGTAAGTACGCCAGGGCAGCAGCCTTCATGGCACCCTCCACAAGCACAGCACCAGTCCTGGCTACAAGGAAAAGATAAAGGTGACCTTGAAATGTCTACAAATTATAACCACGGAGAAGAAAGTAATGAAGAATGGCAACTAAACATACGTAAACGAAGACGACGTAGTGATGGTAATCAATTAAACACTAACCTACCGACATTAAAAGAAAAAGCAATTCCTCTACAAAATAAGTTCGCCCCACTAATGAATGATATTCAATTCCAAAATGAAGCGGCGGGGAAAGAATCACATTTTTCTATCCCACCCATATTTATTCCCGGCATCACAAATGTACCAAAATTGATCGAAATCCTCAAACAAAAAGTTAATCAAGAAGACTTTACATACAAAATGTACAATAACGAAATAAAACTAATGCCACGCACAGTGGACGCGTTCCGCTTGATAATAAAGCTCCTCGACGAAAAAAAGGCAGCATATCATACTTATCAACTCAAACAAGACAGAGCTTTTAGAGTTGTACTCCGATACTTACATCCCACAATTGATAAAGACGAAGTTGTAAGAGAATTAAAAACCCTCGGACATACAGTTCGTAACTTACATAACGTGCGGCATAGACTAACTAAACGCCCACTCTCACTTTTCTTCGTAGATCTTGAACCAAGCCCAAATAATAAAGA
This sequence comes from Gryllus longicercus, assembly GCA_038098605.1. Classification (NCBI taxonomy): domain Eukaryota; kingdom Metazoa; phylum Arthropoda; class Insecta; order Orthoptera; family Gryllidae; genus Gryllus; species Gryllus longicercus. The sequence goes on along the minus strand of JAZDUA010000536.1, from coordinate 578,539 downwards.
CATCTACAAAATAGAGAAACTCGTCAATGCCATCATAAAATTTGAACCTCCCTACAAAAAGAAAACAGCCGTTCAGTGTCATAGATGTCAAGAGTACGGACACACAAGGTCATACTGCAGAGAAACCCCTAAATGCGTAAAATGTGGTGAAGAACACTTCACTGAAGACTGCAAGAAGGATAGAAATGCACCAGCCATATGCGCTTTATGTTCTGATAATCACCCTTCCAACTACAAAGGATGTCCAGAATACCAGAGATATATGAAAAGCAGAATTCAATACAGAAAATCAACATTCCAAAATCCAATTTTAAATCCTAAAGAGAAGCAAATAGTTCCAAATGCCTCAGATTTCCCTCCATTACCCATTCACTCTCTCCAAAATAAAACTTCCAATCCCAACTCACAATCCGTAAGAAAACACGAGAAACCTCATGATAATGCAATCTATTATCCAAATCCCAAACCAGTATGGAATACAAGAAATTATTCTAATCATGGAACTACAAACGACCAAGAAGACCTCAGTCAAGTCCTTGATAAAGCCTTTCAGAGATTCGAAAACATTTTGAAACAGCAATCCGTGCAAATAAATACCCTCCTTAATTTAATCACTACTCTGATATCCAAAAAGCATTAAATGGCGGGAAAAATAAAACTACTACTCTGGAACGCTAATGGTATACTCCAGCATCGCCGAGAGGTTATAGCAATTCTCACCGAACAAGCCATAGATATCATGCTTATATCTGAAACACACTTCACAGATAAAAGCTATCTTCAAATTCCGGGATACGAAATCTACACTACTGAACATCCGGACGGAACTGCGCACGGCGGAACGGCCGTTATCATTCGTAAAACGGTCAAACATCATGAGCTTACCTAATACAAAACGGAAGAAATTCAGGCCACCTCCGTAATGATTACAGAAAACGGTAGACCACTAACCCTAACAGCAGTTTATTGTCCTCCGAAACACCAAATAACGGAAGATCAATTTACTACGTTTCTAAAAACGCTTGGACGGAGATTCATAGCCGGCGGAGACTACAACGCCAAACATCAACAATGGGGCTCACGTCTCAATACCTTAAGGGGGAAGAATCTACTTAAGGCAATAAACAAATTGAATGTTATGACACTATCAACGGGAGAACCTTCATACTGGCCAACTGATATGAACAAAACACCTGATCTTCTAGACTTTTTCTTAGCAAAAGGAATAATACCTGCTACAATCAAGATTAAAACCAACTACGACCTTAGTTCCGATCATACGCCAGTAGAGATGACCATATGTTCGTCCGTTACTGAGCGCAGATCACCACCTAAACTTTGTAATAAATTTACTAACTGGGATAAATTTCGAATATACGTTAACAACTCGTTAAGCGTAAATATGCCTCTAAAATCAAGCAATGATATAGATAATGCAGTTTTACATCTAACAGAGGTTATACGGAACGCTGCCTGGAGAGCAACACCAAAATCTGAAGTAATCAAGAACTTACCGTACCCCAAAGAAATTAGACAAAAAATAACTGAAAAACGCCGACTTCGTAGAATCTATATGTACACCAGACAGCCTGAAGACAAAAAGAAACTTAACGCATCAGCCCAGCAACTAAAAAGAGAACTAAAAGAGTACCAAAACACAAAATTTTCCAATTACGTAAATTCCTTGTCACCAACAGCTATAACTAATTACTCACTGTGGAAAGCAACAAAAAAAACCAATCGCCCACAACAACACATCTCGCCCATTAGAAGACAAGATGGCACATGGGCACGAAGTCCTGAAGAAAAGGCCGAATGTCTTGCTATACACTTTTCTACAGTATTCAAACCAATAGCTAAACGAAGTATTTCGGAAAATGAGGTAATAGAAAGTTTACAGGCTCCCCTCCAACAGTCGGCACCCATCAAGACGTTCAGTTTATGTGAAATAGAAGAAACCATTAAAAAGCACATAAATCCTACTAAAAGCCCAGGACATGATCTTATAACTGGTACAATATTACAAGAATTACCCAAGGAAGCGCTATCATTCGTCACATCCATCTTTAATGCCATTATAAGCGAGAGCCACTATCCGACTCTCTGGAAGTATGCACAAGTGATAGCCATAGCGAAACCTGGAAAACCTGCTGCAGACATTGCATCAAACAGACCAATAAGTCTTCTCCCAGTTTTATCCAAGGTATTTGAAAAACTACTTTTACAACGGCTTAAACCAATAACCGATAATATAATACCAGACTTTCAATATGGGTTTCGTGAAGGTCACTCAACTATAGATCAGACACACCGAATAGTAAACAAGATATCTCAAAGCCTAGAAGAAAAGAAATATTGCTCTGCTGCTTTCTTGGACGTACAGCAAGCATTTGATAGGGTCTGGCATGCAGGTCTGCTATTCAAAATCAAACAATTACTCCCGCACTCATTCTATACATTTTTTAAAACGTATCTATCCAGCCGCTTTTTTCAAATTAAATACCAAGATGTTTTCTCTGGATTTAAGCCACAGACAGCAGGTGTCCCTCAAGGAAGTATCCTAGGACCAATTCTGTACGTAATCTATACTTCTGACTTACCAACAACAGAACGCACAACGATGGCTACATTTGCTGATGACACAGCTATTTTAGCTGTCAACGAGGACTCAACTCGAGCATCGGAACACCTGCAAGCGCATCTGGACAAGATAGAAGAATGGACGAATCAATGGAGAGTAAATATAAACACAGCAAAATCACAACAGATTACCTTCTCACTTCGAAAAGAACAGTGTCCCAAAGTGAAATTAAACTCGTCAGAACTCTCAGTAACAACGGTCGTGAGGTATCTTGGTTTACATCTAGACAGTCACTTAACCTGGAAACCTCACATCTTGAAAAAGAGGAAAGAATCACAACTGAAATTAAGCAAATTATCATGGCTACTTAACCAAAGGTCTAAGCTCTCCTTATACAACAAAATATTAGTGTACAAGACAATAATCAAGCCAACATGGACATACGGCATCGAACTCTGGGGAACTGCCAGCAAGTCAAACCTGGAGATCCTGAGAAGATTCGAAACAAAAACACTGAGATATATATGCAACGCTCCGTGGTTCGTCACCAACAATAATTTGTACAAAGATTTAAACATCTCAACAATGGCAGAGATTATCTCGGAGAGAAGCAAGAGGCATCAGAAGAGATTGGGATGCCACCCGAATCAACACTCAGTGAACATGCTGGACAATAGTGAACATGTGTATAGGTTAAAGCGTGAACATATTCTAGACTTACCCTTTAGATTCTCTTCATAGTAACTTGTATCATGTATACCATTTACTAATTGTTCCAAGTGAACAGATTGTAAATTAGCAGAATTGAAAATAAAAAAAAATAAAAAAAACTACCTTGTACATTTCCTGTTGCCTCAATCTTTCCTCTTCTTCGCGATAATTTATTTTTGTCGGCTTGCAGGGCGATTTACGCCGGCGAAAAGATTTGGCTGTGGCAGAAATCATATAATAATGGCGGGGGAGTTCTCTCGCCATTGAAATTCTGCACCGATCAGCGTACCAGTAGAATTTCAACACTAAATCGAATCTGTGTTTTCCTGTCCTGTCTCCCGTTTCTGGGCCTTCTCCTAAGCTGTAAACTCTCTCTAAATATTTGACTCATTCTTTATAATTGTAACCTTGAGCTGTGTAAAAACACTGCAATACACACCCAAATTAAATTGTTTGCGGCTTCAAGGAAACACTACATTTACATCTCTTCTAATGTTGCTTTCGTCACGTGATGTGGTACGTCATGTGACCGGATCTGAAGCAATCAAATTGCGAGTATTCGTAAGTTTTGTAATTTTAAAACCATAATGTGCGATCATATTTGCTGGCTTTTGATTTTAATCGCATAGACTTTGAAAAGTGACAAGCATTCACACAAACATGATTCTCATAGACATAATTTTCCATGGTGAGTTAAAACACTATTCGCAAGTAGGAACGCAAGATAACTGATTACATTTCCATGTCATTCATTTTCACCATATAGTCTGAAAGCGTCCTTCCGCAACAGGACAGGACAGGATCTAGAGTGTATTTTATTTGGTACGCCTGTCTCTAATGAGACTCTTCGTCCATGTTTTATTTTTATGTCCGGCTGTCTCTGGTTTGTTGCGACCCCTCTCTCCCGTTCAGGGACGGGGATTGGGAGCCGGGGTAGGGAATTGACGGGTAGTTTTGTTAGCAGGTTTGAAGGTGGGGGAAAAGGGGAGGAATGGATTTAGGAGGGGAATGGGATGGGATATAGGAGGAATTAGGAATATTTAGTGGTTGTCTTCGGTACAAAGTGGGTCAGTATTGAGTCTGTGGTTTAAGTCGTCTTTGTCGGTTCTTTTCCTTTGGCCTGGGGTATAGGAGGAGGGAGTTGCAGGATGTCGAGGGGGTGTTTTTTCCTAGTGTGTCGGGGGGGATTTCTAAGGATATGTTAGTGGGGTAGGATTAGTTTTCTGAACTGAGGACTGGTGATGAACTTTTGTAGGGTTTGTACTGAGGAGTTGTAAAGGTGGGTAAGGATATGGGACATTTTGTGTTGTTCTCCTAAGTCATTAAAGCGGGTTAACGGAGGGAAACGGAATATCAGTCGGATTACTCTCTTTTCGGTGACGGTTAGTTTTCTGTAATTGATGATGGATGTGTTGAACCATGTGGGATGGGCGTAAGAAAGGGTTGGGCGGATATATGTATTGTAGGCTTGGATTTTCTTTTGGATAGGGATGGACGGATTAGTAAGGATAGGGTAAAGGGCGTTTGTGATCCGGTTGGTTTTTATTGTGGTGTTGAGGACGTGTTGGGGCCAAAGGAGTCTTCGAGAAAGGGTAATGCCAAGATATTTGACATGGGGTTGCCAGGGGATAGGCGTTTGATTTATTGTCAGAGGGGATGGGTTTGATGGATAGGTTTTATAAGAAAAGAGGATGGCTTGGGATTTGGAAGGGTTGATGTTGATGGAATTTTGGGAGGCCCAGAGGTGGAAGGAGTCGAGGGATTTTTGAAGGTTTCGTAAGGAGCGGGTGAGGTTGCGGAAGGAAGCAAGCAAGGAATGCAAGATCATCAGCGTAGAGGAATCGCTCTACTCCGGGAGTGGTTGGGATGTCATTTATGTACAGGGAAAAAAGGAGTGGGGAGAGCACGGCGCCCTGTGGCTTGGATGGGATAGTTGGGGGATTTTTTGGAGTAATATTGGACATAAAAGGATCGGTGGGTGAGGTAGCTTTGGAGTAGTGAGTGGATATGGTCAGGGATATGGGGCGGATTTTTTCTAGGAGAATTGGGTGGGATATGCTGTCATATTGGGCAAGATCTATAAGGATAGTGGGGATTTCTTTGCCGCTGAGCGACCCTCGCGGAAGCCGAATTGAGATTGGTCAAGGATTGGGTCAATTATAGAAGTTAGGCGGAGAAGAAATACTTTTTCAAATATTTTTCTTAGGATTGAAAGGAGGCTTATGGGTCTGTAGTGGGGTTCCGATGATCTTTGCCGGATTTAGAAATCATGGACACACGGACTGTTTTCCAGACGGAGGGGAAGTAAGAGAGTTTGAAATAGGAGTTGAGTATGAGGGTAATGAGGTCTATAGCATTCTTTGGAAGGTGTCGGAGTTGGGTGGGACGTATACCATCGGGTCCGGGGGCTTTTGATTGGATTGTCATTGTCAGTAGCTGTCTAATTTCCGTATCGTTTGTCGTCCAAGTAGTTTGCTGGTTGAGGGGTAGGGGAGGGTTCTCGAGGCGTTGAGAAGTACATTTTGGGGAATTGGGATATTTGGGGGGGGGCGGAAACGGTCGGCCGGGGTTTGGGCGAAGGTGTCTGCAATAATTTGACGGTCAAAAGATAGGGAGTTTTGTTTTGTGTAAAGGGGGGAAATTCGGATTGGGTTACCTCGTACTGCCTTAATTACTTTGTGAATATTATTGGTGCTGCTCTTGTCATTAAGTAAGTCGTTGTATTTGTTCGTTTCGTAGTTCTGTAGAAGTGAGTGAACTTGTCTTTGAGTCTGTTTCAGAAGTTTTTTGTACTCGTCTCGTCTGCGTTTGTAGAATCGTCGTTGTATTTGTCTCTTCAGTCTGATAGTATTATTTCGTCGGGGAGGGTAGGGTGTAGTTGCTGGGTGTGAGTGGTGGTTCGTTTGTACGTGCGACGGATATGGTGGTTCAGGTGTTCAATGGATTTATCTATGGAAGGTATTGTTGGGAGGTTGGCTGGGACATGTATCTTTTGGATAGGATATGTTTGTAGGATTTCCAGTTGGTGTTGCGGATGGTTGGGGGTTTTGGGGAAATGTAGGTAGTTGTGGATGAGGAGGTGAATATTATTAAGAAGTGGTCGGGAAAGTCATAGAGGTCATATTTAGGATTGGGTGTGGTGACATGTAGTTGGGAGGAGTGCAGGACGAAGTCCAGGATATCGTGAGAGTTTCCATTAACTGTATGTGTGGGTTCAGGGGGACATTTGATGTGGATTTGGGGGTTGCAGTTCAGAAAGTCTTCAAGTCTCAGTCCAGCTATGTTACTAGTCGAGCAGCCCCATCCGGTGAATTTTGAGTTGACATCACCTGCAAGGATAAAGGGATGGGGTAGATTGTTAAGGATATTCAAATCAGAGGTAGGAAACGATGAATGGGGTATTTTGTAGGCTGAAATGATAATTATGGGAGTGGTGGGGGTTCCAAGTAGGATGGCAGTGCATTCTAGAGCTGTGAATTGAGGAAGTTGGTAAGGAGTGTGTGGAAGGGATCGTCGGATTAGGATGGCCGTGCCGCCTCCGGGGGGCAAAGGTTCTGTCATTCCGGTAAGTGAGGTAGTTTTGGATGGTGAAGGAGTTGGTAGCTATCAGCATTGTCTCTTGAAGTAGAAGGGAGTAGTCTTTTAGGAACTGGGCGAGGATGAGTTTTTCTGGGCTAAGCCGCCAAGTGCGTTCCACGAGGAAGAGGTTAGGATTCGAGATGGGGGAGACATTAATTTAGTATTTCTACAAGTTAAATGCCTGCTGTTATTAATTTTGTGAGGATGTCCTCTGGGCCGTTCAGGATGTTTATGAAGGTTCTTAGGTGGGGCAGAGGTCTTTTGAGGGTTGGTATTTGGAGAAATGTGAAGAGGTCTTTGATATCTTGGGTAGTTGTAGGTTGTGGGTTTAGAGTGGGTTGGTTGGAGTCGGAGGCAGAGGAGTAGGATTTGTTTAGTAGTCTGAGGCGTGGGAAGGACTTTGTTGACATGTCCGGAGGGGGTGCTTGGGTAGAGGTTTTTGGCTGTTGTTCTTCTCTGGTTTCTTTAGCTTTGGTAAGGTACGGGCAGATTGGGTCGTATGCTGGGTGGTTGCGGGTGCACTTGCAGCAGGTGGGTATAAAGGGAGTGGATTGGTCTATGGATAAGGAAGGGCATTCTTCGGTGGAGTGGGATTTGGCACAAAGGGCGCAGGTCACTGGTCGTCGACAGTATGTCGTTGTGTGGTACAGTTTTTGACAGCGTTTGCATTGGAGGATACGGTCGGAGTTTCTGTAACGTTCAATCCTATGTAGTCTATGTACATCAGTTTGTACAGCCGGTAGAGCCGGAACAGCCGGTGTTGCTTCCAAAGACGTAAAAATTCCCTTCTCGCACGCACGCAAGCACTATAACCTCTAAGAATGGATCTGCCCGAGTCCTAATAGCGGTCTTAATAGCAACATTCGGCATCCCATCCAAGGCAGGGGCTTGGAAATCTTGAACCTTATTGCAAGCCGAGGGCAGTTCGTCTAATGAAATCGGTGGAACCTCGTGTAGGTGTGTAGATCTTGAAGAAGGAAGGGACACATTCCTCTGGCAAGGAACAAGGTAGCAACTAACCTCCAAGACGACTGGGCAAGTCAAGGTGGCTTGGAGAGAACCTTGAGCCTGGACGTTCCCACCTAATACGGACGACCCCAGGGGTCAGCATCCACCTCGTTGCTCAGCTCCCTCCAGCAGCGATCCTTGCTGACCTTAATGGCTTTTGCGAAAGCTCTCCTGGCAGCCATGTGTCTCTCCTTGAGTGTCATAATTTCGGCGACCCCACCCGCGTTGCTCCAACCAACGTGTGCGGTGGCATTCTCTGCGAAGTTACGTGCTCTCGCCAGTCCATCAATTCGCTGGAGGACGGCGTTTTTTCCTGAGGCTTTTCGTCACTGACGCGTCACAAGCGTCAAAGACCCGGCTCATTACAGTCCCCACCATATACTCACAGTTTACGACAAGCACAACGTTGCCACTCCTTGACAGCGAAAGAATCGCGATCGAACGACTTGTGGTTCCACGTTGCTCTCCTCTTATCCTTTACAGAATTCAACATACATTTCTCCTTGACTTCATATACAATACCTTGATGGTCGCTATGTGTGTAATGATCGCTAACCCCCATGCCGTAATCCGTCTAGCACGGCTATCACACGCGAATATCAAGTCAACGATGGAGCTGCCACCGTTTATGGAAAAGGTCGGGCTGTTACCCGTGTTGCAGAGGTAAACGTCTTACTGGGCAAGGCTGTCCAGGAGAGCCATCCTACGTTGATTCGTTACCCTGCTGCCCCACTCAGTGGCATATGCAATAAATTCCCCTGCAAAACTAAGGTTTTCGTTCTCTCTCAACATCCAATAATCTATCAAGTAATGCCTTGAACTCCTCAAGTGACGCACTCGGTGCAGCATAAACACTATAAAAATATATACCGATCCCCTTTATCCAGCGAATCCAGCCCCTGGGAGTTGCATAAACTCCTGGACTGGACTATTACCACAAATCCACACCGTAGCTCGGTTAGTCTCGTCCGAATCCCATTGAAGACCGCTTATATTCCTATACTGCTCGCACAGAATCATAAAGTCTATCTTTAGCTCGCGCACCGTCTGGCTGGGAAGGTTTTGCGCCGCCTCGCAATGATTAAGGATGGGCTGAAGGACCCTCATTATCTCTCTTCCAACTCCGTTCCGTCTTCCGTAAAGTCTTTTGGTAATAGGGACACTTATAGCTACCAGTTGCATGTGTGTCTATGTATTTTCCTTGTCAGAGGCAACAATTATGGGGGCTTAATGCAGGTCTCAACAAAATGCACTCCCTCGCCGCATCGATGGCAATTCTTGGACTTATCAGGCCCTTTACAGTTTCGCGCTAGGTGCCAAAAAGCCTAGCCCCTGTGACACCTGGTAACAAATATCTTTTCCCGAATGCGACACCAAACCCAGCCAATCCGAATTTTATTCATTCGAATCGTTTTCCTGGCTAGATATGCTGGAAGTACGATAACGGCCGTTTGGGTGCTACCGTAGGCAAATGCGGATGGACTTCACTATTATTTTACTGTCCTTGGCTCCCCCAGTTGTTTCTCAAAGGCCTCAAGAATTTCTTTGTCTGTCGTGACTTCATCCCGATCTTTAATCTCGAGGAGAACCTTGACAATGTCTTTACCTCCACTTTTTCTTGCAGTTGATCGCCCACAACGGTCTGAAACTGCGCTACCTTCGAGCAGCCCGCGGCTCCCATCTCCAAAAGCAGATCTCCAAAAGCAACCCTTGGTTGCCCGACTGTTCCCGACTTCTTTCCTTTCTCCTTGAACTTTTTGGGGTAATTCTTCTTGCAGAACACTTCATTGATGCACTTTTCGGACTCGTAATTAGTACACTGGGGATGTGGGGCAGGTGGTTCTCTTCCGTGAATCGCAACAACGCAATCAAAACATGTGCGAATTGCATGGGCCTACTTCTTGATCTCACCGTGCACATTGTGGCGAGGTTTAACAAACTCTAGAAGCTCAGTGATTCTCTTCTCGAGTTCTACTGTTGAAAATCTGCTACCACCAGGACTTGCACCGATGAAACACCTTGGTCAGAGTTGCTGTAGAGATAGCTCTAACGCAGGCTCTGACCTTATTTCAGATGGTTATTTTTTATGAAAGAATGCTTTTTTGCAAATACTAAAATATTATGAAGTTTAGTGGAGTTATTGAGTTAGTGGAGAGAGAGAGTTATGAGAGTTAAATGGAGTGAATATTATGGAGTTATTTTTTCAAATACAGTTTCTCATTTATTATTGAAACCTTTTCGGTTGGGCAAAGTTGAGTGGAATAAAAGGACATTTTTATAGTTCGCTTTTGGTGATTAAGAGGCTACAGAACAATCTGAACTTCTTTTATCCCTCCTGCAAAATTAGCTTAGTGTCACTGTTTCCATTTGTCTACATGCTTCAATTACTGGCATGTTATGTCTTTGAAATATCTATTCGTTATGCATAAAATTCAATCAGGTTAGGAAAATCACCTTACGGATGTCTTTCTATAATATTTGTTGATGAAATGTGTTGATGTTGCAATGAATTGAAAATGTGTGCCAAAAAATCATCACAGAGAAATTCATATTATCATGAAAAATGTCTACATGAAACTCTAAGGAAAGATTGTATGGCTTTAACATGAAGATTGTGAATGAGCATTTTATGAATTCACATATTTTCTATTCATACCACAGCTGTTTACTGCTTTATAATTTGCCGGAAAATGAGAATAGATATTTTTGAATGTTTACCAGATTCTTCTCTATCAAGTCTTTCTCATGTCATCCACTAATGATCTTACTTGTTTATTATTTTTGTCTTGGAATATTTCAACTTATGTCTTTGAATTAAAATATTTGATTTTCATCAGCTTTCAAGATTTTTAATAACATTCAAACCCATTCTTCTAAGCACAAAAAAATAAGGAAAATTAATTCATCTTGTGAAATGTTGTACATAACGATGTTGGGGAAAACGAAAAAGTTCTAAAAGGTATGGTAAATTGAAAATTTCTAATTATGTATTTGAATTCATCATAAAAACTTACAATGCTGTTCTTTTTTATGTGTGTTAAAAAGGAACTGAGGGCAAACTGACAAAAACATTACTCAGATTTTGTTTTATCTTTGAGTTTTAAAAAACAATGCCCCACCAAGATCTCTCTTCGGCAGTGAAATCTAGACACTCGCACAGAAAAATTTAGAATCAGTATGAAGCTCAGAAGGGAACCTCCCAAGAATTAAGGTGTGAACAAGAAATCTGTTTTCTTATTAGATGTAACAAGGAATGACATCATTAATGAATGTTTAGAAGTTGACAGTCTAATACAGGAGCCTCCAAATTACAGCCCACAGGCCACATCCTGCCTTCAGCAGTATTTTATGTGACCCACCAACCCCAAAAGAATTTTAATTCAATTTAATCATGACACAGGCTGCAACATTTTATTGCAAGATATAAGGAAATAGGTTTCTTAATGTTACACATTTTTTGGTCCATATTTCTGCCATGACACGAGTGCTTATCCTCTGAAAATGCAGATGAAAAATATATTCACTGACTGAGATGTTAACTCTAAAGACATAGCCATTTTTATGTGATACTCGGCAAGTTCCAGTAGCTAAACAAAGGGAATTAATTGACCTCAATTCCTAGAAAGAAATTTCAATTCTACAAACAACTCCCAATGGACCTTTATGCAAAAATTGAAAATGTTTCCAGAAGTTTCTTGTCAGTATTTGGTACAAGTTATAGAAGTGAACAGTCTTTCTTGAAAATAACTTATGTGAAGTCTAAGTACAGATATAACTTAAGTGATGAACATTTGAGAGACATTTTAAAAATAGGTGAAACAAAAATTGAACAACAAATTAACTTTATGTTAGAGTCTAAAAAACAATTTCATTGCTTTCACTGCAATAAGTATTAAAATTATTTATCATATCTGTGTTTTACAAAAGATGTGTTTGTAATTAAATTTTGAAATCTAAAAATTGTGGCCATCAATGTGAATTAATTATTACAAATATCATGTCCAGAATTGTGTGCTCATATGCCCATATGTGTTTTACGGATTAATTTATGTTAATTAACTATTTTGTTGTTCTTTAATTAAAATTTAATTTTACAAATTCTAATCATGATTTCAAATTTAATTTTTGACCCATGAGGCTCTTGAAAACTTCTTATTGAGCCACCAGTGAATGAAAGTTTTGTGTCGCCTGGTCTAATACATACAATGGCGAAACAAGTAATTTTATTTGGGAAGCTATCAGTGTATATTTATTGTCCAACCAACTTGATGTTTTCTTATAAAGAATTTTCCATTTCTACTGACTTTAAAATTTATGTTAGGGGAAAAAAGGAATACTTAAAAAAAATTGTCATTATCATTCCTGAATCTTTTGGTGTAGAATAGTGATTAAGATTCTATAAAATGTCTGAAATTTGGGTAAAGCTTATTAACTTTTTTTGCATACAGAGATATAGAGTTTATAAGTTATAGTCACTTAATGTATGAAAATAAAATGTGTATCATCTGATTGAAAACTACTTAAGTGGTAGCTAATGTTGAACATAGTTCATCGTACTTTTTTCAAATTGCCATACTTCCTTGAATATTGATAAAATATTAGACTAAAATAAATTATCATAAATTTTAAAATTTAAATACTTTTCCATTGATATTTTGGTGACTGATACACTAGAATTTAATTTTTAAATCTCATACAGATATGCTTTGAATAGAAAAAATGGAATGATTGAATTTAATTTCATTAATTTTCTATCTTCTGAGCAGAAAGAGGAAATTGTTGTGCACAAATAACTTTTGAAGACAGTTCATGTAAAATTCAACACGTACAAAATTAACATTTTTTCATGATAATTCTGTTTAAAAATAATGTTGGTGTTGATGTTTCAAAAGAAAAAAATGTAGCCCTAATACAGAATTTTTACATAATATCAGTACAATTAATTTGTTCTAATACATTGCTCGAAAAAGAATTACAGATAACCATCAGTTTCTAAAATATTTTGTCAGTATACAACTCAACATTCATGCAGACAAAATAGTTTTATCCTGAATCAATGTAATAATATTATCCTTTCCCATAAAAGAATGCAATAAAATTATATCAATGCATCACTGTTACAAAATCCAGAGGTGGCCAGAAAAAACAATAGACCTTGGGCAGTACATCCACAGGGGAACGCTATTTCAAACAAAAGATCCATGCACGCCCCTTTACGTAAACAGAATTAATTACTCAATACAACAGAAATACCTTACAGTGGTTAACTTAAAGTAGAAGTAGAAACATTTTTTATTTCTTTGGAATGAAAAAAATTTGGGGCCCCAGTTTAGTCAGTACCCGAGTCAAGTTGCCATAACTTTCACCCTCTTCTGGGTGCCTCTGACTACATGAGGTGTTGGTATCATTGCATTTTGAAATTTCTATTGTCAATGTCAATGTCAGTTAATAATGGAGCTATTAATGTAATATTATCCGCTTTCTTTTTTTTATTATTACTACTTTGCTCCAAACTTCAACAGTGATTGGTGACTTATTGGATCTTCAGTTTCCAATTATTTATACCACAATTATTCTCCAAATTATCACACCTCAGTAATGTTTTGTAAAATCCATTACAACTTATAGAACATTTGATGCGAAAAATAAAATTTTCAAGCAAACATCAACACAAATTTGACAATTAGAACTGCTTTTTATGCAGCTAAATCATGTCACAACAATGAGATGTAATTCGCAGAAATTGAGCTGACGAATGCAATTGTTGGAGGGAATGCCACTGTTGCATTCCAATCTGATATTTCCTGAAGGTTAGAAATATTTATTACATATATTTCAAAAAGGTTTTAAAGAATATCTAAAAGATAATTTGTAAATGTATAACAAAAGCATGGATATAAGAAACGAACAAAGAAATATGAAATACGAAATAATTCTTACATAGACACAGGACAGGATCATTAGAGTGGGTTTCCATGTTTGATGCTAAATTACTAAAAAATTACTCATATTTTTGAAATGTTCAAAATGAACTTATCTGAGGATCTGTTTTTAATGAACTTATTTCATTAAGAAAATAAATTGTTTCTCCACAATAATTGTAGTAGAAAGAAGACACAGAAAAGTTTTAATTTTTCGAAAAATCAGGCATTTCAACCATCATGAAACCTGCACCTTTCTCTTAAGGCTAAATGCACCGAAAAATACTTGTAGGAAAATTCAATAGATCGCAGCACTATCACAGGGGAATTTACTTCACTGATTACGTCTGAACCAATGGTCCGATTTTTGATCTGTAAACGGCATTTGACGCCTTTTTAAAATAGAATTCACGCTACGATGACATTTTTCCAAAAATGTAGCAAAAACGCGAATTTGAAATTAGTTTTCCAACTTCCGAGAACAAATTAAAAAATGTGGGCTTATAGCGCGTTGGCGACATGCTTCCTGAATCCAACACCGTGACAATCATACAAATCGGACGAATAGGAGCGTCGTAAAGAGAAATTTACGAAAACACCTCCCTCCCCCTTCCCCTTCTGCGCAGTTGCGCCATCCGCCCGACTGCTGTGGGCCCTCTGTCGGCGCGGCGACACGGCCAGGCCAGGCGGCGTGGGCCAGCCTCGGCGGAGCAGGAGGGACTTGCGGGATTCGCAAGCCAGACAGTCGGTTTATGCGTTCGTCACTTTGCACCTCAATCTTTTTTTCCACATATATCAAACTAGAGATGCTATACTACTATCTTTTTCACATAGTTCCGTCTTCCTTCGAATACTATCTTAAAATTGTTTGAGGCATTACTCAAAATATCGTGTCTGATTTGGAACTGGTTTTTAAAAAAATGAACTAATTGTGTAAATATCACCATTATTCCATCTCCCCACATCTTATTTTAGATACATTTTACTTCTAAAGTCATCTGTTATAACTCCACCTTGCTCTAAGATCTTCCGTTGTCAAATACCGGAAAAACTGAGTGGAGTATACGCACGAGCTCTTTTATCCACTCGACTTTTGATCTTAAAATGACGTTTATCTGCTTTAAAGAGTTCATCTGGTGAATCTCTTTTCCCAAGTAAAATAGCCGAATCTAATTTTAAAAATGTTTTCGTACTTTCGGACAAATTTAAAAAAATGCATGATCTTGGCTGTCCGGGTGACGTCGCGTCGAAGGATGTTTTGCCGTCGTTTTGACCATCTTGTTGTGGTCTTCCTCAGGGCCTCATATCAGCCCGGAGGAAGACCACGACAAGATGGTCGAAACGTCGGCAACACAATCTTCGACGCGGCGTCACCCGGACAGCCAAGATCATGCTCAGGACTGCCGCGGAAGCCTAAGACTTCAAATTTAAAAAAGGTGGTAAAATAGCGCGCTGGCGAGCTGCATCCTGACTCCAACGCATCGAAATGAATCATGTCTTATTCCAGTTTACTTGGTAAGTTATTTTGATATAAACTAAATATGTTATATTTGTATAATTTTGAAAGGAATAAATAATTCCTGGTGAGTCGTTTCATACAGACTACGTAAATGAATAAAGGGTAATGATGCAATTGGATAACTCCTAGATGTTTGCTTGCATTTGGAGCGTGTTTTCCCTTACATTTTCTTTGTTTTATAAAATGTGGATTTTCTAGAAAAAAGTTATTTGTAGAAATTGCAGTACGCAAAACCAGTTAACGTGACTTTTTCGTGACATATCGACCACAATGATATAAATAATATGGAACATTCAAACGAGTTTAAAAACGAAGGAAATCTTTTTCTGTGAAAATGATCTTAGGATATGCTTTACGCTAACGCTTACGCGACGTAATGTAATCTACACAACTTTTCAGAGGAGATAGAAAATGAGGTTTCTTTCAATGTGAATTGTTTTTGAAAATCTTAAGAAAGTATATGCTTACATCAACAACATTTTTAAAATCCTTGTTGTTTTTTTTGTTTTGTTTTTCTTCTGAGGGATGACTTTTGCAGATTGACTGAATCACACGGTATTCATGCAATTGTGTTGTTATTTGCAGAATCTCGGCTGTCCCCTTTCTTTGATAATGGAGTAATTATAGTGCGTTGCAAATCTGTTGGTCACTCTTTTCTTTTCCAGATCACATTGCATAATTGTGTTAGTTTCGCCAAGATTTCTTCCCCTGTATCTTTGAATAGTTCGATTGGAATATTATCTACAGCCGAGGACTTCCCATTTTTCAGTTGTTTTGTCGCCCAATTCATTTCTTCGATCTCAGGTTCTTATTCGTAATCATCTATATTTATACACTACTCTATTTGTAAGTCCTTATCATATAACTTCTTCGTGTATTCTTCCCATCTTTTTTGTGATCTCTTCTTTTGTTGTATTTATTTTGTCGTTCTCGTTCTTAACATTCGCCATTGTTGGTTTACGCTCCGTGGTCATATTTCGGATGACCTGAAAAATTTATTAAGATCTCCATTTGTTGTTATGTTCTTCCACTTCTTCGCTTTTTTTTCTTGAATAAACTTTTCTTTATCTTGCCTTGGTCTGGGCTGGAATCCCCGTAGAGTTTTCTGACTTTCGTCTGGTCATTTGCTTTCTTTGCAGAGAAATATAATGTTTGAAAAGAAAGAAATATAAGGACTCCGTTATACATAATAATAATAATAATAATAATAATAATAATAATAATAATAATAATAATAATAATAATAATAATAATAGGCACGCGTTTGGAGTAAAAACCAAAGTATGTACATTATAGTATTGCTTATATCGTACTATATAATACACCGAATCTTCACTTCGATGTCTGTGTTTCCAAGATTTTGTGAAACTTCTTTATATTTCACGGAAAAAATCTTGAATTTTCTCTGAGGGTCTAATTCAGCCTGTCGATTGTGAAAACTATTGAGGAGGTTGTTGCTCCGAATGCATCGGGCGGTTGGTCTTTCATCGCCGCCTGCCGCAAAGGATTAGGGCAGGGACTAGGGCACGAACGAGCCTGGACTCGCGTAAAGTGGCCGTGGGGGAGGGGGCCCGGGATTTCAAGTCCGATATGGCACTGGGACAGTGGTTCGCAAATAGACAACGTGGAGAATGCTCACACCAAGTTCACTGATCGGCTCGCTTACTCGGTTCTTTTTCTCCGCTTTACACTTCCTGCTCCACGTCCACGTGTCTACTGCGTGTCTGTTCATCCCCAAGCCACCTCATTCTTTTAGTTGGGAGCTGACTCGATTGCGAGACTGAGGAAGTTCTTGGAAGCTTCCTTTCCCCCCCCCCCCCGCCTAATTTGCAACTACAAGCTGTCCCAAATACATTACGCCAAGTATCGATAGGCAAGAATTAAAACATCATACAAGAATAAGGAAAACAAAAAAGCAATAAGTGGATGTTATCAATGTAGATTTTTTTATCTTCAAAATATGGCCTTTTCTTACCGGGAGTACTCAAGGCTGCCCCGCCGGCTTCAAATCCTTCTTTTTTAATTGATGTCACAGTTCGAACAGATACTTTAGTATAGTTTACTACCCGAAAATTGCTGTAATGCAGCGTGTGTTGAAGAACGCCCGAATTCTTTTCTTTGTCACATTTCTTAATAACGAGACGTATATTTTCCATAGCTTAAATGTGTATTGTTTGGCCTTTTCTACGAACAGAAGCCATACCGTTCCACCAAAAGTCACAAACCAAATTAAAATTAATACGCTATACACTTGTGTTACGAACAAGAAGCAATCAACATGTCACTCATTGAGTTCATGTCTTCTCAGAACAAGAAACATTCTATATTAGATGAAGTGATATTGAACCTCATACAATGTTGTCAAAGCAGATATACTATTTCCTCGACTGCTCGCGTAGGCGGCAAATTGCAAAACACGTCAATATGCCGAATACTTACACTGTAGACCTTCGCGAATTCTTTAGTTCAACCTCTTATGTACGACAGATGACAGTAATATTTAAATATGTGGTTTATTAAAGTTTTGGAAATATATTTATTTGTGCAATGTAATTGAATTTCCCTCACTATTCAAGAGAGATTATTGTCAAATTGCCGCCTTGCGATAGATAAGGCGTCAAAAATCGTTACACTAGTGGGATCACTTTTCAGGTTTTCAACGTCAGAAGTAATTTGTTGAGATCGCAAAGTGTGAAAGTGGCTTTTAGATTGTACTATCTCAGGTACTAAAAACTTCGATTTATAGAGGAGTATACTGCCCGATGTTTGGAGGGATAGTGTGTTGGTGCCACTATATAAGGAGAAAGGCGACATACAGGACTGTAAAAACTACAGAGGAATAAAACTGGTCTCGCACACATTGAAGATTTGGGAACGAGTGATAGAGCAAAGACTGAGGAAGGAAACATCAATATCAGAGGAACAGTTCGGCTTCATGCCAGGAAAGGGTACAACGGATGCTTTGTTGGCCCTGAGACAGTTACTGGAGAAGCACGGTGAAAAGCTGAAGGAACTACATCTAGCCTTCATAGATCTGGAGAAAGCATATGACACAGTACCTAGAGAGGAGATGTGGAGGTGCATGAGAGTGAAAGGAGTGCCGGAAAAGTATGTGCGGCTGGTGAAGGACACGTATGATAGAGCACACACCAGAGTAAGATCAAGTGTGGGATTGACGGAAAGATTTTCCGTGAGAGTGGGAGTACACCAGGGATCCGCTCTGAGCCCATATTTATTTAATATAATAATGGATGTGTTGACGGAAGGAGTGAGAGAACAGGCCCCGTGGACTATGCTCTTTGCAGATGACATAGTGGTGGTAGATGAGAGTAAAGATGGATTGGAGGATAAACTGGAGAGATGGAGACAGGCAGTCGAGGAAGGAGGACTCAGGATAAGCAGAGCAAAAACTGAATACATGTGGTTTGGAGGAGATGGCAGGCCCGGAAGCATCACACTACAGGGGCAATTACTGACTAGAACGGGAGAGTTCAAATACCTCGGCTCCTATGTCAACGAGAAAGGGGAGCTAGACAGGGAAGTTAACCACAGGATACAAGCTGCCTGGATAAATTGGAAGAGAATGTCAGGGGTGCTGTGCGACAGAAGGATTCAGAGGAAAATGAAGGGAAAGGTCTTCAAAGCTGTTGTGAGGCCGGCAATGATATATGGTAGTGAAACCTGGCCGGTGAAGAAGGCTCAGGAAAAGAAGTTGGAAGTGGTAGAGATGAGAATGCTGAGATGGTCAATGGGAAAGACCCGGAAAGACAGGATCCGGAATGAAGTAATACGGAAGATGGGAGGAGTGATCGAGGTTTCAAAGAAGATTCAGGAACGAAGATTGCAGTGGTTTGGACATGTCATGAGAAGGGAAGAGGAATATGTGGGAAGGAAAGTGAGTAGTATGCAACTGGAGGGGAGAAGAAGGAGAGGGAGACCAAAGAGAAGGTGGAAGGACTGTGTCGTGGAAGACCTGCGAGAGAAAGAGTTAATCGAGGAAGATGTGTTGGACAGGATTGAGTGGAGGAGAAGAGTAAGGAACAGCGACCCCTTACCACTAAAAGGGAAAAGCTGAAGAAGAAGAAGAAGATATTGCACTATAATTCATGTACAAAATGGCTAATAAATTGAGTGTTTGTAAACATTTCTTTCAATAATATTTTAGATCCTCCAATAATCACTACGAAAATCAGAATTCCAACGTTGCTTTTGCATCAGAATCGCTTACAACACTACCAACAAAAAAATCGCTGCCATCATCTCGAAAAACGAAAAGGATATTGTTGCCTTCTAATCTCATGATTTGAAAAATGGAAAACAAGAGACGGTGAGTGATCCATCAAAAACAAAATTCGAAAACTGCAGAACTCGTCAGTGCAATAAGTCGCAGAGACAACCATTCATTTTTCATAATTTATTTTTTCATGTTACAAACATAAGATGTACAAACTTTTAGAATTTCGTTGGTCAATCACAAAAGCTTTGTGTTCTCTCTCTTGTATCTGCCTGTTAGTCTGTACAACAGAGATTGTGAAAGTATTGCATGTCTGTCCTACCGACTCCGATCTCACAGGTCTACCCTTGATTTCGGTACTTTTGAATAAATGTAAATAGAAATAATAATTATTATTATAATAATAATTACACTGTAGATAACTGCGGCTACATGCATAAAAAGTACCAAGAAATTCAAAATTATAATTTACTTTTAGTTTACGAGATAAAACTTTCCCCAATGTTACCAGTAATTGTACCTCGCGGCATGAAAATTCGTCACTCTCTCATCGTTTCGCCTCTCTCCCTAAAGCGTTGCCGTGGGAGACGCCAGAAGTGTGCAGGATCTGCGGTCGCTTCCGATGACATACGAGGGTCTATGTTATTGCCTTCCGCTTACGGAGTTAGGAGAGGTGTCACAGCAGGAGCGGATCCAGCTAATTATTTTTCGGGAGGTGGGGGTATATTTTTGTATACATATATTTTTGTAAATAATAAATTAATTTATTATTATATTGTATATTATTTAGAGATTCACCAAATGAACCCTTTAAAGCAGGTAAACGTCGTTTTCAGATCAAAAATAGAGTTGTAGGATAAAAGAGCTCGTGCTCCGCTCATTTTTTCGGTATTTGACAACGGAAGATCTTAGAGCAAGGTTATGTGATAACAGAAGACCTTAGAAGTAAAATATATCTGAAATAAGATGTGAGGAGATGAAATAATGCTGATATTTACACAATGAGTTCCTTTTTTTAAAAAAATAGTTCCAAATCGGAATCGATGTTTTGAGTAATGCCTCAAACAATTTTAAGATGGTATTCGAAGGAAGACAGAAATATGTGAAAAAGATAGTTATGTACTACTATTACAGACCGTTTACCTCGGTCTATAATAGTAGTATAAAGTCTCTAGTTTGATATCTGTGGAAAAATAGATTGAGATGCAAAGTGACGAACGCATAAACCGAGTGTGTGGCTTGCGTGTCCCGCAAGTCTCGCCTCCTCCGTCGAGGCTGGCCCACGCCGCCGGGCCTGGCCGCGCCGCCGCGCTGACAAAGGGCCCACAACAAACGGGTGGGTGACGCAACAGCGCAGAAGGGGAGGGGGGGGCGAGGTGTTTTCGTAAATTTCACTTTACGACGCTCCTATTCGTCCGATTTGCATGATTGTCACGGCGTTGGATTCAGGAAGCATGTCGCCATCGCGCTATAAGCCCACATTTTTTAATTTGTTCTCGGAAGTTTGAGAACTAATTTCAAATTCGCGTTTTTGCTAGATTTTTGGAAAAAGGTCATCGTAGCGTAAATTCTATTTTAAAAAGGCGTCAAATACCGTTTACAGATCGAAAATCGGACCATTGGTTCAGACGTTATCAGTGAAGTAAATTTTACTTATTTTGGTGCTGCCACGTGGTGGCCACAAATTGTACTAGTGTCGGTACATTTAGCCTTAAGCTCAACGGCCGAAAACGTTCACAGACGGACGGACAGACGGACAAACGTTTGGCCGTCATTCAATTTTTCGGTATGAAGGACCCATAAAACATGAATTCTGGGTACACCACACGTTAAATAATTTGTTTTCTAAATTTAACAACATGATTTATCCACTTTTTCGTTACTAGGGCCCGGCAATAAGTTTTTCTGCCGAAAATTCGCCGCTTTACCCCACAACATTACATATCTTTCTCGTCTGAAGTATCTTCTTAAGGCGAGAAAAAAATTAGTTGGCTACTTTTGTAGATGTAGGTTTGATACATATGCATGCCAGTTTCTGCCCTAAGAAGTTGCCATGATTATTTATAGGCCTAGATCATGATACAATCATAGCACCATGTTTTCATACTTTTATAGTTAATTTTTGTAATACAAATACACCATCTGGTGAGTTGTAACTGCCAACTTTAATGGGGAAGTAGGTAATGTGTTTGTTTGAACCCATAAAAATTTGATGATTTTCAGGACCTACGCAGCATAGCCATTTTGATTTTATATTTGATATATATGTTATTTTTGTTGT
The DNA here is from genome assembly GCA_038098605.1 of Gryllus longicercus. Classification (NCBI taxonomy): domain Eukaryota; kingdom Metazoa; phylum Arthropoda; class Insecta; order Orthoptera; family Gryllidae; genus Gryllus; species Gryllus longicercus. Next base: position 556,705 of record JAZDUA010000536.1, on the reverse strand, counting down.
GAAATGTATAACAGTCAGAAAACAATCCGATTATTACTTCGTAAGCAAGCTTTAGTTCTACACTTCTTTTCTAACTTATTGTCAGACACAATTTAATTTTCCCTTCTCACAACTTTCCCATCTGCGTCCAATCAAGGTTCAAAGATTTAATCATTTAGTGGTTCTTCCCTGTTGAGTGAATTGCATGTGAAAACATGACAGTGTTGCAAAGAACAATTTTCAGTAATGCAGTGTGAGTAAAATTTCAGTTGTAGTGCTTACAAAATGGTAAAAAGTCTGAAAGTTATGTAAGTGTTGAGTTTTGCGAAACCTTATTACCAGATGGTGACTTTCAACAAAATAAAATAGAATGATTAAAAGAGTAAAAAAATAAATAAAACGTTCATGTTAGCAATGAAATTGCTCAATTTAGGTCAATTTTAATTGTTCCATTCAATTTCTCTTACTTTCAACAACAGTTACAATGTAAATGTCATGTTCAAGCCGCTTAATTCAGTTCTGAAAATATTATGGGGTTAAGTTCTGTAAAATCGGTCCTCAAATAATCATTAAAAATCTACATTGCGAAAATAACTAGTGGTGCTAAAACAGCACGTACTTTCTCGCCTGTACTTTCAAGCAAAATTACGCGAAAAGTACTCAAATTTCCAAATATTTTACATGACCTTATTTCAAAATCTATCTTTGAGGAACAGGTTTCATTAAAGAAATAAAATCTCTATCTTTAATATTTTAGTTGTGGAAAAACGTCGGAAATTTTTAAATTTTTGCAATTTTCGAAAAATTGGGGTCAACGAACATGAGCAGCATTCTCCCAAACGTTCTTCACACTATCCTTCAACAAAATGTAATCAAAAACGATGTAGCCACTTTTTTGAAAATTTTGAAAATATCCCAGGGCCTTGATGTAAAATACTCCCCAAAAATAAAATATAGGTTTCAAATTGAAGGGGCTGCGACGTCAGCCAGATCGATTGGGGAATATCAATTTTGAAGAAAAACTGCTGAACGGTTTAGCCGCTAGCGTTGTTCACAGACAAACGGACAGATGGACTGACAGACATACGCTTTGTCGTTTTTCGATTTTTCGGAACGAAGGACCCACAAAACATGGATTCTGGCTACACACCGCGTTAAAGGATTTTTTTTTAAATTTACCAACTGGTTTTATCAATTTTACGTTATCAGGGCTCTGTAATAAGAATGATTCTACCGAAAATTCGCGAGTTTTTGGCGTAGAATTGCATACCATTCTCTTTACTCCGTAGGGAGAATGTAAAAATCGATAAACAAGATTAAGTGCCAAGAATAATATTTTCCGCTGCGTAGCTGTTTCTATACAATTTGGGATTATAGGTCTACTACTGTCCTACAAAAACGAACATAGTATTTATTTAAGACTAACTTGAGTGTAACAGGTACATGTATGTAGGTCTATTCGACACCTACTGTAGCTTCTGAGTCAATGACCCCCATTTCGAGTAGGTTTTAAGTCCAGTTTTCCGTGATTCAATGAGCAAATGCTGAGATGGCCTCTTGTTTTGCTTCTGGACAAAAATATAGTTTCACTGTGCAAACGTTTTGTTGAGCTCTCCTTTTGCTGGTAGTGGTAGGAGTAGAGCCGAGGGCTGTTGGTAATTATTTTGTTAGCGATAGAGGGAAAGGTAGAGGTAAACTCTAGAAGTAACGATTTTAAATACCAGTTTAGTAACTCTTTTTGCTGTCATAGTTCTGTGGTTCAATTAGGAATGACAGCTGATGTGTAACAAAGGTGTTCGTGTTTTCTCAGTTCTAAAGTCTTTGGAAGGTAAGTCTTTGGCTTTTAATTACAGTTTGATTTTGCGTTGACCGATTATAATTTCTAACAAATCAAATACAATATTGTGGCGTCATACGGGTGTAATCGAACACAGACGAGAGTGGTTTGTAAAACAGTAGATTTATTAACAATCTAGACCGTAGTCTCAATTTAACAACTGCCCTGCTCACAATAAACTAAATAAATAGACTCACTACAAGGAGAGATAATTTAAGAACGGCTACCACACCGCAACATACCATCGATGTTCCCTGTATGAAGCCGCTCTACTTTGAGACCATCTACGCGTCTCGCAAGTCACGACAATGAATTGCCGGCCCCTCGCCCTAGTGCACCTACACGCACAGACACGCGCATCACCTGTCGCCGATGCCGCTAGTACAAGAAGACTGGGGCATTGTTCTCCTGGCCTTCTATAGGCCATTTTGGCTCTACCCGCCGCCCCCATTGCCTCCTCCTCAAAGCCGCTCTGGGCCCGCTACGTCCACGGAAAGTCCCAGTGCGTCATCACTCCGGCCTTTGTTTAACATCCGGCGGTGCTCGCCGGTTTGCACGTGGTTGCCTGTTTTGAGCGTGGCACGACGCTACAATATGTTTCAAATATTGTTTTTATGATTGCAATCTGTATTTTGTAACGTAACAAAGATCGGTTTTGCTTTGTAGAATTTTAATATAGCGATGGTAGTAAAATGAGCCCCAAACTATGGTAGGTATATGACCCTCAAACTTTAAGGGGCTCATATTACTACACTACAACTTGTATTCGTACAATTTTTGTTTTAGATGCCACGAAAGATCCTAGACCCAAAACAAAAAGGAAAAACTGGAATACTGAAGACATGCTTAAAGCAACGCAGTTAAGAGAGTTTTGGATTTGGATTGGATTTGAGACATGCTTCCATAACGTTTCTCGTACAATGACATACTCTTCAAAGGCATGTTCGTGTTGACAAACCTTCGGAAACAGCAGTTTTAACAAAATTAGGAAGAAAACCTATATTTGGGGATGAGCTGGGAAAACAGTTGAGTACTTGCTTTTTATTGAAAGTTAATTCTACGGTCTCACCAGAAAAGATCACCACCAGGGAAGCGTATCAACTTCGTGAAAGAAATGGAATTAAACACCGGCTCACACAAGATACATTAGTCTTAGGGATTGGTTCCACCATTTTATGAATCGCCACAATCATGTTTTAACTTCAAAGGCACTCCTTATCATTATCACATCATCTTCTTACAAGGAGACTCTAATGGTGAGTGAAAAAAATGCCTGCAGATACAAAACAAAATTCACAGTATAACGCTATGAAAGTATTGATGTAGGTTGTGTCGATACCACTTTCCTCTATATCTGGCCATAAGTTACTTAATGGCACTGTGTCGTATGGCTTTTGTAGGTCAACAAATACGAACTAGATATCCGTTCGCCATCCTACTTACTTTTCTATGATATTCTTTAATGTAAACACCGTCGATGCATGACCGTCCTATCCTGAAGACATTCTGCTCCTCCGTTTCTGAGAATTGATATTCAATTCTACGTTTTAGTACTCTATCGTGAAGCCTTGCTACCGAACACAATACACTTATCCTTCGATAGTTGTTGCAGTCTCGCCTGTTTCCTTTCTTATAGATTGGAGTTAATGATGCCTTCTTCCACTCTCTTTGAGGCTCACTTTGCTGAAGTCACTTAAAAATGGTTGCACGTATTTCCACCACACTATTAGGTGCTACTTTTACGAGTTGTACGTTGATGTTTACTGGCACAGGAACCTTCCTATTCATTAAGAGAGACAAAACTAATATTATTAATCTGTAACAATATGCGCTATAGGTATTTCTAGGGATTGTGGATCTTTTTGTTGGTAGTCATGCATAAATTGTGTTCTATCTTCTACTAAAAACCTTTATAATAATTACTCCATACTCGCTTTCTAATTGGTATTATTAATATGTCATTCTCATTCCTTTTATTGTTTTTCAGCCTGCATTAGACTTCGAGTTCCCTAAACTCCTCTCCACTTCCTCACAAGTCTGTTCCCAATATTCATTCTTGGCTTTACTAATTTCTCTTTTTTTCTAGAACTTTTAAATTACTTTTGTTTCGAATTTTTCCTGCATTGAAAGAATAACCGCATTTCCTTATTGTGACGTTTGATTTTCAATGTGGTTTTTATTTAGAAATTACATGTACTGTACAATTGAATAGGTGTACTTTAAATTCTCTTCTCATGAAACTACTTTTTTTTTTCTTATGTCGGCACCAAGATTGAATTTACAAATTCAGATTTTACCGTCCGTGAAAGGGTAGGTAGTAGTGTTCATCAGGGTAATAAAATTTCAAATATTTTGTCTTCTTCTCCTTCTTCTTGTCATTATTATTATTATTATTATTATTATTATTATTATTATTATTATTATTATTATTATTATTATTATTATTATTATTATTATTATTATTATTATTATTATTATTATTATTATTATTATTTTATGTATGAAGAAACCTGTTTTTATCCGCACTTCACCTTCATGATAAATCAGGTGTCGTCGTTTCTTTGGTCTTCCTGGATCAGCACAAAACACAAGCACAAGCACAAAACATCTGAAACATTTCAGATGCAGTTTCCTCGAAACGTGAACTGAAATATTTATAATAATTAATGAGTTCTCTCACAAACCACATACGGGTGGCTTTGAGAGCCATCCGACTCATCTCAAGAAATGAACATTCAAATCCCGAACGCGAGTCGTGGTGCATCTGGGGCCGCACGGCTGGCACATGCTATGGGGTCTACAGACAACACACGAAGTTCCTCAACATTCTTGTGGGAAAAGTCGAAATACTTTTATATTTAATTACGGAAATAAACTTATTAATCGACGAAAATGAAATGAATACAATACTATTTAATAAGATGTGTTGAAACGTATCAAACTTACAGAGTCTTACTATTGTCATTTTCTACGCACTATTTATTAGTACTCGTATTTATTTTCAAAAATGCGCTGATGGCGTATATCGAAATCAAAAAATCTTAATTCTTTGCTTGCTTCCTGTTCCTTTGATTTTACAACAATAATTTCAAGTCTCCGGTTAGGGGCGCAAGTTCAGCGGCTTCCATTAGCGCGAGCTAATTAGATACGTGCACACGTAGTACCGGAGAAAATTTGAGTTTGATTTGGATTCTATTTAAAATCAGTACGTACGTTATGGTATGTATAAAAGAATAGGGACAATTTTGGTGGACATTTGGGCAGTGAGCCTTGCAGGATGCCATCATCCTTTCAGAAATTTATTAGTGCGCCAATTACATTTCAATATAGGTGTTGTGGTGCGTTATCGTTGGCATCTTTCATGAAATAATTGTAAAGGTTGTCATTGCCAACAAAAGTATTCCAAATTTACTACTTTACTTTTGTTGGCAATGACAACCTTTACAATTATTACATTTCAATACTTCCATTTTCTGCTTGTCTAATGCGTATTGTTCAAAATTGAGGATTCCTCATGAAATTTCATGTCATATCTATAACAATTGACAAAAAAGTGAAAATGAGATCTAAAAATGTAAAGCGTTTTTTAGCGTCGTCGCCAGTCGAAATAATTTTATAATATAATATTTCGCATTTGTTTGATACCTGCATCTAGTAAATACAGAAAAATGTTTAAAACCTTTCATGGCGTACAATTTGTTGATGTTTAAATGGTGTTTACTATTAAACCGCCGTGCGTAAGCCTAGATGGGTCAGTATTTCTAGTTCATCGCCACACGTTTGGATGTTTGTAGATGGTCTGAATTTCATGTTCAGTTTCAAAAAATCCATTTCATTTTCTTTCACGAAATACCCTAATTCATTTGTCAACAAGTCGAAATCAGTAAAATCTCTGTATACTACTTACACACAAGCGGGTAGTAAAAATAAAAGTAATTTCACGTTATCAGTGAAATACGTTTCCAGTCACATGATGAAATAGCTCTATTAATACTTTTGTCAACCGTTTGTTATTGAATACATTGCAACACTTTTAAACGAAGTGTATAAAAACACTACATGGCTTGAACTGTATTTTAAACGAATAATAGATTTTAAGGAATAATCCCATATCCGTCTGTTTTTTTAAACAAATGCAGACAGTTGTATATTTTAGCCTGGGTCAGTGTACAGAATATTTTAATGCATTTCTCGTCCAATTTAATATTGTTTTGTGGGTATTTAATTTGTTGCAGTTATGGCTCAAACTGAAAAAAAATAAACCAGACAGACTGAATTATAATTTTATACCTTACATCAGTTGTTTGAATTAAAATTGTTAAAAAATGTGTGGAATGCAATACGTTCTAGTCGGAGCGATACACATCTACTTTAGAACATCATCTTATTCCTTAAAATATTTTTCTGCAAATAAAATTCATATGTAGAAATTAAAATCGTAGAATTATTCAAATCAGATAGGAATATGCGGAACTTATTGGCACTTCATTTTGTGATTTTGATGAATATCGTTTATGCAGATGAGTCAATAGCGCGAAAAAAATGAGTATAAAATGACTCACTCTTGTTACCGGTAATGGGAAATCAAGTAAATAAATGATTATATGTTGATTAAAAATGAAGAAGAAGAAGAAGAAGAAAGAGAAAAAGAAAAGGGAGTATAAAAGGAGAAAACTAGCCCGTACACTTCATTTATCTCTTTCTGTATCTCACCTTTAATAAAATACTTTCACACACTTGTTTACTCTTGCCATGTATGACATAACAGCCCTTTATGTTTACGGTTAGTTTGAGGACATGGATTACCATTCTTACTTCAATTCAATTAATAAATAGTACTTTATCATCTAACTTCTGACAGAAATTGTTTTAGAGAACACAACTGAGCTGTGAGCTTTAAGTAGCATAGCGAACTGAACTCGGGCGCCATTCCGCTTTTTACGAGTTGCTAAGTTATATAAGGAATGCGTTTGATTAAATTACTCGACGAGGGCGTGAGAGTTCTCATTTAATTCCGCAATCGCCCTTCCGAGCGAAATGGACTATCCTGGATGGGTACTTTAATTGGCGAGACCGCTGAAACTGAAACGGTAATAATCCCCACAACGAGTATCGATTGCTCTTGTTTACGTGCAGCCTAGTTCACACCGGAGCGATATATTTGCTATCGCGTGTATTATGCCGAGTGCGAATATCAGCGAACATCGGCATTTGTCTCCCGCACATGCCAGGGCCAAGTGCGGAGGGTCGCCACATCGATCGCTGGCTCCGAAGTCAGCCGCGTGCCCATTGGTGCGAGGGGGAGCGTTTCGGAACGGAGGGGCAAAGGGCGAAGGACGGGCGGGGGCGGGCGGGGGAGGGCGCGGCCGCTCGTTGCCGAGGAGCGCCGGCGCGCCAAAGTGCCGAAAGTGGAGTGCGAGCCAGTGAAGCGGCGGGCCGGCTGCGTGCGCGCCTCGGCCATGAAGCATCAGCCTCGCCCGGCGACGGCCCCGGGGGCGGCCCCGGCGGCGCCGGACGCGAGGGAGGGCGACGAGCGCGCCCGCGGCCCCGACTGCGACGCAGACGCGCTCATGCGGGCTGATCCCTGCGGCAACGGCTCGCCGGGGTCGCCGGCGGCTGCCTCCAAGCACTCCCACGCCGTCAACGGGCTGTCCGGCTCTCCCACACACGTGTCTGGATCTGCGGCGGCGGCCTTTTTCGCAAGGTGAGAGCCCGTCGCCCGGACCGCTTCGAGGTCCAGGGCGAGCCGGGTCTGTTTTTCTCGTCTCGAGAAGACGTACGCACGAGGTGTATCGATTACCTCTCTCGCATTAAGCAGCCTATTCGTATGATTTCTCTGAAGAAATGTGTACTTCTTGGTTTTGTGTAAGAGCATCCTCCATTAATGTTCTAGAATATAAGTCATGGCGTTTTATTTAAAAATAATAATATTTCAAATAATTACCTTTATTCTGCTAATGACACCTCGAAACGGAATACTTTCTGATATCGTATTTATTACCGAAATATTTATGTTTGAGAGATCAACTGAATGATGAATTTTCAATTGCATTTTAAGTTTTTATCCTAGCCCAAATGCTCAAACATCTTTTTCAACCAATCACTAGTATTGGCTTGAGTATTGTCAATGATACTGCTACAGAGATTTTAGAGCTTGATTATTAAAATTGGTGTATTCAATGACATATCGTCCATTTCAATTGTTTGAGAAATAATTAATGATCACGTGGTAGATCCTTGACACGAAATGGTGCGATTGTCTTGCGTATGGAAATAAATTAAATGAAATAAAAAAGTCTGAGAATTGTAGGTAGATTACCGTATATTTGTAAGATGAAAGTGTAGATCTCAATAAAATCGTGTCGATTTAAACCCCACTCTGAATTCTAGATGGCGCTGAAGTATATTGATAATGCGATATCAGAACTACAAAATAATCTTTAAAATAAATGTTCTAAGTCTGTATTGAATTTTACTATTTCCTTTCTCTGACACAAGTTATTTCCCAACGACCGATAACGATGTGCGAATATGACCAGTAGAATCCTCAGCTTCATTATTGTGGAACAGTGTAAAATAGATTCTTGCTATACTAAATCATGTAAATAAATTTTGCATGTAAAAAGCATGTATATAGCTCAACAAGTCTTTCGATTTAGTTTTTAGGAAGGAAATTGTTTGCTTTAACCGGAAACCAACCAAAGAAAAATTAATAAATAACATTTATCCACTTTAATGAAAATATACTTTCTAAATTATTTCGTAATATAAGCAAAGTATGACATTCCATCAGTTGATATTAACAGTTGTCTTGTAAGAGTAAAGAAAGAGACACTGCATAAAGTAATTGTTGTGATTTTATTGTATCGCCAGAAAATACTATATACTCAAATTTATGTTTGTTCGGTATTTTAAAATATAAAAATATTAATATGATTTTTTTTTATCTATGTGGCTAGTGGTGCATCAAAATAAACGATACTGAATACACAAAGTGCTTTAATGATGATACGATGACTGGCTCAGCGTATATATACGTAATTGAAACACAGTTGCTAGAACTGCGGCAGGTTTTAGAAACAGCTGAGCAGCAGCGGCGCCGAGAGGACGAGAAGGCCAGAGGCCGACTGCCGCGATCGGTCGTTTCCGGGTTTCCCTCGGGGCTCCCACGCGATCCTTCCATCCCCATTCACATCCCTCGCTCGCCTGCTCCCCTCCGCCCTCACTCCCGCTCCCGGTGCCACCTTCGCCGGCGCCCACGCCCTCACCCCCGGCCCCGGCCCTACGAGGGATGAGCTCTCGATTCAGAGGTCCTCGCCAGACATGCGAGTGCGGGAGGCGCGCTAGGTGACGCACGCGGGCGACTTCAAGGCGCAGCGCCGGTTGGGCTGAAAAGGGAAAGGAGCACCTCGGCGCGGGGGGGGGGGAATTCAAATCCAATCAAAATACTTCAGAAAATTATAAACTCCTTCTGAAGTCACATTTACAGAGAAAATCAATTAATCAAAATATTTGCCCAAGTTTGCTTAAACTAGCTCTCAATTAATAACGGAACTTTTTTTTACTTATTTATTCATTAAGGTGTCATTTAATGTCCAAACAGTTAAAAATGTGTATGCCGTTGGTACTTTCGAACCGACCTGCCGATCTGCGGTGCAAACGGATCTAACGAAAGTTTTTCTGTTTAATGTTTAAGATGTTTTGGCATTATAACAGTAGTAGCAACAAATAATAAGTGATGATCATCTAAATTACTGAGTAAATTAATCGTGAAATATTGTTCTCATTAAGTAATGGAATCCATTTAAATCTGCGTATAGGATACTGTCAATGCCTCATTCATCTTCGAATGACAGCTTAAAGCTTACGAGAAGTTTTGTAAAATACACTATTTTAAATTCTCACAGAATTAATCTTGGTCAAACTTAATTATAGTATTCATTGCTAATTCACCGTTATCATTATTATTATCACTCATCTACTTTTTCTACTATCCACTTTTTAGCACCCAATTCACCTACTTGGTATGCATTATACGCCCTGTTATTCTTTTCACATACCTATACCATTTATATTAAAATTTTGTTACATTCCTCTGTTAAACTTTATCAAACTGCTTTTAATAATTACTCCAAATTTCTGCACAAAAGAACTGCCTTTCAAATATTTCATTTAAGAATTACCTTTAAACAGCAAATAAATACAGTATATTTTAAATTCCTCCCCATTCTTTACTTTAAAATTTGAGATACATAATTGATATTTCATGAAATTTAAAAAAGTACTTAATTTCGTGAGTTTTTTTGAAATAATTTCTAATTCTATATTAAAGAATTTCGTGGATAATATTGTTTGCCAGGTTTATATTACTACATTTGAAATATTATTTTTGACTTTTTAATACATTTTTTTTATTTTCTATTTTTTATTACATATTTTCAATTTATTTATCTTTTTTAATTTTAAGAAAAACATTTTCTAAACTTCTTGTTTTCTATTCTTAAATTCAAAATTCTGCACTTATTATGCACAATTATATCATATGACCAACAATTCTCCCATCCCATTCATTGCGTGTTTTGCTATTAATATGCGATTTGGCATATAATAGCAGTGGTGGGAAACTAAAACGCCTCAGCCCCACCTGCTGGAAGGGTCAATTGAACACCAATTCACTATAGTTATGAATTAATGATTAACCCCCATTCACGCCCAAAAACGCTTGCAAACAAATTGTAAATGTAATATTGTCGCATATTGCTGCATATTCTTATCAAATTGATTCAGTAAATTGCCAGGAAATAAACGAATTGCACAATAGAAGCGTCTACACACCTAGAATTACACAATAGAATTTACGTCCGCGGAACATATTTCCGAGCGTAAACGTGTCCAAAGAGTGACAATCATATTCAATAGAAGATGTAAGCCTAATGTAAATGCGAGAAAAATTATCGGGAAAGGTTCTGGAGACGTAACAAATCATATCCTCAAAATATTTATATAATTACCTACCACTGATACGACTTGTCCTTTTGTATTTGTATATTTTTGAATTAACCTATAAAAATCTCAAAGATGTCATGATTGGCCCATCGTCATTTTGTGCGAGAGACTGTGAATGGATGGACAACTGAAAGGCGATGTTCAGTTCGAGGTCCAGACCACGCTCCTCTCCGCCTGGGCAGAAGCACTGGGCGCTGCCCTTGGGGCGCCTGCAGCTCGTGGCGCCGGGGCGGGGGCGGGGGCGGGGGCGCGCTTGCACGTGCCCTTGCGGCAACGTCGTTGGCTGCACACGGGCCGTCGCTTGCGTCCGAGGCGAATGCTCAGTCACTCGGTTTATGCCAACTGGAGCTAACTGTTGCCAGACGCTTTGGAAGCATGTAGAATAGACAAATTGAAATTATGACTCATGCATTTTGTTGTGAAGAAGGACGATTGTAGATAAATGAAGGATTGAAAGACTACGTCGTCATGAAACTAATAGATATTCAACAAAAGTTGCTGTCATGTTTAAGCTTCTAGGCTGCTGGTTGAAAACTGGAACAAAATGCTACTAGCATTGTTGGAACTATGAATACATAAAGAACAGGTATGCCAAGAGGCTTAAACAACGTCAAATAAATCGTCACCATCGCACTAAAATGGAATAACATGATTATTTCTTTAGATCAAAATACAAACTCTTTATAATTGATTGATTACTTTGTATTTAGAGGTGCAGTTAGGAACTGAGAGAAAGAAGACATCAGACGCCACGGTGTCGTACTATATTGAAACGAATAAATGTGCTGTTGGTGTACTCGAATAGATGGTTAGAAAATTCACTGTAAAAGCTAAAACGAACATGTTGAAACATTTTCAAGTATGTCGGAGCTTCGTGTTATAATATGTTTTGTACAAATAATGGCAAGTAAGAAAATTAGCAAGGGTGTTTATCTGCTAAATCTCGCTAAAGAATTCCCATACAAAATCGTAATTCCGATACAAAAAAATCACTCTTCTTGTAAAAAAGTTCCAAGTTAGTTTGATGGCGAGTATAGTATGTCTGTTCAATCTGATTAGGTTTGTTCAAACTATTGTTCACTCACGTTTTTACAAACTAGAAGTAATCAAAGAAATGTATTTATTTTGAGGTTTATTTATTATATGTTCAGTATTTATAAGTAGAAATTACAATATTATGTAAAAATATTTAACAAAAATGTTTTTCAGGGAAGTTGAATGTGAAAATATAGTCGCACATGTAACTGTCGGCCTTCTAATGCACTTAATTTAGAAGATAAAAAAATTAAAGTGGCAATCAGTGGCTCACATAATCCTTTCACAACAGAAATCCAATATGTTTTCGTAAAAAAGAATTTAGAATTTCTAACATTATTATTATTATTATTATTATTATTATTATTATTATTATTATTATTATTTAATTATTATTATCAATGAGTTTTTACCAAATAAATTTAAAAGATACACCATGAAAGTATTTCAGAAATGTATGATAATGTATGATAAAAAGAATACTTTATAAACATAATATAACATAACACCATAAAAGAATGAAATTAAATTTGCAAGGAATATGATAATTTTTCAACTGATCGAGAGAAGAAGCGCATATTATAAGTTACAATTCAAACCAATGAATAAAATCAAGGATTTGAGTTTCGCAGACATATACAAATAATTATTTGACCTAAAAAAGGTCTAAGAGTTATAACATTTGCAATAAATTAGGAATTACCAGCTTTTAAAAAATTGAATTGCAAATACCGTAAAGTTATAAGTTCCAAATGTAATGAGTAGGGCGAATTTTAATGAAATATCATTTTTTTCTTTTCACTTTAGAACAATGCCGTTTAGTATAGAAATTCATTTTATGTTATGATGAAACGAAATTATCCATATTTATGTCATCTTTGTGCATCTTTCGTCGATTTCGACTAATAAGTCATTTTTTACGTAATTTTTACTGCATTTTCGCTGTTTTCATCGATTTTTAATACCATTTTAATGGTACTTGCTTGAAACAATATTTACGAGGTGCAAAAAATGTTCACCACAGAATTCCTGAGTAGCCTATTCGATTTCTTAACTCATATATTGTAATGTCAGCCGTGTGAGTACTGTGTACTCTAATGTTCCTTTAAGGCGCCTTTGTGAGTTCGGCCAATTTTGCGATAAAGACAGAGATTTTCTTTTAAAGAACAGTCCAATCCCGAAGTTTGCAAGCTGAGTTCACTTTAACAAAAGGAAGAAGCCTCAATTACATCAGTAACATATCCATCAAGTTGAATTGTTCATTTGAATTGGTTTTGGTCAAATGTTTTACGTCAGTTTTCTGTGTTTTTAGGACATTTTGAAGCATTTTAAGAGAAGTTTATTGATCATTTTTGGCAATGTTTTAGGTCATCACTATCTGCCCTCTTGTAATTAGGCAGTCAATTATAAAATGCATGTGCTAATTATGAAATTTTGCCTTCATGTGAGTAGGTATCGCCAGTAGAATAAATGAGCGACTAAATCAAGTTCAAGGAGAGTAAGGTTCATTTCAAAATTTACTTCTCTAGTATAGGTACGGTGGATTACTGGTTGATAAACTATTTATAATTAAGATATAATTCTTTAAAAGCCATCGACTGTGTACATATTGCCTTCCTGAATTAAGAAATGAAGTTATGGTCATGGATTGTGTCGTTATATCTCCTAATTAAATAAGCCAAACAAGACTAATTCTGTATCTTCTGAACTCTATTTTTTGATATTCTTGAAAAGACCATATACATGAGCAGAATTGAATAGAGACAGGAGCATTGATTCAAGCAGTAGAAATTTCAATATTCGAGTAATGAAATTTCTTTACGAAAAAAATCTCGCAGGATACCATAAGCTTGAAGACATTTCAAGTTCACATGATCATTAAAATTCCGTTCAGGGTTAGCCACCACACTCAGCACATCGAGCGATTCCGTTCGAAGCACAGATGCATCATTAATTGTAAGCTTATCAGCATCGTCGAACAATCTACGTGATGGATCAAAAGATAATAAGACTTATTGTCATTTATAACAAGAGCATTGACAGAGTACCATTTCACTATCATCTGAAAGTCATTACTCGCCATATCGACGGCATCATAATAAAAAGACAAATCAAAGGAAAGTTGTAGCATCAGTATAGGTTGTAGTTGTAGTTGTAGTTGTATCATCAGCATAGGATAAAACATACGATGCCATTGATAGTTGAAATAAATCCACAACATAAAGATTAAAAAGCGTCAGTCCTTAGATTTAACTCTGAAGTTCTGGAAATTTCACAGGGAGAAAATCTGAAATTTCACTCTCATTCAGATAAACTCTATGGGATCGTGGCTAAAGATAACTGCGAATCAATTGTATTGCATTACTGGAAAGTCTATAGCAGAGACATTTTACCTACAAAATCTCGTGAATGGTAGAATCAAACAGTTATCATTTAGTCAACGGACACTTTAAATAATACCTTCCAATTATCAGAAGCTTCAATGACCTGATCAGATATCTGAAAAAGAGACGTTATGACATATAGCCTGCACGAAAACTCGACTGTGTCAGAGGGATAGCCCAAGATTTATCCGTAATCTTCTATATTAATTTACATTTAATGGTAGGTAAGTTTTCGCATGCAGTTGAAAACGAAAATATTTGCTCTCTTTAATTTATGTTCAGGAGAACTTCAATTGTTTCGTTGAAGTTAACATTCGAATGCCCGCGCGGGTGGTAAATTGCCAGCCTAACAGGAAAACACGCTCTTTTGTGCTTACAAATCAACAACCTGATCGACCGGCCCTGTATTTTACAGTAATAGTTCTTTCCATTAGATACCGGTGATTCAAGACAATAACCTGCAGCGAGTTGCTTTGGGATCAGTGGCCAAGTGGTACTTGACGATACAGTGCGATCATTTAGGTGGCCTGCGATTAAATTATTTAATTCATTTGACGGCAAAAATACTTAAAATTGTGTGTGACCTATGCGGAAATGTATAAGCTTCGTACTCTTTCTTGAGCAGAATTCATTTCCCTCTCCTTTACTATAAATAGTTGAACCATACAAGCTACCTACAAGCGTGGTTTGCAACATTTGAAAACTATACATTTTTGCTCCCGTGTAATAGTAAATGTATTTGCATTGGTAAACAAACAGCAGTTTTGATTTTGTAGCATTACAGACGAATAATACTTTCACCTTTCTTCTCTCGCAAATAGCTCAACGAAACGTGTGCATATTTTATCGTATGGGTTTCGTGATCGTACCTGCAACAAATAATCACATTTTTATGTGTTATCTAAAATATAATATTTTGAATGTTTTGAATAATTCTCTCTTTGATAAAAGACCATTTCCGTATAATTTTTGTTTTTGAATGTAACAGAATTCAATTTTTTAAAATTTATTTTTACTGGGACCTTATTCACTAAGGTGTATGCGATAGTTAACTGTGTAGTAGAGCTTTTAGGAGATAAAAGTAAATGAAGATATTGCTGTTTATTACTAGAAAACGTTCAAAAGTACTTGTATTGTGTATGTTGTTGTGTATCAAGGTTGATCGTTCCGGACTGATTGAGTGGTAATGTCGGGCGCGTCAACTGCTAAGGTCATTAGTACCGTAAGTGTAGTGTATGTTTTTAAATCGTGGAAGCTGACGAGGATATTCCCCCGCTGGATGGCGATATCCAACTCTGACCTACACGGCGGCTAGCGGGATTTCCACGACCAGGCATCTCCCACCTGCGGGGCACTGCCCCATCCGGGATAAGCTCTAAGTTCCCGACTGGTCTCCCGACAAGTGTGGTTGTATAGTGCATGTAAGTGCGTGTGTGTGTGCTTATAAGTTAGAGGTGATGATTGGACGAGGAAGAGGAAGAAAAGATCGCGCGCGGTCCGTAGCCAGTTTCTTAGAGTAATGCTCCGGCATTCATCTGGTGTGATCGGAGAAACCACGAAAAACTACCAACCAGAGCAAGCAGCCGCTAGAATTCTCTTAATGTTTTGAAATCACTGGGTGATTGATGTTGATTTAGCTGAGATCGTTAAAGTATTGTGCGCTGCTGGCCAGAGGTCTTTAGTTTTTTTCTTGAATAGATCAAGGAAGGTTTGTAAACATGATGCAGGTTCAATTTTCGGTTACACCTTTAAATTTTCAATAATTCCAAAAGTTATGCCTACATTAGTTGCCTACATTATTGAAGTCTAGCAAAAGTACCTTTCGTTTCCTGGATATTTATTAATCACAATCTTTAATGAATGAATAAATTCATCTATAATATATCTCTGCCCCACCCACAACCGTCCTGAATTGCCCTGCCCCGAACCTACTCCTCCCCACCCGCCCAGCTTCAAACTCTCCCAGTTCAGTTTGCCCCGCCCCATTCTGCGTCACCTGACCCGTCGGGCTCCGCCTGGCCATGTTTCCTGCGATTATCTTGGCCACCACCATCGGTTGCTATGAGGCGCAGCAAACAGATGTTTCGTAGTGAACTCCCCACAAACTTTCAGGAATAATTTTGATTACTTAAATCCTATTCACGCTGTCGAGATGAATGAGTAGTGCAACCATCTCCACGACGATAGTAGGGGTTAAGTAACGCATGCATATTGAGAAAATCTGATAGACTTTACGATCGTTTTAATTCACTTTTGTGAATTACTCACCGTTTTATAAATATGCTGAAAGAGTGGTCACTTACATTTTGCTCTAAGAATTAGGAAACGGTGATAGAAATAATGTTTACGAAATATCGTTCAGACAATAACTTTCCTCTTATTTTGAAAGTCACGTGTACAAAATTTAATTGAGATCGGAATAAAACAGAAGATATGTATGAATACAAACCTTCTTTATATAAGGGAAAATAATTTGAAAAAAGTAGCCTAAGTTATGCCCGACAAGTCAACTTTCAGTGAAAACCGCATTGAAATTGCTTCAGGCGTTCCAGAGACTACTAAGGACAAAAAGAAAGGCAGATAAATATCGTAAAAACAATTGAAATGTTTTTTATCTTTTATTTTCTCCACCCGTATCTCCCCTGATGGGCAAACTGCCATCAACAAGGAAGGCCCGCCACTGTGTCGGAGGCGGTCGCGCCGCGTACGAGGGCGAAGCGCCGAGAAGCACGACGGCGCAGACTGCCTGCGCAAACGTGCAGAGCGATTGCCGCCCGCTGCAGTCCCTCAAACCGCAAAATGGAATTGAGCGCTGAGAAAACTAGCGAACTGTACTCTCCGATGTTCCAATAGCACCGCATTTTATAGTGACCTGAACGGTTTTTAATTATGTATTGCTTATAGAGACCTCCTATCCGAAAAATCGTTCTTGGCAGTATGTAGTTAAACCAGAAGTAATCATATTCAAAAAACACAAGTTTCTATCTTGCCTCGGTTGCTCAAAAATTATGATACAGTGTTGGTGAAGCAGTACAATATGCCATAGATCTCTTTAATACACTGAACATTTTTCTGAGTGTCTTGAAAAGCATAATATCAATATAAATGATTTTACTACATCATGTATAATTTAAGACAATATGTGTAAATGTGTATGTCAATTTTAATTTTGTGGGTTTCCACTGTAGTCGTACTGAAGTGGTGAGATGAAGGAAACGTTGACCGTTGCTGTGTGCTTCGTCCGCAGGGCGGCCCAGAAACTCAACCTGTCGTCGCTGCCGGCCCGCCACAAGCGGCAGGCCGCGGGGGCGGCGGCGGCGGAGCGGCTGGGCAGCGGGGGCTTCTGCGGCGCGCTGCACCGCACGCCCCCGCCCTGCCCGCCCGCGCTGCTGCGCCGCATCGGCCTGCGGGAGATCTCGGGCGTGGGCAAGGTAGGCACCGGCGGCTCGCCCCTGCCCCTCCCTCCGGCAACGATTGGATTATTTTGCCTCATCCATTGGGAGTAATTTGTCCGGCAGACTAGATTAATCACCCGTTCTTTTGCGTTCTTCTTAGGATGTTTTATCGGCTCCCACAAACAGCGAGGGTTTGACAGCTACTTTAAATACATCAAACGAGCTTGTAATAGCACAGGAACACAAAATAAAAAAGTTGTCAGACCCTAAGATGTCGTTGTATGTTTTGCGACTTAAAAAAAAAAGTGGAGGGTAGTGGCGCAATTCCGGCTCCACATTCGGATTCAGCGGGTCCACATACATAGAGATATATGTGTCAAGTCTTTGGGGTGGGCCTGTGTAATTATGGTCAAGGTGTTCATAAAATCACTGATATTTAGTAATGAACACGTCAACTCTAGCACAGTTATTACGAGCGTTACTTATGTACCATGGACATATAAACGCGTATTTACTAACAATGTTCTAGAAGTAGTATATCGAGGACAATGTTACTTTCTACCAATTCTTTTTTCGTTTGTACCTTTTTCTTAAATAATGTGCAACATTATTCTTTAATTTGCAATCTTTACGCTGCTTTGTGGTCTTAATCCAATAAAAATTATGCGCTTAAGCGATCAAAGTCAGTTATGAGACATTCCACGTCAAATTGAACGAATTCGACGAAAAATTAACCTTATGCTTTTGATTGTCTTAACGTTTGTGTATCCATTCTAATAGCAAAAACACCTCTCGAGTGTTTTTTTAATTTGATAAATGTATACCTCCAGAGTAATTCGAAATTAATAATTACAATCTACTGCGCGTACTGTCATATATGAATGCTTATATCTCCTTGATTAAAAAAACTTAAGTATTGAAGCTAGCTTCATTTTATATATTATAAAACGACTTTTTATTATATTCGTACTAAAATTATATAAGAATTGAAATTGTTTATTTTTTTGTGCCATTTTTAAATTAAAATTATATTTTTTAAATGCGCAAAAAAATTAAATATAAAAATATCACTAAAGTCTCTTTCTTTTATTGTACGATTTTGCAAAATTTCAGAAAGGGATATGTATAAATACTGTTGCAATAAATTAACTTACCCAATCAAATGTGCAGGACAATGGCATCCAGGGTCACGCCGTGTGAAGTCAAAGGCCCTCGGTCTATTTATCATTAAAATGCAAATGTTAGTAATAAGTAATTGAAATTGTAGAAGTAGTAGTTGACGTTCATATTCATTCATTCATTAATATACGTTTTACAAAAGTTAATAAAATAATAGACCTACGAAAGTGTATTTTTGTAAAACTAGTTTCACTTTTTCATAACGGGATTTCAATAAGTCACATTCTTTTTTTCTGGCCATCAACTGTCAAAAACATAAAATGAAAATCACTAACCTTTTTTGCCGACATGAATGATTTCTGTGGTGTCGTAATTGGATTATGAAATGGCTGCAGATTTTCTCGATTAGCCAATCTTTTGATGGTGTCGCCAATTCCATTACTAGGCACTTTCCCATGCAAAGTAGCTAAGATATGCCATTTAGATTCACACCAAAATATTTTCGTGAAAACAAAACAAACATTTTCGGAATTATATTGCGCACTTGCTCCATCTGAAAAATATATTAATTTTTTTACTATACCAACTTCAACTTTTAGAAATTCAATCACATGATTCTGGAAGAGGTGAACTGCATTCGTACCATGCTTTAGGCTTTCGGAAATTGTTATTGCACGTTTGTGCCTTAGATGACTATTTTATTTGAAATATATAACAAAGGGGAGAAGTGTGACCTGGTTCATTATTCCAATGTGCTCCTTGCATTGAATTTTGAATGACGATGAAATAGGATGTCACACGCCTAAAGTTTTTCTTCGTATATCTGTAACAGTGATCTTTGAGATTGAATGCATTAAAATTAAAGTCATGTCTATAAGCGTGGAAATATGCAACCCACGGCGAATGGCGTCCGCGAAAAGTGACTTGCATCCGTCTTTGAATCTTGGGTCACTGCACACCTCACGTCTATATCCGAATAGAATCATTGCCCCTTTAATGGATGAATGAAGGGTTCAGACCCGTGAATATCCCAAGGAGACACATCTGATATTGGGGTGGGGTTATGCATAACCACCATCACACTTTTCGGGTCATTGAGTCCTGCATAATGTACGCAAAATGAGGACGGGCATTGTCAAGCAACATGAGGCATGCAAGGTCACACTACGCATTCCATGAGGCTCAGTTCTGATTGCTCTATGCAATATCTCCAGAGTTTCCGTGTAGCTGTTCCCAATAATAGTGAGTTTAGGCTCCTTAAAGTCCGCGAACCCCTCGAGGCTGTCTCTTGAGGTCGAAAGCACGTACAGCCTAATATTTTCAACCAACGCCTATGTACCTTTCTGTTTTGGATTTGGTGAACCAACATGTTTGCTTTGCGGGATAGCTTATTTGGTCTATCATTCGAAGGGCTGATCATCATTTCAAATTCATTTATTACATTAAAACAACTGAAAAGTTCGAAAAATACAAAAGTGAAAATTGTTTTCGACACTCCGTCACAACTATATTATTGAAGGTAGATTTTACAATATAAACTATTTTTTTCTTAAAAACTAGGTATTTAAATAACGTCATGTGAAATTTTTTCAAGCTATAAATAATTCTCGCGTAATTTTGGGTTAAATCCTGAAAATATTCCACAAATTCGTAAATTAGATTTTCTCAAAAACCACCCATTTTTTTCTTGTAAACGTTTGTAAAGAAGGAGCACACTGTATTTAATTCTAAGATATTAGATTTTTTAAATTTGATGTTTTAAATGAAGCTGTGGTTTCATTAGTTGTCTCAGGGTATCCGAACTATTGAATGTCTCGCCAGCGAATGGTTAGCATGGTTACTACCGAAAGGTATGTTCTCGAATTTAAATTTCTTCTCGGCCAAGCATTTGTGTGTGAGTTGGGAACACTCTGAGACGCGTGTTGGATCAATGAGGCGATCCTCAATTCAATTAACCAGTCGCTTGAAGCATAAATGCAGTGAAATTAAAATGTGTGATATTATCACGCGATTCAGATAATATTATACCACGTAACTGTTGCAAATACCACAAAAAGTATGTGCAATTATAGCATCCCTAGTTTATACTTGAAAGTCGTGTATTCGAGTTAAAGTATCTTAAAATTTCATCTATTTACTATTTTTCTATGCGTGCAGAATTTGGAAGAAAACTGTGCAGCCTCTGGCAATGTGACATGTTTCTATGGTTTCGTTAGATACCGAGAAACTCGAGGGAAAACGCAAAAACAATGAAACAGTTTCGATTTAGAGAGAAAAACTCAAATATTTGATTGTGTAATTCCGTCTATGCACATAGCAAAAACTGAATTCTCATATTGAGTGCGTCACTGCTTATGAAACAACAAACATGTGACAGCAATGCCGCTAGTTAGAAACCGCCTGCCATTAAATATTAGTTATTTACGTGTTTCGTTATGGAGCAGTAATATTTCTGATATTCTTGGCATCTAACGAACAGTTGTACTACATAAACATTCGAAACTATGTTATTGTAGTATTTGTGAAAGCTCTTTTTGTTAAAATATTTAATTTATTTCAGTGTTATACGAGCGCACTTTATTTGATCTTGAGCAGAATGCGTGCTACTTGTCGGAAAACCATTTTGAATGATTTTTGCTCAGCAGCATTTGTGCTGCTGTAAGTCACTCATTTTTCTATAATTTTCACGTATATTGAGGATGTTATCCACAATCAAAAACAATATAGGCTTTTGTAGACCTAATTTTAAATAAAAGAAAAATAAATAACGGTAAATGTGGATCAGTACATCAACTGATGTCACTCCAATGTCTCTGACCTGGAGGTTCTAGGGCTCGATTCCCGATGGTGACAGTTTTCACACTAGCTTGTTAGCAAGGTCAAATTCAGCCGCTGTCTGAGAAGACTAGCGGCCGGCTGACCTGATCGGTAGTTTTCTGTGTTTTCTCCGATCAATACCAGCCGAATGCCGGAGCAGTACCCTAACAAACGAGCCACGGGCCGCGCGCTATCTTTCATTCCTCTTCCTTGTCCTATCCTCATCATTTAGTGACACACACACTAACATGCACTCCACTACTATATAAGCCGGGAGACTTGTCTGGAGCTTATAGCTTGTCCCGGCTGGTGCGGTGCCACGTTAGTGGGAGATACTTGGTTGAGTAAAATCCACTCAAGCCGACGTAAGTCGACGCCATACAGCGGGGGAAAGATTATCACCTCTCCTGCGATAAAAACACTCTTACGGAATCAATGACCGTAGCCGTTGATGCGCCAGAAATCATGAATCAATAAATGGAAATGATTGGAAAAATGCTCATTCAAGGGCACATGATATTAAATATACAAAATAGATCAATATCTATGATTTGCTATTTTGAGAATGTATTTTAAAAACCTTGAAGGTACGATTTTGCAATGATATGTTTTTCATTAATATACTGGCTTGGTTAATACATATTCTTTAAGTTTCACAAAAGTAAGACGTGTAATAGTAATGTTCTTCCACTCACTCATTCTGTTGCGTGTGAGAGATTGCAAGGTCTCCGCCAGGGATATTTTGACGAGTGCAGCAAAGTGTGGTTAAGCGATGGAGCGCACGCATTGAATCCGGAGGACATGTGGAGTAACCGCCGTGAGAGTTATATGCAAATATCAATAAAATTTGTTAAACATGTAAGGTAGTAGATATTTGATCTATCCTATCACATGCGGCTTTGTGAACTAAGCCGCAACTTAGATGCACAGCATTGCCCTGAAGCTAAAAGTAGGTCACCCCAATGTGCTTTCACGAAAACCCGTCTTAGAAGCTTTCTCTACTCGGAGTTCAAAATTGACAAAATTACGAAGAGGACACGCCTAGTTTCGCCGAGCGAGAGACGTCTGTCATTCGCTGCGCACAGCTCTGTGAAGGCGGAAATGAAAGAGCCGTAGGCGGTCCATTATCACTGGACGCTGCAATTCGCTTCCCCGTGGCATTTCAGGGGAGCATCCTAACGATTGGAAGCTTAACAAAAAAAATAACCATTTTAGTTCCCTCTACTTTCCCTCAACGTTTGGAAGCGGGGTTTTCTAACCCCTTGTTTCGTAAGGGATGTAGGTAAACGGGAATGGCCCTTTGACGAGGGGCATATTGATTTTGGGGCAAGTCGCCCGTGAGTGCAAGAGCGCGCATCGCGTGAGAGGCGCCCGCACCTCTGCGAACTTGGCCAGTTGGCCCGGGCGCCGCCGCGTGGCTGCGCGCGGCTGCGCGTGCGCCTGGTTCGCACTCGTCGGCAAATTGATCTGGGTCTTCGGTCCTCTTCAGCGCAGGAAGCGACTCGGCGGACGCGCAGACCGCGCGACGGGAGGGAAAGCTTTCGGCGCTGGGGGCGCGTATGGGAATCGGCGTGGCGTTTGTATTGAATTAGGCGAGTTTTCTTTCCAAAACCGCAGTTCTCGTGGAAAAATTAGTTCGCACAGGAGAAATATCCTTTTTCAATTCAGAATACGTCTTCAATTTATTGAACGGTCGCATCTGAATTGAAGATTTACCACCATATAACAGAAAAAGAAGTCATAAAACACGAGTTTATGTATATTTTCTACTAAAATTTCTTCAGATCGAAGAAATAGGCGAAAACAGGAACGGAAACCGAGTAATGTATACTGACCTGGACAGGTAGTTTCCAATTTTATTTCGTCTACCACTCCCTTTTCGAAAAAATAGTCTTTCACTATACTTCAAGCAACATCGTTGAACTATGCCTAAGATTTTTACAAACTATATCCTATATATTCTTAGTTATTATTTCTATCTAAAATCATAATATTTATCTACATTTCGTTTTTCGTCACAGCAAATTAATACTCTAGTATATGCTTCAAACTATTTGCAAATATAATTAGGTATATGTATTCAACTATGGCATGGGAATCTTTAGATTTCAGGTCTGAATATTACACGTTATGCCTTTGCAGGAAAAAAATGGAAACTAATTATAACATAGACATTTTTACATTATTATTCAAGCAATTATTTTTTATTTCCTTTCACACTTCTACAAATTCTCTCTTTTGACGCCATCAAAAGTATATAACCGCTAACTAAAGCACAGCGTTGTTTAATCAAATATGTTTATCTACTTTCAATTTACCTGTGGCATGTAGCAATAAAAGCTCTTCATCTCTTAGGTGACATATTGAACCACGAAATGAAACGTCTTAAAGCTATGACGGTGCTATAGCAAGCGTCCGGTCTGGGCTCAAGTCATCATGCATTGGCGCCTGGCGGGTTCATTACAACAGAACGTGACCCGCCCAACACCAAGGCGTACGTAGTTGCCTACCACACAGGGGCAAATATGTAATTTCTTATACGACTATGAAATTTTCCATGTATAGTGTATGAAAAAGTGATCAACTTCGACTCCTATACACGCCCTTTAACAGACATATTGCTGATCCTTGACAAACATTTTGATTCAAGGAATAATAAAACAGCATTCCATAACATGGAATATAGTAAAAAATATGACCACATAACTAGAAATCTTGTACAGAATGTTGTTTTAAAATATAACAATAGAGAAGTGAGCGATCTGGCAATAATAGCTGTCTCTTCAACCAATATTTTTCGGTGTTTGCAGCCGATCTCATTGTTGGTTTTCAGCTACAAAATCCAACATCAGACGTTTCCCCGAAAATGTTAGACACGATGTTTGCTTCCGAAAATGCTTGCTTTGAAGTTCTCAAAATAATCGGAAAACTAAAGAATAAATATTCGGCCTGTTAAGATGAATTTCCGGATTGTTTGTTAAAGACTTGTGCGCCTGTCGTTATACTTGTTAATTCACATATTTAATGCATTTTTATTCACAGAAACGTTTCCAGATATTTTTAAAAGAGCTAAGATTAAGCCGCTCTTCAAAATGGCAACAAAAATTAAATTCAGAGTAAATTATCGGCCTATATCTCTTTTGTCAGTTTTTTTTTTAAATATTAGAGAGACGTACGAATGGAAACCTTGCTCGGTAAGCACGAGCGTTTTTAGATATCTAATATGGGTTTCAAAAATAAAAATCTACGGAAACGGCCACATTTTTTTAAAAGATGTTGCTTCATCCAGGGATCAAAATGAAGTACCTATTGGAATATTTTTAGATCTTTCAAAAACTTTTAACGTCATTGATCATAACATTTTAATTTCAAAATGACCTTCATATTGAAATTGTGGTATTGTCCAAGATTGGTTATCTTCGTATATTAATCAACGATCTCAGAAGTAGAAATACCATACTGGAATGATGGAATATTATGTACACTCCATTTCGATTCATTGCCAGGTTCGCTTTTAGGCCATACGCATATAAGTAACTTTCCTAATATTCGTAAACGATCCGCCTTCCACGATTCGAAACAAACGGTTCTCTTTGTCGGTGATGTGAATATTATATGCAATAAAGAAACCGTAAATAGTACAATATCAGATATTTCAAATTGGTTCCGTAATAACATGTAAATAGCAAACGAAGGGAAGACAGTTTTAATGCAGTGTTCAATTTCAAATATACAATTGCATACTCCATTGCAAATGAGCGATGTACAATTGACCGATGTTAAGGTAACAAAAGTTTTGGGTCTCTCAATTCAGTCAAACCTTAAATAGAACGTCCTAAAAGAGAATTGAACACAAAGTTAAGTTCATTATGGCATGCGTTCAGAAGCCTTTCAAATTTAGTCAGCCTTCACACTGTTCGTTCTGTATAATTCGCGAATGTTCATTTCCGCCTAAGATATGAATAATATTCTGGGGAAACACATCCTATAGCTCCCAGGCTTTCACATTTAAAAAAAACGAATTTTACGAATAATAAGCAAATCCCACCCACATGATTATTGTAATTCTCTTTATTTATCTCGGAATTTTACCATTATCTTCTCTCTCGATTTATGAACAAGTGGTTCTTGTCAAAAATGACGTACTCAAAGATGGGAACATTTTCAACAAATACTGAACTGTCATGTGTCAAAATCAACCTGACCTGTTGGTCAGTATCCACCAGTCCTGTCCTGGTCTCCTCCGATTTACGGTGACTGCAACATTCAATAAGTACTTGCAATGTTTCTTCTCTAGAACTGAGTCTGGCTTGCACTTACAATATGGGACCTCTTTCTCTATTATTTCTGACTTTGCAGTCAGGGCTTTTTGAGTAGCAACGTGTTTGTGCAAAGCAAAGCACTCACCTATAACGCGATGAAGTGCTTCGCCGTGTTGATTGCAAAGAACTGAAAGATCATCTACTCTCATATCCCCAACCTTTGTAATTGTAATAGCTTTTGGCAATTTGGCAATTGTGAGAGGGAGGTTACTTCGGCCTGATTATTTGTGGGTTTTATCTCGGCGAAGAGTCAGGATTTGGGAGCAAGAAGACTGACGATCACAGCTCAGCTGGAAACCTCCTGTGCAAACGCTCCTGGGTCCACTCACTTAGCCTATGATCTTTGCTGAAGATGTCTGGGCACTGAAAATCTACTTGAGTGCAGTTAAGAAGCAAAAATCCTCATCCATTACACATATTGCCTCATGTAAAGCAATCGTTTGTTGAATAAAGTAATAGCAAATATTTTAGATTTGTTACTTACACAATATTTAAAACTCTAGGAGACTTCTAGTCCCTTCGTTCCAAAGTAGGTGCAGACGTGCCATTGAACTATTGAAATGACCCGTATGGTATTTAAACTGTTCCGAGGTTTTTTGCCAACTTCTTGCAGTGCAATTGTTGTCTACTAAAGAACGCCAAATGTTTAGGCAATGAGTACTGCCAGAGTATTGAATGTCTGACATGAGATTATTTGTGTTCAAAAGAGTTTTACAGATTATTGCGACTGTTTGACGGACTTCTGAAACCCACAATTCACCTTTACTTCAGTTCTGCTCAAATGACGATTCAGGTCTCAATATTCACAGGATTCCTCTTGCCAAAGTCTCTTCTCCTCTCCATAAATTCTCCTAACCATGTCTGTGAGAGCGTGGTCAATAATGAATTCTCTTTGCACTATCTCAAGTTGACTGTGCTGTAATATGTCAAATTACGGATTTAGACTACATTCACAACATTGTGATATGGCCTGCCATGCTGGAAAGGGTGGAGGATCCTGATAGATCAGTCAGATAAGCGGATGGTGCTTTTGTCGAAATGAGAGACTCACACAAAGAAACTTTTTGATAAGAGGCAAAAGGAGGAATGAACAAGTAGAAGCACGACTTCATTGACGAAATCAGTTTGTATGAAGAGCAAGTTAAACATCATCAAGACGCAATTCAGCTTCATAATGAACGTGTCATGGACATTGAGCGCAAGTACTAAACAGTTAACGTATAGGAATTCATATTTTAAAATAATTTTGTAAGTTTGGATGTACATATAGAAATACATAGCCATCACAAAGACGTGTGGTAAATCAGTAAGTGTTTGAAACTTACGGATCACCAGACTTATCACAAACGTTTTTCCCTCAGAAAAAGTCGGAATGATAGATCGTCGAATTTCGCTTGGAATCGCCTCATAACCTTCGCGGACTTCATTATCCAGCTGTCAGTGCCTGTGGTCGGACCAGGCGACATGCGAGTTGATTAGCCATCTTCTTGCGTTTTCAGTGATCAATTCTTCTTTCGCCCGTTTTTATCGTCCCCGATTTCGTTTGTGCTCTTCTAGTATTAGATCGGCAGAATCAAGATAATATTGTAGATCATCTATTATGGACTTCAAGGGGTTAGTTGTTGGGAGTCTTTGTTATTGACCGATAGTTTGATGATTCAGTACTTTTTCTCCATTCGTTGATTGGAGGCGTCGTCAGATATCAATTAGGGAGAAGTAATTGTTTGATGAAGGCCATCCACCTGTTGAGTGGATCTGTAGCGGTGGAAAGGTGTAGTTTGCGAATTTGATTTGATTTTTGTCAAAAAACAGCGTAAATTGTATGTGATTAATAGGGGAAGTATGATTTGCGCACGTTTTCTTGAGTTCCACAATTCGTTCCGGAACCCCGAGGAATAAATGAATCAACAAGACGAGGCAAAAGACATTTGATAATTAGAAACTTGTTCTCCTGAGTATTAAAAGAAAACGTATTTTCGTCGGTAAACGAACTACCGATTTGGCTATTCTTACCACAATTAGCAAAATGATAACTCAACAAAACGTGCGTGCAGGGAAGCTACATTTATCTCCCAAAGTAAAACAAGGTGCTATCTCAGAACTCGGTCGATGTATCAAGGAAAACAGTATGAAAAAAAATTATGGAGATGGTGACATTGACCCAGATTCTGAAGTACAATTCTTGTTACAAGCATATTTAGACTTTTAGAATTATACAGTGTTAATTTTATCTAAATATCATTGCGAATATGGCATTGTTAAATTAATATTATTTTCCTTTTTGACGGTCAGTGTACTCTCTAGAAACAGTTATGTAGCAGGAAATATTTTACTTGGCACTTTACTTTGTGTAACGATTTTAATTTTTTAATATCATCTGACAATGTATATAGATGATAATAATTACTCGTAACCGTTCATATCTTACAGTATGTGAATTTCTGCTAGCTAGCTATAAATACTACTTTTACCTTTTCAATATGATTACCACGACCTGTGTTTTAATAACAAATATCTGCTTTTCGAGAAGATATGTTCACACCCTTAGGTAGACAATTTAGACGCAAAACTACCATTCGGAAATAATTAGGCAAGGCAATGGTACGATTTCAAACTCAATGAAGCGATACTTGCAAGAATCACGTGGGTGGTAGTCGGTTATTATTCGTATAATAGTTTTCTTCAATCTAAAAGTTTGGGTACCGTAGGACGTGCCTCCTCAAAATATTATGCCATATCTGAGGCAGGAATTTCGATGTCTCAGATGCAGTGTCAATTGATTATTTGCGTGCCTAATGTTGGTGAGAATTTAGCCACTGCCGGTAAACCCGAATTAAATACATCCGTGACAGAGACGTTGGATGGGAGTTTTCCATTGAGAAGTGAAGAGATTTGGTGGGCTCACTGGGGATGTCCTTGATCATTTGTGGATCAGATTGTGCAACTCTACGTGTATTTGTTAGAGCTTGTTAGCCGGTTTGCTTATTTGTATGTAGATGTGTCAGTGATTAAAAAAAGGTTAGTATGGACTGAGAAACTACGAAAAGTTAGTGTCATAATATATCGCAGCAAATGATTCCAGGCACGATTGATAATGCTACTTGTAATTTTGCTTCTGGGGGTGAACGGCTGGAAGCTTCCGCGGTGTTGCCTATTGTTGTCCAACCGTCTGATTTGCCTTCGAGTCTTCGAATATGATGATCTAGACTATTATACGTACATGTGTGACCGCGTTTACGAAGTCTGTTTGAAGAGTGCACAAATTAGAAAGGATAGAGCAATTGTAGTCATGACACAAAAGCGGTAAAGTGCAAAGTTCATATAGTAGGTGCGTTCCGTTCCCTCCGAAATCAGTCTCATTCTTCTGAAATCTATTCAACGTCTGACTCCGAAATCTAGTCAATGTCTGTCCCCTCCGAAAAATAGCTAATATCGGTTCCCTCCGAAATATAGTCAACGTCTATCTGCCCAGGGCTTACTCCTTCGTGACGGACAAATTTCTACGTTGCGTCATTTCTAAATTCGATTGGTCTGTCTACGCCATTTAATAAGTTAATCCCCGATTTCTGTGCTAACCACTTACTTCAATATTCTCGAACTTTCCACATCCACTTGTTTACCAGCGAAACGAGCGGGCGGAGGAGGGTGACTCTCTAGGGAGCTTCCATTCCGACGAGACTCGGAAAACCCCACCTACAGCTGTGTTTCTGACGAAGGTTTTTATTGCGTCGCTTACAGAATGATAGAAGCATGGCGGACTTTCACTTTATATTTTTCGTTTTTACGAGGGCGACTGACGAAATTTTCATAAATAATTAGGAGAGTATTCATGTAGAACACTAACAGCCCTAAAACCACAAACTCATTTGAACCGAAATTGCATGGAAGCATTGCTTCGTGAGGGCGGTCAGAGCTCATTAAGAATCATTTTGCGCTGTTACCGGGTCTACGGCGCAGGTCGTTGTCAGTTTTATTGTTTTATTATTCTCGCGGCTCTGGTGCAGGCTGAGATCGATTGTCTTGCGCAGATACTCAAGCCAAGTAGCCACCACGCGCCATTTACACGTGTGTTCGATAATCTTCGCAATGCCTAGCATCAAATCATCTAGTTCAGCTAGTAGGCGCTCTTTGCATGACGCCCGTCTTTTGCACTCGAAAAACGTATTTACAGAGAGGCTAATTCAGCTAAATGCAATGCGGCCAACGAATCCATCAATGTTGATATGATGCAAAATAACCGTACCCGCTTAAGAACTTTGTGCTGTAAACGTTAATCTCTCTGTGTTTTCTTAGGCCCAGAGGCTGCAACGCGAAGTCTGAGCCAAGCAGGTTTTTTTTTCTCTGCTGTCCCATCTCGCCTGTCATGCGTCCGTCTTTTTTCTGGCATCGTCTCACGCTTCGGCTTTGCTTTTCCGGTTTAAGATAGCCATCCATTCCTGTATCAGTATGACAGCCGATGTCTTGATATTACTAATTTCTAATTCGCGCAGAAATTGAAACAAAACTATGCAGCCTCTGGCTTTTTCAGAGATGTCTGTAGTTTTGTTAGATACTCAGGAATTCTGAAAAAATCAAAAACAATGAAACAGTTACGATTTTGCCTGAACAAAAATGAAATATTTGATTATACTATTTCGGCTATACTTAAAACGCGGGTTCAAACTGAATTCTCATACTCTGTTCACCAATGCTTACGGTCTCGGAGCGCGAGCGGTTAGCTTACTGGCATCTGAACCATCAGTGAGCACGTTCGATCGCACGTGACATGCCTGCATTGTCGAAGGACGGAGTGGCCCTAAGTGGCCATGTCATACTTGTGGCATAGAGAAGAAATATGGTGCCGCAAAATGGTATCTCTGTAGCAGTGTCTTATCCTAACAACATCTCACATTCTCCCAGCCGTTTAGTTAGTGTTTAGTTAATTGAGAACAAAGTTTGTTGTAGAAAGTGAGAATCATACCCAAGTGTACCAAGGGACGCCCACGCCTGCTCGAAAAACGATCCCCTAGTCTGGCGCTGGTGGCAGGCTTCAAAGGAAGCGTGGGTCAAAATAGAGGTGCGGAGTTATGGCCAATGGCAGTGTCCCCACAAATAACACCATATTATCGTAAATTCTTCGTCCGACACTGCTGCCATGCAATACAAAGGCTCCAAGGTCACCCGCATATTTGCTAGTTAAGTGTTGCATTATGAAACGGCAACACTTTTATATTCTTCGTAAGAAAATAACTGTTATACTGTGTATAATACTACGCTATATTATGTTACTGTAGTGTTCTCAAAGAAGTAATTAATATATAGACTTAATTAAGAAAGAATTAATTTATTTCAATGTTAAACGTGAGTATTTTATTTGTTGTTCTTAGGCAACTACCATTTTGTGTGTATTTGTCAAGTAGAATTTTTGCTGCTGCAGTCCACAAATGACTAATATACCCTCTTTCACTTTGGTCCCGGCCCAACACTGGGCCCTGCGAGTTGCCTGCTGTGATTTTTCCTTCCTGGGTCGTCCTTTCTCCATCTCGTACAGGATTGTTCGGTCATTCAAAAAATCTGAGTCTCGGGAGGTATGCAGGTACATTTTAAACATGTCTTACAGCGCTGCAGTATCATTCCATTTTGTCAAACTGAAAGCGTTCTTGGCGTGTAGAGTTGCGACTAGACAGACTTTGCAGGATTAGAGGTTTTTCATCTGAACTAGCTCAACCGCTACAACAAAACGTCTTAGGGCTCTAATGGGGACCGTCAGCATCTGGATCCAAACTGCGATTCCGATTGATCTCCAGGTTTTCGAAAGACCATGATTGGTCAGGATAGAAACAGCGCCTACAGTACTGCCCGCTGTGTTCAGGGTGCACAGGGGTCTGGATGGAGAGGACGAGATGTATTCCTCCTAGTTCCACAGATTGAGATGTTAGCTGAAACATTCAGCATGCAGGCAGCTATTGTATATTTTCAATGACACTAGTCGGTTGGGTTTGAATGTCAACTACAGTGCCTCTGCAGAGCTACGCAAAGAAATGCCGTCATGGCTGGTGCTTTCTTATTCCAGATGCCATCGACTACGCTCTTCAGCTGCAGCACTGTAGACAGAGGGATAGATCAAGTGATCATATATTGGTTCTCTCAGGGGGAGTGAAAGCAAAAGAAAGTCGATTCTTTTTCGCGACTTTCTTTAGAATGAGAATGGGAATCGTTCCGAATTTCCTGTTACAATCCTGTATCCCAGACGACACGGATCATCATTTCTTTGATTAATGATAACCACTTCCTTACCTTGATGGGATTGCGCAGTACTTTTGTCATCTTTGTACCCCTCTCACTCATCTGTAGGCATCATCTGCGTTGTTCAGCAATTTTCTCAGTCCCCCAATAGACTAGTCTTCTGATGCTGCATGGTCTCTTTGTGACGCATAATTTCGAGCTCTCTGCTTCAAAAGGGTGAATGCTGATACTACTTTTCCTCTGCCGTTCTTCCAATAAGGTTGCGGGTTGTATCTATTACTACATGTGCCCAGATCTAAGGTTCGGTGGCGAATCTGGTTTCTGAAATGTGTTCACTTGCTCTTGATTGCGCGCTGCATATCGGTTTGCCTTCGGCGCAAATGAACAGGTGGTCACATGCGGTATAATATTCCACGACGTTCCTTGGCACCACCCAGGGCCCTAGGTCAAATGCCAACGTTATGTCTGGTGAGTCTCTGTGTAACAAAGGCTTCTGAAATGTGCAAGTCTCGGAGAAACTCAGTATCTCCAGCCTTAGCTTCTCCAAGTTCAATCTTCTGACTACTTTCAAGGGAGTCACTGAACCCAGCAAGTCAAAATTTTCTTCTGAGTCTCGCCAAAGAGTTCATTTATGTGAGGTAGCAGCAAACGTAGACTTTCTCCATTACGACATTATGCTTTTGACACTGGCTATTACGAATACAATTCATATTAATTTTTTATAACACGTTGAGTTTGCCTTAAATATGTGTTTTGTTATAGAGCTAATGCATATTTCTTGAAATGAAACTAATATGTTATATTAATATCTCTATCTGAATATTTGAAACTTTATCCTTTAATACACTAAACGTTTGAACAACTCGCTCCATGAATTCTCAACGTTGCAGAACGTTCGTCGACGTTCAATATTCACAAGCGTCAGAATTATTTCTCCAGAGATGTCTGTTAATATCTGTACTGTAATTAAGTTGGCGCCGCGTATCAACTGGTGGAATGCAAATAGAATGCATTTTTGATTTTTTTAAATCCTGTAACGTTCTACGACCACATTACTTCTTTTGGAAGTGTAATGTGTTTCATTCATGAATATGCAATTGTGCGCAGGTGAAGGTGATGCTGAGAGTATCCGATGGCAGCCCCGAACCTGCGCCCCGCGAAGACTCCCCTGCGAGCCCGCTGTCCAGGACTTCCGACGCCTCGCCCGCGTCGCCTGCCGCCGCCCCCGCGCCCGCCCCCGGCCCCGGCCCAGCGACCAGCGACGGCGCCGAGGAGAACGGGCGCGCAGGCAGCCATGACGGCGCCCCCGCGACTGCGGCCGCCGCCACGTCCTCCTTCTTCAGCGTGGACGCGCGCCGCAAGCAGGTCACCCTGTTCGACCCCGCGGCCTGCGGCGGCTCCTCCGCCCCGGAGGACCGGCGCATCGGCGTCACCGCGCCCAAGATGTTCGCCTTCGACGCCATCTTCGCGCAAGACGCTTCCCAGGTGAGGCACTGCTTCAGAATAGGGGGTTCCGCACTGGCAAGTTATTTTTTTTAAGGATATGGGAGCCCGCATACAACTACATTATTGAAGAGATTTTTTCTTCAAAAGGAATTTGTTCTTCACAATTACACATTTAATTAAAGTCGCGTACATATTTTGAAAATAGTACTTTTGCTTAATTTTGAGTAAAATATGGGCAACTTTAAGGACGTGATTTTGTCAAAAAGGCTCCAAATTCTTTCTTGAAAATGTTTGTATGGAAAGAGCTTAATGCACTGAATAACGTTACATCATATTGATTGAATGTAACATCATATTGCTATAGCTTTTTGATTTTTCAAAAACTACACAAATGAAATATCCCTCGCGTCATTAATTACAAAATTTTACATTATATTACATAAGTTAACATTACAAAAGTTTTTATAATTTATTAAAATTTTGAGATAAAGTGCATGAAATGATATCTCAAGAAGTTTCTCAAAGAAGATTAAAAATTGTTTGGTGAAAATGAGCTCAAAATGGCGCATTTTCAGAAACGCTCAAACGACATTTTCTCAAAAATGCCTCCAACGTCTTCAATGAAAATTTGCGAATAGAACCACGTTTTAATCTTGTTCGGTATTTTTAAGGTCATTTTACGGTCAAGGGATTGAAAATCCGAGAAAATAAAAAAAGTTATTACAGAAAAATAATTCCTCGCTATAAATCGTACATGAGAATAAACTAAATTATTGGGTGAACTGATACGTACTGCAAAAATTAATGTCATTCCGTAATATTGTGTAGTGTTTAATAATTTTGAGAAAATGGTTAATTAATGATGATATAGATTTTAATGCTAAAGTAACTTTGTTGGCGTTGTTGCTGTTGAAGGTAAAAAATTGAATTGATTAAAATTAACTGAATTACACCGATTCAGTGCGAGAAAGAACATTAAGAACTGGGCATAAAAAGCATAAAAATAATGATTTATTTACATCTTAAATTATGTCACCTAGCCGTAACACGTTTACAAATAGTACGGTGAAGTGATTGGACCTCGTGGGACATGCTCTAAGGGTACCTTGTCCCAAGTAGGCGGACAGGAAGACTGTCGGTTCGGAACCCGCGTAAAACATGAATATTTTAAGTTGTGTTCGTGATGTGGGGGCATTCCGAGTCCCTCCTGTATTACATCCATTTTCCTTCCAGATTCACTTGGTCTCTCATGCATGTGTGTGTTTAATTGAAGAACTAGTTCTCTACGCCTAGAACAATTGTACAGGCACCGATATGTCAATGGATACCATGAGCAAGTATGTAATGGCAGAAGACCGCGATACATGTGTTCGGGGAGCACCAATGTGCTCTTAATTGGGTGGGTCTCTTATAACTGTATATTTTTAAAAGTGATTAAAGGCATATTTTAATCACAATTTTCCCTTTGCTAAAGTATCACTTTATTTTCTCGAGAGAAAATGCTAATTCGTGATCAGTTTTGCCTCGAGAAGGAAGGGGTCAAATTGATACTTGTGTTGTATACTTCTGTATCCCTTGTATCGTGCAAGTCAATGAAGTCGACATTTGACTCAATTACTTGACTTTGACTATCCTGCCAGGGGAAAGGGAAAGGCATAAAAATGCCCGTAAAATACTCAAAATTACTGAAAAATAATTATCTAGTAAAACCATACCACATCACTTATGGGAAGGCAACCTCGAAGTAGGAATCGGGCACCTTTCGAGGATGCATACAATTTAATTTCAATAAAATATGTGTTACAATTAAGAAGAAACCGTATACCTTCTTCCACTGTAGAATTATTATTATTATTATTATTATTATTATTATTATTATTATTATTATTATTATTATTATTATTATTATTATTATTATTACTACTACTACTACTACTACTACTACTACTACTACTATTACTATTTCCGTATCGGCCATTTCTGACCACGCTACACGTTCTCCTCCGAGGCTCAGTCATATTCTATCCCGGAGAGGTTAATGTGTGTCATTACATGGATGAGCTTTGCGGCTGTATCCCTTGGTTTATGAATTATGAGGTTGAATTATGAGGTTGATAGGATGATGATGAGAGGTGAAAGGTGATCTTGGGCTTTTTGAACCATCCCAGCATTCGCCTGTATGACCTAGGTCCTGACCAGGTATGACCTGACCAGGAAACCCCTGGTCAGGATGGCAAACTGTTTCCAGCGCTTTGGTCAATGCTAATGTCGAGGAAAGTTATATAGCAAACAGAAAAATATCGACAATACTCAATAAAGCAATCCCGCACTAATTATGCACAGACATTGAGCATGACATTTGACACTTGAAACTGAATCACTTTTATAAATTTGGACTTTCCAGGGTCATCATGCGCATATTTGTGAAAATCAAAAACAGCAAAGTTCCTATATCTTCCAATAGAATGCGTATATCTCAAGAAATGGAGCCTGGCATATTTTCACCCCATGAAGTACAGTCTTGCCCCGTTTGCGGGAAATTTACTACGTATAAAAGCAAAATGTATTTCTTTTATTTAATATCAGGGTCCCACAATACGAATTATTCTGTCGAAAAATCACCACTTTCCGCTGCAGCATTTATATACTTCCTTTTTACTGAATAAGTATGTAGTAAGCTAGCAAGTAAGCCGAACGCAACCAAATGACATGCGTCTTAGCCGTAATCTGTCTAGCAGTCATTTTTAAGTTTTGTATGTTCTCACGTTCTTAATCCACTTCTGTTATAGACGGAGATCTGTTCAAGCGCTCTGATCGACGTCATCCATGCCGTCATTAACGGATCCGACGGCTGTCTTTTCTGCTTTGGGCATGCCAAACTTGGTAAGTAGGGTGGACAGGTTCCAGGATACTTTTCCAATTAAAGGGGAGACCAAAATCATTGCCAAAATATTGAATATTTTTATTGGCAGTGATATCCTCTTACATTAAAGACAACCAAATCAATACATATTTTAAAACATAATTACTTAGTTGGTGTCTGTGCATTAAAATCAACGTTTCGCGACCCCGTGTAGTCCAATAATTAAGTGTTCTGTATACAATCAGTTTGAGACAATTAAAAAAACATTTTTAATTGTTTAAAACTGACAGTACAGCAGATGCCCGTGATTTAACTAACGGCAGGTATTAATGACAGTTGAATGAAATATATTAATATTGATATAATTAATATGCCAAGTACAAGGTTTGTAGAATACAAAGAAAAGAACTAATGAACGAGCTGCTTGAGATAGATCCAGAACTATCTCATGCAATTTATTTTTTGTAATATGGCTTTCGGTGATCCATAGAGCCTTTATTGAGCCGGTCGCAGATCTATACAGAATTGTTAACTCAGATACAAAGGGAATCCCCGCATAAGATGGTAAAAAGTTCAACCAGATGACATACGAGTAGTTATACTATAAATCTATCACAAAAATGTATTTTTGATAGATTTCTAACCCCCCTCACCACTCACAGCCCTCTATATAGCCAAAAACGTGTTTTTTGTCAACTTAACAGTATTGTATGCGATTGAAAAAATATGAAATATAAGAAAATAATTCATACTATCAAAAAACAGTTTCTGATATTTTTTCAGCGCCAAATTCAAACGCAAAAAAAGGATTTTTGAAAAAAAATATTTTACTGTCTTTTAAAATCCTGGAAAATTCTCGAAAAAATCACAAATATATAGTATGAATTATTTTCTTATTTTTCATGTTTTTTTCAATCAGATAAAGTAGTGTAAAGTTGAGGGAAAAAATTAAAATAAAAAAACTCGTTTTTGGCTATAGAGGGGTGTGGGTGGTGGGACGGGAGGTAAGAAAGCTGTTAAATATATTATCTTTATGGTAGAGTTATAGTGCAACTACTCATACGTCATTTGTTAGAGGGGAACTTTTGACCATCTTATCCGGGGGTATCCTGTTAAGCACTGTACTCTTGTGAAACTAATTTTTCTCCCAGAAATAATATTTTTTATCGAAAGGTTTCAGTAAAATCACAGCTGGTAATACAATAGTTGTGCAACCTTCGAGACCTACTTTTGAAGTATAAACGCCATGAAACCTCAACGTCGACGAAATAACTCATTTTTTTTATAAATGGACAAGGAGAAACTACTAAGCCGCATTTATGTAATTGTTAGAATGCATTAAGTTTCTAGTGAAGCATATAGTCTCTACAGATACAATTTTATTAAATTCCGGTTGTATTATGGTGTTATGGACCGTAATTGTGTATCAGTAGTTACAAATGTAGCATCCCAGCTGTTGAGACCAGAAAAAAGGAGGGGGGGGTCTCAACGTCTTTTAAAAAAGGTAATTTTATTTTTGGCCTATTATATTGAATGTATCTTTTTCAAATTTGTGACGTCTGTAAAACAAAGATATAATGCTAGGATAATCATTATTATCTTCACTCGAACAGCATGCCAGTCCTTCTTAATGAAATTTACGGTTTCTTACAAAACAAATCTAAAGTTAATGCTATTTTGTAATTCAAGTAATTTAAGATTAGAGAAATGAAAACATAAAAAAATACTATGAATAATAAGATTTAACCATTTTTTCGATATCAGGGTCCCACAATATGAGTTTTTGAGTCGAAAATTCGGGAATTAGATTGAAATTATTTATATTAAAAGTACCCCAATCATTATTGCTATAATTACATTTTAAACCACTGTAATGTTGTTTTCTTGCAGGGAAAACATACACAATGTTGGGCAGTCCTCAATCTGTGAACACGCTCGGGGTCATCCCCTGCGCAATATCGTGGTTGTTCTGTGGCATTAATGAACAGAAGCACAAAACCGGAGCGCGCTTCTCAGTCCGTGTATCTGCAGTGGAAATTGAAGGATCCTCTCATAAACTAAGAGACCTCTTAGCTGATTACGTCTCAGGTAAGTTTCTAATAAAAAATTTATTTACTCGTATCATTGTAAAATTTGTTAAGTTGGTGTTCTTTACGCATTTTTTACTATTCTTGCGCATTCTCAACAAAACAAAAAGAATGAATTAGAATTTAAAATTGTGTGAATTAGAATTTAAAAGTGCCATTGATGTATTGTTTTATCTGGCCATTTTCATAGAAACTTCTTTTGGATTTATTATTCATAAACTCTTAGATTCTTCCCTCCCGTCTTATTCGAAAAGTATTGGAGATCACATCACGACACAGGATATGCAATTAAAACATAAACAATAGACAAAATAAGGCTAATTTTAAATGACCAAACTTAATGAAATAGAAGTTGTGTGACGTGTACTGCAAATCGAGAATCGCGAATGTCTTTAACTTACAACGTGGGACTAGACAACTGGGTAGCGTATTCTTAACAACTCCAAATCTCTCATCAGTATGAGGAAAGAGTCAGTTATATTTTTACACATGGACGAGGGAACCGAGCGGGCCACTGGCACTCAGACTTGTAAAAACTAATTGAGAGGATAATTGTTAAAGGCAATCGTGTTGAAGGAAACAAGGTTGAATATCCACGTATCTGTTACACATGTAGATTCATATTTATCAATTTCCTGTCGAGAAACATGCTCAACTTATAAAATACTCATTAAGATGTTTAAGGCACCCACATTTTTAACATTCGCATTCCAGAAACATTCTAGTACCCGAAGACATGGCGGACCACGAAGTAAATTGCAAAATAAGGCAAGGGAAAATGTATTAAAGAATGAATAAAAAATATAATTATCAATATATTACATGCATTTTCTACTGGTTATTGGTAAAATATTTTCAGTATTTATTGTGTCTAGGGCTTTGCATTTTTACGTACATTTTCTGCACTTTCGGACCTTTATGCAGGGACAGAGATGGCAGCGATAGAGTTTTTTGTTTTTTTGGGGAAGAACTACTTTAAAATTTACTAAGTTGTTCCAAATGCTCGTTACTATTTTTTACATTGACAGATACTGAAGTAGGATTGCAACGCGTTAATGGACAGGCTTGGCTGTAAGAGAAATCCGGAGTTTCCACAAAGCGATTACGCATAGTTTCGAATTGTTTTTTAAACAAGTGCTCCAAGACGAAACATGTACTTGAGGTTAAAAAACGTTCTAATAAGAAAAGTCTTAAACATGAAACAGTAATTCCTTCCTAAACAAAGAAAGAACAAAAATATCTAGCGTCCGTTGCTGGCGCTTTCCCCATTGGTATGGGACTGCTCAATGCATCGATTGAAAACATGTATTGAATACACCTATTTTATCAATTGTATTTTAATGATTCGCAGAAAATTCAAAAGCGCATAAATGTTCAGAAGAAACCAACAGTGGTGCAAAATTTGCTTACGTCAAAAACGAAATTCAATTTTTGTATTGTATTTCTCTTCTCGCTGAATTGAAACAAGTATTTGTATTTCCCCAATCAACCTTTTTCAATACAACTTTGTAAATATTTTTATGATTTAGTTTTTGGTAATTTGTGTTATGAAAAATATCTGTGACTCAATCATAGGAAAAGTATATAGACACACTAGTAGAGAAAAACACAAAATACTAATTTTCTTGCTTCTTTTCCAGAAAAAGAACCATCGTCTGGCGTGTATTTGCGAGATGATCCTCTCTTTGGAACGCAACTGCAGAATCAAAGTGAAATACGAGTACCTAGTGCAGAGAAAGCAGCTCTTTATTTAGACGCCGCTCTTAATAGCCGGTCATCTGAGGACGGAAAAGATTCCCATTTTCTATATACTCTACACGTTTACCAGTACAGTGTGGGAGGAAAAGGTGGAGGTAAGCTCATTCACTTAGGTAGAATGCACAGTGATAAACAACCGTTCTAGAGCAGTTCCACATTCGTTGTTGAATTAAAAGCCAACAAATCAATTAAATTCATCGTAAAATAAAGAATAGTGAAATTCTAAACAAATGGTTGGTTCTTGTATGTTTCCTTATAATGAGTTTCTGTAATGGAATAAAATATTAGAGACAAAACCCATGTGCCATAAGGTAGTCATCATCATCGACAGCAAGGATTAGACCTCTTGGTCTGTTCCGTCTCAGAATTGTTCATGCCATCTCTTCAAGGGACGTCCTACACTTCTTTTTCCTTTAGGTACATATTGAAGAATAGTTTTACTTATTCTATGTTCTGGCATTCTCAGGACATGACCTTTCCAGTTTTCTCGGTATTTTTTTATGATATCTATAACCGGTTCAACATTTAGTTCTTCTCTGATATCTACACTTTTTTTGTGGTCTAATAGTGAATATCCTGCCACAAAACGAAGAAATCTCATTTCTGCAGATTCAATTCGGCGCAGCTGATCTGATGTTAATGTCCAGCTCTCACTTCCATAAAGTAGTAATGGCAAAGCAATAACTTTGTAAAATCTGAGAAGAGTTTCCTTTTGGGCATTATGATGTAGAGTTCGCTGTAATATGTGAAGTTGTTCAGCTTTATTTCCATATCCCTTGATTTTATATAATTAAAATGATACCCAAGATATTTAAATTCATTTACTTGTTCAATTATTTGGTCATATATAACTATCTTTGCTCTTAAAGGTTCAAGTCCTTTAAATGCCATCACTTTTGTTTTACTTGGTGAGATTTTCATACCATACTCATTAGCAACCTGACTTAACTTGTGGACTGCTATTTGAATTTCATATTCAGATTTTCCTATGATAAGCTGGTCGTCGGCAAAAAGTAATGTTGGGATCTCGACATTATTAATCTTAAAAACATCATTTAAAGTCTTCAACCATTTTTTAATGATCACGTCCATATATATATTAAAAAGCGTTGGCGAGAGCGGGCATCCCTGTCTTACTCCCTGGTTTATATATGCTGATTCTGTTCCATTTCTTAGCATTCGGATCATGATTTTATTATTTCTGTATAATGATTGAATTGCTGTAATAAGGTGGGAAGGGAGTCCAATATTTTTCAGTGTTTCCCATAATAATCTTCTTTTAAGGCTATCAAATGCTTTTACGTAGTCAATAAAGACGTAGTATGTGGGTAGTTTAAATTCCCTTCGCTTTTCAGTAAGTTGTGTCAGTACAAAAATACAGTCTGAGCATGATCTACCTTTTCTGAAACCATGTTGTGTTTCAGATATTTGAGTTTCAACAATAGGCACTAATCTTTGATTGATAATTTTTGCATAGATTTTATAACAGGAATTTAGAAGACTTATACCTCTATAATTTGAACATTCAGATTTGTCGCCTTTTTTATATAGTGGGTAAATTAGGGCTTCATTCCATTCTTCTGGCACATATCCAGTGGACCAGCAGATATTAATAAAGTTAAGAAGTCTCTGCGTAAATTGATTTGATGTATATCTGATCAATTCCATGTTTATATTATCAGTACCAGGTGACTTTTTATTTTGGGTTGTGTTAATGGCTGCTTTCAACTCATCCATAGAGATCAGATCAATAGAATTACATATATCAATTTTAATTCCTCTCTCTTCTTCTTCTTCATCTTCAGAGGTCCATAGCGATTTAAAATAATTTAACCATTTACTTTCTGAAATTATATTTAATTGAACTTTATCTCTTTCTTGATTATTTAAATATTTTATAATTTTATATGCCTTACTTTGGTTTCCAAATAAGTCATGTTCAATTTCGCTAACATATCTTTTCCAACTTTCTCGTTTAAGCTTACGGACTTCTCTTTTAACTAAAGCAGATTTTCTTTTATATTCTATTCCATGATTCATATTCCCAGAGGACGAGAGAGTCTTTAAATACTCTTCTTTTTTTTCTTCAATTAGTTGTTTGATATTATCATTCCAAAACCTTAGCCCTCGTTTTGAGAATTTCTTTTTCCTTGACCCTATTGCTTCTGCTGCTGCCTGTGTTATAATTTCTTTAATGTTTGCCCATTCTTCATTTATATTGTTACTTACAGGATTAATAATATTTTTCTGGTTGAGTCTACTCTGGTATAAAAGTCTTATGCTCCTCGCCTCCTCGCGAGAAGTCGCCTCCTCGTGGTGACTCCTGGGTAATGCTAAAGGTCCACAAAACTATTGTAGCACTCCTTCCACTTACTTATGCTACATTTCTATAATATTTCCTATTTGGTCTCTCTTGATCCCTTGTTATATCTTCGACCCCGATGCTATTAGGTTTCGAGGGCTAGGGTGTCATTCATTTCTTAATCTACTCTGTTCTTGACTTTTAATTCTTTTTCTTCTCCTCTTCTCTACAATTTATCTGTTTCTTCTCCTTCATTCTCCTGGGGTAGTACCCCTACCCAGCACAGGGTATGTGTAAAGACTACAACGGTCCAAGAGGCAATGTGAATCCAGGCGAATATCACAGTGGCTTGAGGAGCGGAAGTAGCAGCCCTCTCTGCAGGGGTTTATACGCAGAGAAGCTGGGATAGAAGCTTTAAGATGGCAGCCCCATTACTATCCTTACCCTGCGCAGCGCTTGCAACGCGTCCAGGGGACATCACTCCGCTAAATTTCTCAAAGATTCATGCCGGACAGATTCCTCTATGCCAACATATGCAAAGAAAAAGGAAACGAATA
Organism: Gryllus longicercus; assembly: GCA_038098605.1. NCBI lineage: Eukaryota > Metazoa > Arthropoda > Insecta > Orthoptera > Gryllidae > Gryllus > Gryllus longicercus. The sequence goes on along the minus strand of JAZDUA010000536.1, from coordinate 513,573 downwards.
AACGACAACAATCGGAAATATTAAAGCTGGGAATATGGAATGTTAGAGCTCTCTCAAATAAAGAAGCTGAATTAGAACAGGAATTAGATAAAGCTGGGATTGATATTGCTGCAATTACTGAAACCAAAAAAAAGTTACAGGGCTCATCAGAATTACAAAATTATATAATGATATACAGTGGAGTCCCCCAAAAACAGAGGGCATCGGCTGGGGTATCTATTTGGATCAGAAAAACATTGAAAAACAGAATAATATCATATACTTTCATAAACGAAAGAATAATAACAATAAGATTTAAAGTAGATAGAGGTTACGTTTCAGTCTTTGCCTTGTACGCACCAGAAGAGGGGAGAACCCAAGATGCGATTAAATTCTATGAACAACTGCAGACAGCAATAAATAAGATTAATAAAAATGACTATCTTCTTTTATTAGGTGATTTAAATGCAAGAGTAGGGAATACCCCTATAAAAGATATAGTAGGCACAGAAGGTGAATACACACTTAACAATAATGGGAAGAAATTAATAGAATTTGCCACGTACAATGAGCTGAGAATTACTAACACTTTCTTTAAACGCCATAAGGTAGTGTAGATTATTATTAGAACGTATTGTGTAGTGTAACGGAAGTATAGCCAGACAACGCCTACCCATTAAAATAAACCCAAAGGAAAATATTAATATTAATAATTAATAAGAAAACAACCTGACCACACAAATGAAGACTCGTCACCACCAAGTCAAGACGAAATCCACTCCCACATCAAAAGACTCAAAAACAACAATGCATCAGGTGAAGATGGAATTACAGCAGAATTGCTCAAAAACCTTGGACCCAACTCACTCAAAGAAATCACACAGATCGTCCAAGAAATCTGGCAAACAGAACAAATCCCTGACGATTGGAAAACCGCACTCATTTACCCACTACATAAAAAGGGAGAAAAGTCAGATGTAAACAATTACAGAGGGATTTCCCTCCTTCCAGTTATTTACAAAATTATCTCGGCCTGTCTTCTGAAACGAACACAAGAACAACTCGAACCAAAATTCAGATTTTCAAGCAGGATTCAGACCAAACCGATCCTGTCCCGAACAAATCTTCAACCTAAAAACATTAATCAAAATGCGAGCAATTCGAAACAAACCAGTAACATGTACATTTGTCGACTTCAAAAAGTCCTACGACTCTATCGATCGACCATCACTATTCCAGATCCTAGAAGAAAGAGGACTAGACCACAAAACACGGAAACTTATCGAGCAAACACTTACAAAAACAAATTCTAAAGTGAAATTCATGGGAGAAATCTCAGAACCTTTCGAAATTCGGACAGGCGTGAGACAAGGAGATGGCCTCTCTCCTCTCCTGTTCAACCTAGTCTTGGACAAAGTAATGGAAGAATGGGAAAAAGAACTTCAAAGACAAGATGCTTGGAAACCTATCACTCTCGCCATACCAAAAAATAACCTCTGCATACCATACCTTGCCTTTGCCGACGATATAGCGATACTGTCTGAAAACCAAGAGACCGCTATCAAACAATTAGAAACACTCAAAGAATGTGCAGAAAGGGTAGGATTACAGATCTCTTTCGAGAAAACTCAAGTCCTATCCCACAAAGGTGACAACATGCACACAAGGTATGGAACGGTCAAAAGGGTACCACATTTCAAATACCTGGGTGAGTTCATCGAACCAACCGGATCCGAAAGAATTTCACAACAAACCCGCCTCCAGAAAATCAAGAAAGCATTCGGACTAATCCAAAACCTGTACAACAAAAAATGCATGTCTAAGAAAACCAAAATTCGACATTATAATACTGTCATCAAACCGGCAGCTCTTTGCGCTAGCGAAACACTCACGCTCAGCAAGAAATATGAACTGGAAGAAATCAAAAAAGAAGAAAGAAAAATCATTAGAAAAATACTCGGTACGAGACTCACTCCCGATGGATACAGATTACAATCTATTGAGACAACTGAAAAGTACTCGAACATAGAAGTCGATATCAGGAAAAGACGACTGAAATTCTTCGGACACATAGACAGGCTACCAAATACTCGACTAACTAAAAGAATACTAAACTATATATCCTCACTTAAAAGTACAACACCATGGATGAAAGAAGTAAAAAAAGACATGCGACACGCCGACATAACAGACACCTCAGACAAAAACACCTTCCGCAACAAAGTGAACAAATGGGAAGTCACACCAGAACAACCAAAATCAAAACCCTACAGACCGAAATGGTCTGAAGAAAGAAAACTGGCATTGTCCAACAGAATGAAAGAATATTGGAAAATTAAGAAGAACTCCACAAAAACTAATTAGAACTCCACAAAAACGAGTCAATTTTTGCTTAACGTTTTCCATTATTGGGAAAATACGCTAATAATAATAATAATAATAATAATAATAATAATAATAATAATAATAATAATAATAATAATAATAATAATTAATAAGAACTTCGTTTTCCGCCCAGATGCTGAAAAATAGCTCTGATGATGATAGATGCGCTATCGAAAAAATCTTAAGTTAAAAAATACCTTTGATACGGGTCAACACCTTTTATTTATTTAATTATATAAAAGAAAAATATTAACCGGATATGTCACATATTTCTGCAGAATGTATTTTCTTTAATTCTGAGTGTGTTTTCAAAGCCCAAGGCCGTATTTGCGCTAAAAAAAAGCGCTATGTTACCCCATATTCGGCACACTGTTGAGGAGCCTTAGGGGAGGCATCGTGATGTCTTGATTCATTAATTGATTGACTGATTAGTGTCTTTGGCCGTATCAACTGCTATGGTTGTTAGTCTCGTAAGTGTAGTGAATGTTGTATTGCTGGAGTTAGCAGCGTTCCTCCCGCGCTGAAACGTGGTAATCCGGTACCAACATACACGTCGACTTGCAGGGGAGGAGGTTCTCCCTCCAGATATGCCGCCCAGTCGGGACAAGTTTGAGTCTCCCTGCACGTGTGACAGTGTATTGTGTAAGAGTTTATGTGTTCGCGCGCAGTCCTTGGCCTTTTGTTAAGGTGCTGCTACGGCATTCCCGTGGCAATGATAGGAAAAACTATCAACACAGACGGCCTCTAGAATTCTTCTCCTGACAGCGGCTAAATTTAAAATCAGCGTATCTATTAAATAAAAAATACTCGTTGTTCAAACGAAGGAAATAATTCACTTTTTAAAGTTCTTGTGACTTTTCAAGCTCTCAATATGCGTTTCTAATCCATCTTGTGTTTTTTGAATTTCACTGGCGATGTATGAAGGTTGGGATAAACGTTGTGGCAATGACTTTTTCTTACAATAAGGTGGGCTAGGCAATGAATTTAAATGATAAAATTTTCAAGTCATTGTATATGCGCACGATTGCATGAATAGACGAGTTTGAATGGACAAATATTAGCCATTCAGTCAAAAGGAAAGTCGTATTATATTTCTAACTGCACATATTTGTTTTATTTCGAAATTGCCCATTCTTCATCTTGCATTATCAGCATTATCGATTATTCTAACTACAGCATAATGTAGGAGAGAGATTGCATATTATCTACGAAACAACGGATGGTTGACGATCGCTTCCCGAGAGTGGAAGAGTGCATCTCTTCGTAAATACAGAGAACTGTTCCTTCACGTACTCATTCATCGAAGTTACGAAGTGTTTTATAAATGCGAAAGTCGCCATAGCTTAAGTTCGGCAAAAAGCATAATTATGCAGGATTAACATACACGAATCAGTAAACATTCAGCAGTGTGAAATACTCATACTCTCAGCCAAAGGAGAGGCAGATATGATTTAAACATTTTTTAATCTGCATTTGGCGAACATGGTTCACACAGATAAATCTAGAATTTGTGAGTAAGAACGCTGGTGTCTTGGAATAGCCTTTACATAAGTATAAGGTTTGTAGGATTGCCGAAAATACCTTGTTGCCAATATACATTCGGTAAGAAATTTCACAAAATGCGCATGGGACATGCCCCTGAATGGTGGGAACTCATCATGCATGGATGTCTATCAGGTATCTCTTTGCTTCAAAACATGACCTCCTTAACGGTCAGTAGTCTATCAGTCAGGAGGAAATTTCACATACAGTATACCTTTGATGTATGAAAGTTTTCACCATACATTCATTGGGAAGAAATTATTGCATTCAACCCTCCTACAATTCTTGTGACATTTATTTTGAGACACCTATAGAGAAAGGTAAGGCGCCATTACTCACAATGCTTGTAGGAGAGGGAGTTAAGGTTTTCAGAGAACTTAATAGTTCGTTCATTTTTTTCTGATTGTATACATTGACAATCCTTCCCTATCTATGAATTCAAGAACGAAAAAAAAACACTATTACGGCAGATTCAGAAAATATGTCCTCAGAAATATGTAAAAACGTGGCAGAAAAATAAAGACATCATAGGTATCCATAGGAATTCAAAAGTATGATATATAATGGGCTCGGTAAAAATAATATTGCAGACAGAAGTAAATAAACTTTTTCTTGCCTTCTTGAGCACCAAAAAGATCATTTTAAATCAATATATTTTATTGATATATTATTATTATTTTATAGTAATATGTCAGTGTTAACAGGATAGAGTGTGTATATTAATTCTGTAAACAGGTATTGAGTAGACATTTAATTATTATAATGCTTGCTTGGTCTTTTGTGAATTTTTAATAATTGTATTTGGAAAACGCTACCACTGGAAATACTTACGTTCTCCTAAGTAGCATAATAATTATTTATTAGCATCCTTTAATGACATTTACTTTAAAATCTGTGGTACTAACGCAGATCACGATAAGTCGAAAAATCGAATTTGTTCATTTGATTATTGATATTTCGGTTATCCAGTACAATTTTGCAGCGTCCTGACAGAAAGGAAAAGGGTGTTACTTGTGAAACTCTTTAACGGACTTACCGCACCATAATAAATTAAATCTGAATTTCGGCAAACACACGAAATTTGGAAAGCGTCTCCTGAAAAATCAAGTTTTTTGTCACATCAGATCCTGCGTTAGCACCACAGAAATAATAATACGCAAAAAAATAACACCATTTGTCTATCTTCCCGAGTGCAGTTGCAGGAGGTCGCAGCCGTCTCCATCTGATTGATTTGGGCAGCTGCGAGCGAGGGAAGACCAGCAGCGGCATTCCATTATCCGGTTTGGGAAATGTTCTCCTTGCGATATTCAATGGACAGAAGCATCTGCCATACAGGTTACGAAATTTATATAAATTATCCAATGAAGTTAAGAACTGTGGCGCGGGCGGGCGCCGGTGGCTCTTCGGTCTCGTAGAGGGATCCAAAGGCAGGACGCACGAAGATCCTGTCCCACCCCCAAAGCCAATTATTTTTATTATTTTACTCAATTCGTTCAATATAATTGTCATATTCAGAACACATCACATCCAAATCAGCATTCCCATTACAACTATACTTGTATATTTTCATTCAATGCAAACAATTAAAAATTTATATTTCAAAAATATTTATGGGGGGATGAACCGAATTCTTCCACTCCCTAAATGAACTGAATTTCGCCAAAGCCAGTACCTGAGGAAAGTTCTGCTTCTTCTCGCTTCCAAACAGTGGCATGAACTAGTTGCGTTTTCAAAGGCCTTAATTTTTGTCCTGCTTCCAGAGGAGTATGCTTGTGATCGGAAGCAGCGTTAGTCATGTGCACTTAAAATATAAGCAAACGGTTCATGAAAATCATGTAGGTAGAAGTGTTCAGTTTGAATGTCATCTATTTCTTAGAGTTAATCCTAGGGATGATACTGAAAAGAAAGATAACACACGTTTTGAATGACTTGAACTGCACATGCAAATGTGTTTTGAGGGCCAACCTCGAACGAGCGATACGCAAGGCTAGCAGCGCGAAGTATCCCCTGTGCTACGTCATCGAAACGAAGGAGCACGGGGCAGAAGCTTTTCTTCTGCAAGCCGAGGATGCCGCGCGCCCCACAGTTCCTAATTGTAGAGTTAAGAGATGGATGTCCAAAAATATTTGGAAGGTTGTATTGTACTTCCAATCTTCGAGTTTGTTATTTTCCTGTAACAAGTGTTTTGCAAACTTATCTCGAACAACAGCGTAACTACTAATAGTAGTATCTAGTAGACAGAATTCGTCAAGTAATCTTCGTTTACTATTTAAATATAATACGAAAATAGTTAAGATATGAACGACTCTGAGAAAAAAATTGCTATACCCCCAAATAGAGATTCTGAAACACTGTATTCCTGCTGCAGACAACTTGTGCTACGTGTGTGTGTGATTGAGCTCTCCCAGGAAAAAAGGAGGAACGCTTACCATTATGTTCCCCGAGTCGGTTATATACTGGAAATATTTTTTTGAAAACGAGGCAAGGTTTAGGACGCAGCTATTTGAGAGGAAATACTATAGTCGTTAATATTTCCTCCATTAGATGACTCTCCTTATCTTTCGTAAACTAGAAAAATTACACTACCTATCTCAGAAACAGGATTAAGTGCGCGAATTGGCATAATTATGCTCGAATCCAAGAGAATGAACGAGGTTTTCGTTCGAGTGTAATCCTTGCACAAATATTTTGGACATACATAATAATGAATTCTATCATATTATGTATTTATTATATTAGTTATAAGTATGTTTATAATATGCTGCAATGCTATTGTTGAATAACTGCTCTTTTTTCATGAAAAGAGCAGTATAAAATTATTTCCAATAATATTTTTCACATGGTTTCCCATTGCACTGTAACAAGTGTACTACTTCACGTGTATGATAAAAACGAGAAAATGGAAACGGAAATATTTAAAACTGTTCATTTTTAAAGGGTTTCAAAATAGATGCGATGTATATATTTCCTACTTTGTTATTTCCCTCCATTTACCTACGACGTGACAGTCACACATGAAAAACCTTGTCAACATATGTGTGAATGTTCATTATTGTTTCTATTTGTTTCATTTGGCACTGTTATTCTAAAAAAATGTATGAATTCGCCTTGAACACATGTACACATTATTGGTGCGAGACTTTGTCATAGCAATACTGGTATTGCAAAATAAATGTTTAAAAGTCTATGGTATGCATGAGAATCAAAAATAATATATTTTGGCAATAAACATGTGGTGGTAAATCTCATGTAACGAAGTTAGTAGGTGATATTTGCCCCTTATAGTTAGGCAACTATTTCTGCACTGATGTGCAGCAGATACACAAAATTTCTTTGCGTCAGACCCACGAAAACCAGTGTATTAAGGGGTTGCTTAACAACCAGAGACAAATGTTAATGAGTGACATCATTATATGAATTTCACTAAAAATGATTTCCTGTCCTTTGGCTCGTCAGTTCGATATGGGCCTTGACCGACCAGCGGTGGCCCAGCCTCTCGGCCATGGGATTAAGAATTCGTGTGGTTAGCACGAAGACATCCCTCCACAATACATAATGATCTTTATAACCTTAGAGTGGGCTTTTTTAACACACAGCAAAAGATACTGAGTCATTTCCAAATGTTCATTGACAAAAAATATCATCGTCGATTCGTCATCATGCCCTGCGAGTTCGTCATATTTCTTCTGATAAAGGTTTATACAGTTGTAATTTTATTTTCTCGTATACTACCTACGTAGTATAGAGAAAGTATTGTAATATTGCAGCGAAAATTGCCTTTTTCAGCAGCAAAACTCAGTTTTTTGTTTTTGTTCCTGAGAATTTTTTTTAAAATAACGGTCTCATATACGATCACTTAAAATATTAGAATGACGTACAAAGTATTTTTCGTAAATTGCGTGTAGTAAACCAATCAACCTGTTTCTGATTTTTAGAGAGCACAAAGTTACACAGCTACTGAAGGAATGCTTGGGTTCCTTGACGTGTCATGCTGCCATGATCGCTCACGTCTCACCCTACGCTCAACATTACACGGATACGCTTGCAACAGTGCAGCTGGCATCTCGTATTCATCGCATGAGACGGCGTAAAATAAAGGTACGTACTGACAAGAATCATTAAATAAGAAAATTATATATACATATAATATATACATAAATCGAAAACGACGAGTGTTTTCGATTTATTACAATATAAAAAATTGTTTCAGTCATAAAATTATAGAAACAAACTTAATATCTTCGTTTTTACTTTTTGAATCTACTTCGTGGAAAGAGAAAGACAATGCAGAAAGAAAAAGTGTAGCTTTTTTGGCAAAAACATGTTTTCTAAATTTCTAATACCAAAAATCCGAATGTTTCTTGCTACTACACGGGGAAAATTTTAAACACTCTTTGCGGTCGGAATCCACATTTTATGGGTCCTTGACAACGAAAGTGTTCTGAAAACATATGTCTGTCCGTCAGTTCCCATGTGTGCGAACAACACTAACTTCTAAACCGCATACATAATTTCATCAAATTAATATTCTCGAATGGGACACGTGTCTTTAATTTTTTAGGGGGGAGGGAACTTTACAAGGAGCCCCTATTCCAGTTTCACAAGTTTCTCAAAAATTAATATTTTTTTAAAACATATTTTGCTTAAGTAGTAGAAACTGCGCTTAAATGGTACAAGTTCAATTTTCTTGAAACCTTCTGAAATTTTAAAAATTTCAAAAGTTCCAAAACGTGTTGATCCCCTCCTACACCGACTTTATTGAATATAGACATTTGTTTATTAATGAAAAATTCTGATGTTCTTCAATATTACATCTTTAAAAGATGTTATGTACATGTTTTAATGTGAGAAGTTTTTTTATTAATTAGATCGCTGGTGAGGTAGATACCTTCCATTATTTAAGTATGATAAATAAAAGATGTCTGGTACCAACAATTTATTTGGCTGATAATCGTTTCGATCGCGTAGCGATTATCTTCAGAGCTAAAATTTGAAATAAATGATATTAATAAACAATTAGGGATAAGTTAATACAAATATTATATACAAAGTGTAGACATTGTATGCCAGATGCATAAGCAAACTGGGTCGTACATACCTTGCAGCTTCCGGGCCGAAAACAAAGTTCTGCGAATTTTTGAGAGTGTGTCTTGTTTAAGAACAGAGCCGGTCGGCAGCGGGTGGGGGCGGGAAGAGGGGTGGGGTACGGGAGAAGGGTCGTAAGACGTGGGGGTGCCGGTGGAGGCTTGAGAAGCGGTCGGGCGAGCGAAGGCCAGTCGAGTAGGGGGGGTTAGGGGTGTACACTTTGTGCTAATTTTAGCTGAGGTGAAGGGAATTCAGGGATTTGTTGGTTAAGACACGTCATGTTCTGTTGTTTTTTTTGAGGATGCTGTGTATATGTAGTGATTCTAATTTTATTCTGTTCCAGTACCTGTTTTCAATTTCTGAAGGGAATTCAGAAATTTGTGTGCTTATCAAATGTGTGTTTGTTTAAATTTAGGTGATCCGCAAAGTGTGAGACTGTGGTAGTGTTTTTTTCCATGCTTGTTCGCGTTCTTTGATTCTGTGTGAGTTTTCGGCCTGTTTGTCCTATGTATATGGCATTGCAGTGGTTGCAAATGAGAGCATAGACCCGCATAAGGAGGTAGGTGGGATTGGGTCTTAAGTGTTAGATAGTGTTTTATGCAATGTGTGAATGTTGTTGAAACAAGATTTGAGGCCGAATTTATTGAGTGTGGCGGCTATTTTAAGAGAAAGGGGTCCTACATAAGGGATTGTGAGGTATGTGGAGGTAGTGCTTCTGTCAATTGGTGTGAGGGGGATGAGTTTGCGGATATTGAGTGTGTTTGTGTTTTCATTATTATTATTTTCATTATTTGTCAATGATGTTACAGTCGTATTCATTCATTCTGGCTCTATGTTTTATGGTGTTTATTTCCTTTTTTGTGTTTTCTGGAGACATGGGTATTGAAATTAACCGATGCACCATCGCATGGAAGGCGTTTGCTTGTGGGGGGGGTGTTGTGAAGTGTTGTGTATGATTGTGTCCGTGTGGGTGGGTTTTCTGAATATGTTAAATTCATGATGGCCCTATGCTAGCGTGATGGTCAGGTGAAGGAAGTTTAAAGATTTTTGTTCGTTTTCTATCTCAGTGGTGAATTTTATATTGGGGTGTAGGGAGTTGATGTACTGTGTAAAAGAGAGTGAGTGTTTTCTTCTAATTTTGTTAGAGATCATGATCGTTTACCCCCGAGAACTCAGCTCCTATAACTTTTCTGTAATTGAGGATCTTGCTTAAGATTAGATAATAGTAAACCACCTTAAGTGGCTTTTACTAGAAAGGCATTGAAATTTCAACGAAATTTGTAAATCAGGCGACCAGCATAAAAATTATACATTTTGAATTTAAAGATACTCCACTCATTGCTGTATTGTACTACACGACTTTGTCAGTGGTTTGCCAACATCTTTTAGAAATAGGAAAGAAATTTTGCTTATTGAGAGGCTTACAATTATTTAATCTCAAGCGCCTCACTTTCAAAAAATTTGAAATGTAATGAAAATAACAGTTGTTATGAATTCAGTTATTTGTTCTCCCTTGGTTCTCAAACTTTCAAGAAAAACTTGAAGACCTTTCCGAGAAAATCTTGAGTGCGTATTTTTGGAAATTTTCACGATTTAACTCAAAATTCCCAAAAAATATTAATATTTCGAAACAAACTATGACCACTATTCTATAGACTAAAAGTGGTTCTACATCTTATTGTGAAGAGGTCCTCGGAATACTACAGCTTGAATTATTCGTAATCATTCTCAGTAACTCAGAAAGTTGAATCAGCGTTTGAATACGAGAGGTCGAGCACAAGATCGAGAGAGTGCATTGACATTGTAACACAGTCATGGAAGGCAAGGAGAGACCGCAGTGTACAATATCATTCAGAATAATTCATTAACGCCCATGCATTATTCATCAGCGTCGATTAATCATTCTTTACAACAACCGCACCACGATTTCTCGAGGGCATGACGCTTTTTGAGAAATGGTGATCAATCAATTCATTGGCTGATTAATCAACTCATCGGAAGTAATGGCACACAATAATGGATATCATGAATAACAAAATTAAACACTTCAAAAAATCACAAAAGTTTTATACTAATAATATGCCACCGTGACGTGTAATGGTTATACTAATAGTGTGACGACGTCTCTTAAGAAAAGAAATCCATTGTCGTGCCTCAAATGAAATTCTATGAAAATAAAACCTAATTTCAACAATATTGTTGAAGTATTTGTGTTTCGTTTGAATTGTCATTTATTCTTATTTTATTTATTAAGGTTATTAAAGCAATTATTATGATTTTCACATTTTAATTTTGTTTGTTAAAACTATCCAATGAAATGAAATTTTTCCTTTTAAATTTCATTTTATTGATTATGAACAAACGAAATTTGAAAATGATGGAAAAAATATTAGCGCACATATCACAAATGTGAACTTACCTACTCCACATTTAATCGAAATCTTTAGTCCGTTTATTTTGCGCATCACCATCATATGTGTTACTCTATCATATGTAAATTACGAGCAGCACGTCAATATTGAAATACAGGCCACAGAGGCGAAGGCGAGAAGTAGACAGACTAACCACTAAATGAATTTCAGTGAATTTTCCCTTCTACTGCAATTCGCAAGCAGGGTAACATTGGGAGGTGAGGTTGAATTCCAGTCTGTAGAACATTAGGCAAAAAGGCTGATGATGTCTGATTTGCGAACTGTCATGGTATTCGTAAAAATAAATATTTTAATCAATACTACATAGTAGACGAGACACTAAAATTGAATTTTGAATTAATATATAATACCAAGTATTTCTACCCTGTCCTAGTGCATTTTAGTTTAGTACAATTCAATAATGTTTCATAACTCAATTGTGAACGTACTTAATTCGATAATGAATTTGTTTCAGTTATGGAGTGGTTCTTCCGGGTCAGGCGGAAGCTCGGGCGAAGAAGCGGTCCGCCTGCAAATGCAAGAAAATGAGTGCTCCACCGGCAGCAGCGACGTGGAGCCTTCGAGCAGCGAGCAGTCTGCGGATACAGTCATTTATGTGGGGCCGTCTGATGATGCCACGGACGGGGAGCATCCCCCAGTGTATATACCAAGCCTTAACTCGGGTGACTACCGTTGTGCTATAGGAAGAGCGTTTCCCAGCTCATGTGCAGAACACAGATCCATGTTTGGCTGTCCTCGAAATCTCTTGGATAAATCTTTACAAGGAGAAGTAGGAAAAGGAGTTCTAATGCAAAAAGCATTCGGTGGTTGCCTAGAAGACCAAAGTAATTACTCATATTGTAACGCCCCATCGAAAGCAAGCGTGCAAAGTGAATCAAGTAAAACAGGCTCTACAGGGCATCAATGCAGTACTAAAACATCACCCGTACGTTTACAAAACAAGGTAGCTGTAAGTAAATCATCAGGGAATGGAAGTGATCCGCTTTTAACCTCGGTTGGCAAAATTCCAAAATCAAGCAGTAATTTAAATGGTACGATATCAGGAAGTGATGAACAATGGATTGATGGTCCGAGAATTTCCAAATCAAAGGTAGCGGAAGCCAGAAACTTACTCAAAGACAATCACAAGAAAAAAGAAACTTGGATAGATGGACCAATGCAACAGATGAATGAACATTGTGGTGTCGGCTACGGTTTTATGGATAGTCACAAAGAAAGTATGATACGCAAATGGGTTGAAAATCAAAGTGTTCAAATTCAGCAAGTACATAAGCCAGCGGTCAAGGCTCCTTCTTCTGACTCGCATTCATGTGAACAATCCGTCCAAGTGCGAAGTGCGAAAGAAACATTAGCATCGAAGTGTAATGTACATAACACAGACGAATTGAAATCATCAAAGTTTGAGTTGATAAATAACAGTGACATTGTATCTAATAAAGAACCTATAACTTCATTTATTAATTCTAACAGGACTAAAAATTCATTTCAGATCGAAAATAAGTACTTTTCGAGTGCCGAATATGACATTATTGAGAAAGAATTCCTCCATGATAGTGTACATATGACCATACCTGCCACAGATGGATTGAATGTTGAAACTGAAGATGAAAGTAGACCAAGGAATGTAAAATCAGATATTGATAATAATGTTGATAAAGAAGACTGTGTTGAAGAATCTGAGACTTTCACATCAGCAGAACAGATCGATCCACATAATCATGAAATTAGTCAAGGTAAGAATTTTTTGCTCTTTTCAATTTTACAAAATATATCTTTTTTAAATTTCTCATATTTTTTAAAACAAATTATTCAGTGAACAGTGACAAATTAATATAGCACATCATATGAGTATTAGTACGACATGTGAGCAGAATTGTTTATCAACCATTACAAGCATTTCCAGAATATGATACTTACATGTTGTGATCGTATAAACCTCTTCCTGTCAGAATCCACCACATGGATTAGAGTTCATTGTATTTTACTTGAATTACAATTGAGTAAGTTCCGATGGGAGTTAATTACAATGATTAAAATAATAAACTAATATAAAACAAAAACAATAATATTACTAACAGTTTTAATAAGTATAATAAACACAATAAATTCAATAATAATAATAATAAGAAGAAGAAGAAGAAGTAGAAGAAGAAGAAGAAGAAGAAGAAGAAATAAGGTATAATGATTGAACGAATATATCAATTTGAAATAAAATTAACCTAGAACTGAATATCATTGCACAATTACAGAATTGCACTGCCCTCTATAGCCGGACAAAAGACACCCTTTTCCGATCGTTGTCGGCGACGAGACCAGCGTGTCGAGACCGCTATTTCTGAGATTGCTACTTCCTGTACGGCCATCATCGAGAATGAACGATACCGATATTACTCTGTCATCGGGGTGGGCCTAGCGAGTCGGTGGGCAAATAGGCAACGATGGCTAACGAATGTGGAGATCACCGGATCTTTTGACGCCGTTTATGGCACAAACGTTTCTAATAAATATCTTAATTGCATTATTTATTTCACTTTCAATGAAGGGCATAACTGAATTGTGTGCGCAAAATAGTAAGAAATGCTGTTCTACGACGAAATCTGAATAGAAAATCGATCGCACAAGACAAGATGCAATCCTAATTTAGATTATTTACAATGATTATAGCTGTAATCCTACAATCCTTTTCAGTAGAGCTTACTTCTTAACCATCAATTATAACGCCGAAGAGCAAATGCGGTTCAACTCTGACTATCGCACAGGGAGCGCGCCAGCGAGACCATTCATTCCGTTTCTCCTGGAGAAAGAGAAAGGACACCGTCCAAAGTGAAGTACACGATCATTCACCAGATTATCAAGACCAATTGCCCATGCCGTTCGTTGTAGGTGTTATTGTAGACTGTATAACGAATATGCCTGAAGCTCTGCGGGACTCAGTTGAGCGCCGGTCCAAACAAACACAGGATATTGTTTAAGCTTAGAGAATCACTTTGAATACATTTTTAATAAAATTAATTTTTTACAGTGGTTATGGCACCTGAAAAAGAATGACAGAAAATATACTGACCCTGTGAACACTAATAATGCGGTTGTATATTGTGTTTAACGTTGTATTGCACTGCACTGCGCTGCGTTGCGGAGTAAGGTTTCGTAACCACTCCAGAGACATGAACTGCGCACCACAACAATCGTAGCCGGGAGAACGAGCACACGTAAAATATTGCCCAGCAGCACACACTGGAACCACCAATACTATTAAGCTGCATGATGCACAAAACAGATCGCACGTTGCTGTGCGTGAAGTGTGTTTTTGTAATTGCCTTTTACCCTTTCGGCCAGAGGCTCGCCGCCGTCAGTAACCGGGGTTCCTCGACCGTCACCCGCCCAGGCATATTTATATTTGAATGGGTGAAAACCAGAATGGTGTAAGTGACATTTTAAAAATTCAAAGAAATCTGTTTAAGTCAATATTACTGTAAAGTCGTGGTGCTTTGTTTCGTCATTAAAACCAAGGAATTTCAACGGTTCATTAAAACTACGAAAATACATTGCCACTGAAATATAGACTAAATTAAACATATTTTTCTCAGAATTTATAAAATGTCACTTATACAGTTCTGTTTTTCACTCATTCAATTGTTAATTACTGCATCGAATAAAGAAAGCAAGAAATAAAGAAAGAATTGAAATATATTGTTTATAATAATATAAAATATATAATAATTTGTTTACTTGTCTCTCATATCGTTAATATTTATACTGGCGGCAATTTGTTCACATGATTGTATTTATGAGTACATTTACTATAAATAATTTAATATAAAGTTCCTCGAAAACTATACCGTTTTCTGTGAAAACTAGCTCAAAACTCCGCATTTTCAGAAACACTCAAACGTCATTTTCTGAAAAATGGCTCCAAATTTTTCCTTTAAATATTTCGAACGGATAGTGCTAATTCCACTCTTTAATAAAACGTGAAGTTCATTTCGGCGTATTTTTTTGTTTTATCAAAAATTACACAAATATAATTTTCTTGAAAGATTTCTCACGCCGAGGATATGATAGATTTCCAGCAATTTGTAATCACAACTGAATTTCTGAGGTAAATTACTTACAATGACTTCAAATGAAGCTTTTCGAAAACTCAAAAAATTTATGTATAATTTAATAAACTTACAATAATATTTTTCGCTCTACAATTAGGAAACCGAAAAACTTAGAAAATGTCAAAGAAACATACTTTGAGCGGCGATAGATTGAAGCTGGCTAAAATATGTGGCAAGTCCGAGCCGAGACCAAAGGAAATAGAAAACTAATTCGGAAAAGTCTGTGCCATACTGTAGCGCCACTAGTCTATTTCTTGGTTAATTTTTCTTTCTGGGCCCTTTGGGCTCAATATTTTAGTATTTAATGCCCTAGAACACTTCCTTTAGGAGTTATTTAACGATATAGAGTAAAAAATCCTGCCGAGTGTTGCGGGTTGCATTTGACATCAATATTTAGTTTTATTCTTTGTTCTTTTTTCGTGAATTTTCCCAATATTTTAATAGTTATTCTGTTTTTAGGGACAAACAGGAATCCAAGAATTCAGAGATAATTGAAATTGGTCCTGCCGTTCTTGAGTTATAAATTGTGAAACTAACCTGACTAACTTCATATATATATTGTAATAATACCTAATGATGCACTAAACTAGCCCCACGTTGGGACAAGCCAAATGTAATAATAGCGATCAAATCGCCTAAACTAGCCCGACTAGGGACCAGCCAAATGTAAACAAACCTAATGTGCACGGGGGAGGGCGCCAGGTTCAGCTCCTGAAATGTAACTGAATGGAAGAGTTGGGAGGTCAAGAATGAGCAATTGAGTCATTTGTGACAAACAACTGTTTATTCCTGGCACCAAAAGCTGCCAGGGAAATTACAATGTCGCAATGGGCGACGCAAGTTTTTTTCTAATGACTTAATTACAAGTGGTTAATTCTGCTGGGCCTGAGCGCGGCCACTTGCAGTTTTTCGCCGTTACAATTGTTCAGTGAGACGGCATCGTCTCATAGTTTTCACCAATGGCTGCTGGTCTTCGTGGGCGGGCCGAGGCGGCAGCCTCGGACAGAGGCGGCGGCGGCTTCGGGTTGCTGACCTTCTGCGGCGCGCCCTCTCACGGCAGGTAGCAGCGCGTCGGTCGCCGGCTCGAACAAGCTCAGAGGGGCGAGTGTCCACGGGCGCTGACGTAACGGAGAGGCCTGTCACTGGGCCCGGGACGGTAGACGGCAAGGCTGGCGGGCTGATGCGGGACCGGCGCGGGGTCCGGTAGTCTCCCGCCCGAGTTTTCTCCGCAACAAGTCTACGAGTCGCGTCCTGACTAATTCGGCTGTGGGAAAGTCTTTTCCCAAACTCGCGTCCCGATCGTGAGTGACTGAATAATTAGGCACATTTAGCTACCAAGAGGTATCTTGGAATTCTCCCGTAGTAACAAAAATTTACAAGTAGTCTCGAAAATCTTAGCAGCTGTGTCCCGAAAAACTTTTAGAAGTGAAGTTCTCAGGTAACGAAAATTTCGAAGTTCCCCGAAGAAATTTTACAAGTGAAGTCCCCCCAAAAAAATCTAAGAAGTGTCTTCTTTCCACTGTGCATCGCGTTTATAAAAGAGCTCCCTTTCCCCTTCCCAAAATATTCCTGACACCAAATTTCTCCCTTCCCTCATGGCGAAGCTTCCCATTGGCCGAGGGTGGTTGCGTCGCAGGATTCTGATTAACCAATCTCGTGTCGATTTTTCTGTATTTTTCCGTAAATGTTCTCTGTCTGTCGCTGGCTTCTCTCTCTCGCTCGCTTCCCTTTGTCAGTTACTCAGGGAGCTGATCGCAGCTGTCTGGACACGTGCGCGCGTCAAAGCGCATTTCACGGATTCCCGATTCCCGGATTCCCGGACCGTCACGGGCTAATTGACTGCTTACTGTATTTAGGGAGAAACTGCTCCTGCGGGACTTCTGCCCAGACGTGTGCCACTTGCAGCAAGCATTGTTTGGAAGAGGCCGAGAAAGGTTCTCGCTTACGACGTGTCGTAAATGCGTCGTCGTCTTTAATTGACACCCGGCCAATCCTTTCTTTGGGGTTTGCACCCCCCGGTCGCGCGGCTGGAGAAAGGACGCGGGGGCGCGCTCTGTCCCAGGAGAGGGCCGGCGAACGGCTCCGAAAACTAGAATGGGCTTCGGCCTGGGCCATTATGTCTATTTATGAGGGGGCAATAAACATTCCGCCTCTGAAGACAGGCTGAGTGCATTTGGGGCTGGCCCGATGCGGAAATAAAGGAACCTTTGCTGCGCGGGCGGCGCCTCTTGACCCACTTCTGTGCCGCGGCGCGAGCTATTTCCAGCTGTAGGAATTATTGGTTATTGGCGATGCCATAATAAAATTATATTTAATTAATCGGTGACGCCACAATATATATATATATATATATATATATATATATATATATATATACTAGCGGACCCGACAGACTTCTTCCTGTCCAAAAGATTTATAATGTGACAGTTTTTTTGTTCCTACATATTTTATAGTCTGGGCAAAAAATCTCCTGAACAGAACCGTCACCCTGGTGATAGGGCGTTGTGAATAAGAAATATAATTAAATAAAACATATATAAGCATTTAAAAGTAAGTAATCGCTTTATTGTTAATCATGTGAATCATAATTATTAACAAAAATCAGTTTTATTTTCATTGTAGTGTTTTGTGATATACAATGTTTTTTGTTTGATTACCTGGCGCATAGACAAACAAATCTGATGGTTTTCCAACACGGGAACAGGCAACATACAATTGACCATGTGAGAAACATGGGTTTTCCAGATTAATATCACAAACACTTAATGATTGCCCCTGGGACTTGTTTATGGTCATTGCAAAAGCAAGCCGAACTGGAAACTGTAGTCGTTTAAAGTTAAACGGCACATCAGTCGGAATCATTGGGAAGCGCGGTATGAGAACGTCTTTTCCTTTATACTTTCCTTTCAGTACAGTTGCTTCTATCACGTTGTTTAATAATTTTTTTATTGCTAACCGTGTGCCGTTGCAAAGACGTGGTTGGTTGATATTTCGCAACATTATAACCACCGATCCAACCTTTAATTGAAGATTGTGACGTGGCAATCCTGGTAAATCCAGCGAGTTTAAAAATTCTGGTGGATAGTTCACTACATCATCTTGGTTAGTAGCCAAATCAACTGATTTATATATCCTCGATTCGCCTGTAATTTGTTCTTGAATTTTTAAATTTAATTCATTTACATCTATGTTTTTTGCAGCCAATATAGCTCGTTCGCTCAACCAATCATGGTTTCTGTAATTTTGAGAAACATCTGGAAACACCTTCTGAATAAGTTCATCTTTTGATCGAGTTAACTGACAAAAACTTTGAGGAAAGTTAATGCAGCCAGTCAACATGTCTATAGGAAATTTGCCATTACCAATGTCAATGAGTTGTTTAGAGAATATGTTTCCAGATTGGTCATTTTGCAACTCGACACGCATATTCTTGCTTAAATAAAGTACTCTGACATGTTTCCACAAATTGAAGGACTTTCGACATGCATTGAGTTCATCAGCTGGTGTTGATCGTGGAATCACTGGCAATGTTTGACGAAAATCTCCTGCTAATAAAATCATTGCACCACCAAATTGGTTATGATTGCTCCGTAGATCTTTTAAGGTTCTGTGTAAAGCCTCCAAAGATTTTTTATGTGCCATCGTGCATTCATCCCAAACAATTAATTTACATTGCTGCAAGACCTTTGCCATTGCAGAGTTCTTCGAAATGTTGCAGGTCGGAGTTTCATTGCTTTGCATATTTAATGGCAATTTTAATGCTGAATGGGCTGTTCGACCACATTCAAGCAAAGTTGCTGCGATACCCGACGAAGCGAGTGCAAGTGCAATT
This sequence comes from Gryllus longicercus, assembly GCA_038098605.1. Classification (NCBI taxonomy): domain Eukaryota; kingdom Metazoa; phylum Arthropoda; class Insecta; order Orthoptera; family Gryllidae; genus Gryllus; species Gryllus longicercus. The sequence continues at coordinate 494,215 of JAZDUA010000536.1, read as the reverse complement.
TTATTTTTTGAGCGAATCGTTGCTAATATTAATGAAATCAAAAAAGTTTTTCCTGTACCACCAGGTGCATCTAAGAAGTAAATCCCTCCAGTTTCATCATTTGTTACTTTCATAAGAGTATCAAATACATAATTCTGTTGTTCATTCAACAGTGCAAGATTTGTTTGAATTAATTCTTTCAAAGTGTTGAGATCATACAGTTTTTCTCGATTCAACTCTTGGTTAAAAGCATCATGCATTGGACGATTGGGCGCGGCCAGACCTAATTGAATTAATAGTTTGTTTGACATCATAAAGCACATGTCCTCAATTGAAATCAATGCTTCATTGTAAATTTCTTCACTGATTTGTATATTTGGATTTCCCATTCTATTTCGTATTTGATACAAAATATCATCACACATATAATCTTTGTATTTGATCCACAAATCAATTGGGTTTGATGGGAAGCATGTAGATATGATTATAGAAAAAAATGTTCGTATTTGATGAGCGTTTGATGATATTACAGCATCATTGAGAGTTTGATCCCAATGAACGTCATTTTCTAGCAATTGCAAACGTTGGCAGGCTTCTCTGTAAGATCTACACAATTCACCATCAACAGTTCGTAAATGTTGGAATGATGTTGGGCCACGTACATTGACTAATAGCAGTCGTAAATAAAAACACTCATCATTGCTTGGATGTACTGAATAAATTCGACCAATGGCATCGGTGGAATACACATCTGGGTAGTCTGGAACTTGTTTTCCTTGTTTCCGTCGTTTAAATCTCCTTGAGGATTGATTCCAAGTATAATATTTTGGCATTTCAGAATATAGCAATGTTTGTGCAAAGTCATCGTTTTGGCATGTCTCAAAAAAACTGGTTAATGAGGTAGATGGTGGCTGAGCAGCTCTTTGTACTGCGTTCTGTGCTGTAAAATACACGCTTTGTCCATTTTCTAAATGCACAGCTAAGTGAACAACGGAAGTGTCTCTCATGAATAGGAAAAGAAAATATTCGCCATACTGCTTCATTACTACTAACATACCGGCCCATTTGGTATTGGGTAACTTCATCATTGGAATTCTCTGCACCAATTAAAATCACAGCCATATCACTCCCTTTGGTTACATATTTGCAAATGTATTTAATAGATTTCACTGAATGGCAAGATTCAACGTTGATGTGTGCTTTGAAGGTCTTTGATGAAATGGGTGAATATGGAACAATCCAACGATTATCTATTTCAATATCTTGTTGATTTAATTTGACAATTGTTGATCTTCTATTGTCTGCTGTCGATCGTCGACGATACAGTGGATAACCGTCATTACCAGTAATTGTTTCCGATATTAATGTCCGTGGATATCGTTTTGAACATTTACCATCCATCATACATGGTGAATTTTGATTAAGAGTTCCACAGGGACCATGTATCATATTTTTGATAACTACCTCATGCAATCCAGGATCTACTTGTACATCAGGGATTTCAGCTGATATCACTGCATCAACTTCATTTGGCCTTATCTTTTCAACCAACCAAATCAAAATGTGTGCATGTGGCAATCCTCGTTTCTGCCACTCCACAGAATACATCCAGCAGCGTGTCTCACCAAACACATAATGTTTTACGATGAATTCCATTAAAGATTTCAGTTTTTGTCTAAAGACTCTGGCTGTAATATCATGACGATCAATGGGTGATTGCCCAGGGAATAACTCCTGCTTGATTTCTATCCAGTGCGGATTGCATGTAAATGTGATGAACAAATCTGCTGTACAATAATGACGAACATACGACATGGCATCTTGAGCATATTCGTGCATATGTCGAGGGCTTCCGATGTATGTTGCTGGAAGAATAGTCATCCGACCAACATTCTGTGCATTTCCATCAGTATTAATCGCATCTCGAAGGCGAATATACTCTTCAGATCGGAGTTTGGTCTGATTCAACCTGATGAATGTTAATCTCTCCGTTTCAATTTTAACATACATGTCAACAATATATTTGTGATATAATCGCCGACATTTCAATATGTGATTGTCTTCATTTTCCCGAATCATTAGGCGGTATGAATAATAGTTCATTGAACTGACTTTTTTGTTAGTTTCAGAACCTGTAAATAGATTTTGTTTTAATAACATTGAAATATAAAATTAAAATACATAATATAGTGACTGAGATATTAACTAATATTTTAATTACCTGTAATGGGATTTATCATTTTTATTGAGAAATCATAGCCATCTTCACCTTGCCAAAATATAATGGGATATTGCAGTGCATCATATGAGCGGTGTGTTTCCTTTATACGTTGTAATTGATCATTCCGACGATGTAAAACAATATCACGGCATTCCAAGTTTTCTCCAACTACAACGATAGCAACTTCATCAATAGTTGGTGCATTAAAACGTCTTGCATGTTGACCCACAGGTGTTTTATCAGCTCTGATTACAATTTTGTGATGATCTGATGGCATCAGATACAGGGCAGTTTTAAACAATATAATCAATTGATTGTGTTCATGAAATAAAGTTTGTAATTGTTCTACAATAGACCTCTTTACTAAATTGTTATGTGCACAACGCAGATTAGTTTCGTGTGATGAATTCCCCATAAAATAAATTTGCAGGAATTTGTAGTTGCTATCTGACACTGGTAACAGTGAACCTGCTCTGTGATATATTTGGCCTTGTATCTGTAAATTTAAAAAAATATTATGTTTGTACCAAACACTATAAAATAAAATAAAATAAAATAAAATAAGCAATGTGAGGTATAAATTTATGGATTGTCAGTGATCAAACTTAATTAATATTTGTTCTTTAAAATTATATGTATCCTAATTAGTTGTAAGTAATATCTATCATCAAATATATTGGCTTTCAAAATAATAAAAGTGTCGCTAAAACTGAATCACCAAATAATATGGGGACTAAGTGATGATTATGATCTTAATGATTAAGAAATTGAAGATTAGTAACACATCTTAACTTAGGTGACAGAACATAAAATAATTATGTTTAACTGCTATAATACATACCTTGAAAGTTGGCATAAAATTTACCCGAACTACATTTGTTGACCCAAATGAAGTCATTTGAAAGCAATTGCTATATTGTTGGATATTTGTCAAAAATTGTATGGAATCTGTTCCTATTCCTGAAACCAATGAGTACAATGGCTCTGGTGGTGGTTCCAATGGTATCAATTTCATTTTACCATTTGCGCAACACAATCCATTAGCTTCGTTTTTAAATTTCAATGCCTTACAATATGAGCAAACCGAGTTCATAGAACCAATAACAACACATTGGTAGTTACTGTAGTCAATTGACACGTCGTAACTGAAAGCAGCTCGTTTCGAACTTGCGCGATTATTAGTTGAATGTAGCGCTCGCGCTTCACGCGTTCGTGATATCCGAATTCTTTCACGTTCATTTCGGTCGTCACGTTCTTGTGCAGCATGATTAGATCGGTAATTAGCTTGGTTTGTAGCATTTCGGGTTCTTCTACCTAAATTGCTTCGTCTAATAGGAGGCATATCTATATTATAATAGTTTCGGAACGCGACATTAAATCCTCCAACCATGTATTCTGTGCTCCAACGCACACACGCACACTGTTTTGATAGATATGATTGAATTTGAACTTTGTATAACGTTAATAAAGTGCACATTGACTCTTTGACGTTACGACCATACCTACAACAATGAGTGCTTTAGCTAAGTGAGAGATAGCTAGTGTGAGATAGTGAGAGATAGATAGAGATAGCTAGAGTGATAAAGCTCAATTTGACTCTACGTTTTAGTTAGAAAACGTTTGTATGGGAAAAAGAAAAAGGCTGTTTTTAGGGTTTTTCCGGCAATTATTCGAATTTTTCTCGACGTAAAAACCATCCTTGAACTTCAAAGAACATTTTAAAAAAAGAATTGCCCTAATTGGTCCAGGCGTTGTTGAGTTAAGCGCTTACCAACACATTTTGTGATTCATTTTTATATATATATATATATATATATATATATATATATATATATATATATATATATATATATATATATATATATCTTTCCTACATGATTTGTTTTAAAGAAAACGGATTTTAAGTTGACACGGAATAAGTAAGAAATAAGAGAACCTTTAAGTAATAAGTCCCAAAATAAGTATAAATTTATAAACGCTCGTATTTCATAGACATTTCTTATGCAGGCGTTTTAAGCGCTCCGTTTATTGAATGGCAACTTTTGCGCCAACTATTTCGTGTTTTCTTGATCAAACAGCTTACACACCAATATTTTTCTTACAAGAAGGTCCGTTTGACTTATGGGCTCGCAGAGTGTCTGTATGTGCGAGTGAGCCTCGTGTTTAAGTTACGACTTTGCATCTATGTTTCGCAATATTTATCATTTAACATCAAAACTAGCAATTTTATTTTGACGGTGTTAACTTGTTATAATATTAATGGTATGAAAGTATTAGTCGTCAATTATGAACAAAATTTCACATAAATTCACTCGTTAACCGCATTATTAATTCCATTATACAGGAATTGAAATGGCATTATTCATAGACCACATTCAATAATTAAAAGTAATAAAACTGTCATGAACAATGAATGAAGGTAAATATTTATGAAAAATATCCGAAAGGAACGTAAAACTTTCAAGCAACGAGAACTTTTAATATTGGGGAAATGAATATACACGTTATCAGTGCTTATTGCGCTCTCGTCCCGCGGCGCGTCTGAGAAATATATTTCCTGGAGAGGAAAGGGGACCTCTTTCGTATAATTCTTGAATATGGAGTTCTGTGTTTATACATTTTCACTTATTTATATTTTTAGTAACAAATATTTTTAAAGTGAATTAAATAAGTGTATTGAAAAACCTTAAAATATAAATTCTAAAATAGTAACTACAAATATATAAATGTTGGTTTTAAAATAATTGGGGGGTCAATCTTTAGGGAGAACTCTGATGACGTGCTTAATCTTCATGTGCATTAATCCACTCGTGAATAATTCATTGAAACCTTGTAGATATTTTTGGCAGTTGTTACCGGCACGCACAAAAGCAAATGAATCAGCCACGACAAGAAGTTATTAAGAATACTATTGACAAGTATTATTTTTGCTGATGGCTTAATTTGTTATGTACCTGCCTAACGCACATATACGAGATGTATACAGAAAATAAGTTTCCCAGGTCGTCAACAAAAAGAAAAGATTTTTTTTACGGAAAATATTACTGTAACTGATACAGAACATGATACACTGTTTTCTCACATAATTACCACCAGAATTGAGACATTGGTCATACCGTGGGATCAGCATTTGTATCTCTGAGTCATAGAATTGTGCCTTCTGAGATAGGAATTACCAGTGTTCGACACCTATGCCAAGCGGCAGACATCTACGACATGAGAAATGTTGATCAATGTTGTGACAAATTTCTCAATTCTGGAGGTGTTAATGCGGAAAAATACTGCGACACATGTTTTGATTCTGCAACAATACTTGTGTCAACGAAATTGTGTTTTTTGTTGTTGTTTTTTGTTGATGAATTTCAAAAACTTACTTCCTGAATGCGCCTCAAACGTAAATGCGCATGTGCAAATTCATATGAAATATATGCAAAAATGTTTTTAAAAAATGTTTGTTCCGAAATTGTGCATTTGCCATTGTCCACTGAAAAAACAATATTTGTATATAACTCGTTTCATGTCAATTATTGTGCATCAAAACATTGTTTGCTATAACATGATGTCTCCTCAGGTGCTTCAGATGTCAATCTAAAAAATCTTCAGGACATCGAGGAATTGAGATGTTCTATGGATGATAATGAGGTAGAAATAATCGAAGTGGAAGAACCTGGTGAACCTGTACCTACCCAGGATTACTGTTTACAGGTAAGGAAACTGAAAAATATTATTGTTGTTTTTTTTTTCTTTTTATTCAGAGACTTCTATTCTAGTAAAATAAAACACTTATTCAAATACAAAACTCATGTTTGAATTTCAGTGGTAAATGTTCCATATAACAGCATTCTTGGTAGCATTTGTCAGGGTCAAGCCAGAAAAATTATAGGTCGTAGACTTCAAAAGTATAATAATATGCAAATGTGTAATCGTGGAAATTTGTTCCTTTCTTTATATTATTTACCTTGTAATATACAATGTAATTTACGAATACTTAAAATTATATTTTCTTTATTTTTATCAGTATTGTAAGTTACAGTCTTGGCATTCTGAGAATATTATCTAACATTAACTATTTTTTTTAATATATTAATTTTTGGTGATGACTGTAGTGTTATAGCATCATTTGGGTACGAGATACAATTGACGGGACATACTTGTACACGGGAAAGTATTGCTGACATGTGATATTTAGCAAACATTATTTCAAGTATTTGATATCCCTTAAGATAAAGGAAGTTACCGACACAAAATAATTAATATCAATGATTAGACTGGCCAACAAGAATTTTTTCACAAGAAATCTAAGTAATGAATCTAATGCATTTCATCATCATGCATTAACGTATGTAATCAGAATATGTTCTGACAATAATTCATTATCTTTAATACATCTGTCATAGAACCTCCTCTGAGGCAGCACTAGCTAGCCTCTAGCACTGGGACAACATTTACATCCTTTTAATTTAGAAGTTTATTGTGTGTGGTGCATAATAGTGTTTTGTTTTGTTTATTTCATCGTGCCAAGGAAATTTTTCATAATGTCTCCTATTCGGTGTAAACTGATCTTGAAGTGTGAGGCGAAGTGACATTCTGCTTGTAAAAACGAGCAATAGACTTTACATTGGCTGTCCAATTGATGACCTTGGTATGAGCCATGTCCCGAATATATTTTAGGTTTCGGGCTGCTCACTGGGTGGGAAAATAGCACACAACTTGGCGTTTGCTATAAAAATTAGTTAAATGCATTATTTAACAAAATTGACTTATTTATATCAAATTGCCAAGTAATTCACAATGTTATTCATCATAACCATAGGTATAGTGAGAAAAATAGGGCAAAATTAAAAATGATGTTCAGTATATTTTTCTTATGGCATATAAGTACTAAGTTTGTAATTGCTGTTTTACAATCCATCAATATTCTACTAACTTTTTGATAAGTACAGAAAAAATACATTTTAACATGTGTACTCTCATAACAATTTTTTGAAAAACAGACACTACTAATAACTAATCGTTACTAAATTACACTGCACAATACCGTGATGCATACTCTTGAACCTGGAGGCAACACGTCATCTAGGCTTAGAGCTTTTTCAGATGTCTAAACTAATCCTTTGCCACTCTAAATCTATTGCTCCTTTCAGGTTTTCTTTAGATGCACAATTGTGTTTATGCATTTGTTTCTTTAATGGTGTCTCTGTACGCTCAATCTGATTGAGATCAGAACTGTGAACCAGCGTTTTCTGTTGTTTGGGAATGTTCCTTATCAACCAATCTCTATTGACGTTTGGAGTCGTGCCTTGAGGATGCATGAAGACGGTAGGAAACACCGACCATTTGGCACTCGTTTTCCGGTTTGGGGGATATCATTATAGATATGTTGGTTCATAATTCGTCAACTTGACAACTGTGCAACAACGTCCATTTTAACTACTTCGCTAGCCAGAGTAGAGCCTCAAATAATTCTAGATCTTTCGCCGTGTTTTATTGTAGATGTTCTGTAGGCGTTGAATTAGCGATATTGTCTTACATGTTTACCTTCCTCCATAATTAGGTCATGTTATTGGATTCGGAAAAGTTCATCTGATTCGTCACATTGTTATACTCTGTACCAAAACTCCTGTAACTTCTTTACATACTCCTTCTCATCACTGATTCTTGCTATACGGTTCTTTTTACAGGGTGTGTAAGGATGAAACGTCGAAACGTCGAAAATAAGCACTTAAGGTAATTTTAAGCTGATTTTGTCTAATAAACCCCTTGGATATTCCAAATGGCTGAGTCGCAATAAGCTCTCAAAAGTTGATTTTAAAAAAATTTTCTTTGCAAAACTTTGTATTTTAGAAACTAATAAACACTTTAAAAACATACAAATTGTTTACTATTTAAAAAAGAAATTTATATATTAGTTCAGAAAGAAAAAATAACTCATAAATAAAAAAGCACCTAATTTACACAATTCGACTGCTTTTTTTATTGTGTTACAGTGTTCATTTTTCTTCCTGAACAAATATATTCATATCTTTTGTAAATAATAAACAATTTCCATGTTTTTGGAGTGTTTATATGTTTATGAAATTCTTGCTTAGAAAATATTTTTTCAAGCCAACTTTTGAGTACTTGTTGCGGTTCAGCCATTGGAAATATCCTAGAAATTTAATAGACAAAACATCCTTAAAATTGTCTCAAGAGCTTGTTTTCGAAGTTTCGACGATTCCTCCCCGGACAACTTGCATTGCTAAATGGCCTTCGTGATACCCATATTTATGTAGAACCAGTCAGATGGTCTGAATGCACATTCAAACTATCACTTAGGATTAGGAAAGATTGTAATAATAAAAGTCGGATACGACGAATGAGGAACACCTTACCTTATCAAAGAAGAACTAGTGGCGCTACAACAGCACATGCTTTCTCGTATTGTTTCTCAATTTGTAACTTTCGAAAATTCAGAGAGTTCAACGAGAATGATATCCACACCATTATTTTAAGCGTCCCTTCTTCTATCAGTGGTAAAAAAATTGAAGAAAAAATTTGGAGCCGTGTTTAGGAAAATGATTTTTATAAATTGTATTAATTTAAAGCAAAAATTACGCGAAAACGACTCGTTTATTACAGAACGTGTACCTAATCTTTTTGAAAGAGCTGAGTTTTTGAAACAGACTTTGTCTAAAACGAAAATCTCTATCTTCAATTTTGTAGTTTTGAAAAATTTGTTAAAAAAATAAAATTGCCTAGATATTTCGGGCACAATTACGCGAAAACTACTCGAAACCTTTTATACTAAAGGTAATTTTACACTAAAGGTTGAGTCGGAGAAAACGCATTATAGTATTGCAGTCTCGAAGAGTGTGCGTACTCTTTATCTACATGTGAAATTTATAAGTAGGTCCCTTTCAAGGATTGGAACTCTCAGTAACGTTCGTTCTCGATAATGACAGTGCCGGAACTAGCATTCTCGGACATGGGAGTCTGGTCTCGTAGCCGAGAACGATCGAAACTGAATGTCTTTGTGTCTGGCTCTACTAAAGATATATTCACCACTAATAATTTCTTAGTCAAAGTCCTCTAATGACACTTAAAAATATTTGCGTCCTTCAATCTACGTAAATAGTCGCCCAGCTAAATTTTGGAATAAAATAATTCTCTGGTTTGCGGATGGGCCATTCTTACACATTCAGTTGCTCATTGAACGTGCTATTCCACTACCTCCATAATATTATTGACGTGTTTATCTTTTACTTCTTCGTCCATACATCGTAACAAGAGAAAGTATTGAGACCGTGCAGGAAACTGCGAATTTTGGACAGAAAAACAGAAAAAGGTCTGTCTTACTGCCGAGCCCTGGTAACGAAAAAGTGAATAAATCTTGAATACATCCAATATAGAGTAAATTACATGTTAGAAGATGTTGTATTGCCCGAATCTATGATTTGTGGGTCCTTGATACCGAAAAATAAATTGGCGGCAAAACGTCTGTCCGTCTGTGGTCAACGCGAGCGCGGAAAGTATTCAACCGATTTTCTCCACAATCGAAAGTCCCCAATCGATTTAAATTCATTCGAGGCCCTCTGAGTTTGATAAGGATATTTTGATTTTGAGGGGTACTTTATATTACGCCTCAACAACATTTTCAAAATTTTCTCATAAATGGTTCAATTTTTTATTTAACTTTGTCCTCGGCTAGCGTAAAGGACGCTGATGCAGGTCTCATTTTTGCTAAAATTTCGAAAATTGCAAAAGTTCAAAATTTCTTCGGCGTCTTCCTTCAACTACAATATAGAACATGGAGATGTTTTCCTGAATGAAATCCATTGTTAAAAGACATCTTGAAATAGGTCAAGTATATTTTTTCAAGCATATACATAGTTTGGCGTCATTTTACGTGAAACGTAAGCAATTTTTAATTTGATAAATCGTTTTTTCTCAGAAACGGCTCCAATTTTTTCTTCAAATGTTCTCCTCGTTTGTACATATGAACGGCAAAAATAGTTCTCGTCTCATTTTCAGCGAACTAGCAGGAAGTCTTATAGAGACGGCTGAGAAGTCGATTTTACATAAATATAATTTTTACATTAATAATTTATAACTGTATATTAGCGCTATGGCGATGAGAGGAGCTTCGAGCATATTTCGATTAATTATAAAATGTAACAGTTTATAAGCATTAATATGGATGTCTACATGAATCTCATAACAACCAGAATTCTGGTCTTTCTGGCATTTGATGCAGATAGTCACTATGAAACTTCTGAACTGTAGAAGACGAACTTCCATTCTGTTTTTACTGCCACAATTAAGTCAAAACTAGCGACAGAGAAGTCCATAATGAAACTCAACGAACGCTTAAATCCCACGCCAACCAAGGAAGGTAAGTTGGTATTGGTCGGCCTCACAGTTAAACAAGCCTGTGAGAGTACTGTGGAATGGTCTTCAATTGTAACTTAGTGTTGATCTAAGAGTAATGTAGTTTTCTTAAGAGTCGTTTTCACGAATACCTATCGTGTGACATCTAGTGTCGCGACACTCGATATTGCAAGGTCGTGACTTTTTGCAGTAAATAACAAGCCTATTAAACATAACATTTTCCATTCAGCAACGATATTAATATATGCTTTTTATATGTTGTATATATTATATGCTTAATGCTGTATATGCAATATATTAATGCATGCTGTAGAAAAATGTCCTACATTACTGTGGTGTTACACAAAAGCTGAGGCAGGTATGGAAAAGAAGCCAGCAATCCAATCACTGCGGCCGTTGCGGATGTACAAATATTTGGGATCTAGAAAAACCCTGGTAGTGTTTAGAAAACAAAATAAACAGTGCCTAGAGATCGCGTTCAAATACTGCCTTCACAAAATCTTCAATATAGGTCTTATTGCTAAGACTCTAGCCATTAACTCACGATGTATTTGGTTAATGACGTACTCTTTTGCGTATTTCATTGGCCCGAGACGAAATCGAATAACCTAAATGTTATGATTTACACAATGCTCACCAAATACATCGAGGTCCTAGAAACCTCTTGTACTTCAAAAGTTTCTGCAATATACAAGTGACAGCATTTAAAATACTTTCTATCTGAATCATCTAAAATGAGCAAAGTTATTTCCACCAGTGATAGGAATACACTCCGCTTAACCTTGGAAATACAAAGAACAATCGGAATGGGGGGAACAATTGATAACAGAATTCAATCATGCAAATATAAGCTTCAACAGTTTCTCTTTCCTTGGTAAATGCAAATCAAGACGTTTCAATTGCATCAAATGCATTGTAATTTGGATGGACATCTATTAGAAGAGAAAGAGATATCTATCTATACCATTCAGAATCAGGTTGTTTACTACTAAGATCTACAGAAATTTTTCAAAAAAAAGCATATATCCAAGAGGAAGTCTAGTCACATCAAGGACTAGAACAAATGGTCCAAGTTATAACTCCACGCACAAACTTAGGAAACGCAGAAGGCCAAAACTGGTATTACTCGCGCAACTTCTCTTGAACGATGGATTGAAGAAATGCGAGTAGAGTGGGGGGTATTAGTTAAGAAATCGGCCACTAGATTTTATGAAGCAATGCAATCTCTGGAGAATCAGTCATGCCTTCTCAACGTTCTCAATAATTTGCGTTCTAACTTTATCAGGAGTTCGAGGTATCTCCTGTGATAGATCTTAACCTTCTTCGGTCATTTCTTTAGATTTTTGGAGAAAATAACCGATAGAAGTTCTCGTCTTCAAAAGAAAATTGTTTCTATTTCGCGCCAGTGAAGATGTGTTTGCAATGTTGTCCTCAGTGCTCGCTGCAAGATTTTGCCGTTTATTGTGACGGAGAGGGGGAAGCAAGGTCATCGTTCAAGAAAAGTTGCGCGAGTAATACCAACTAAAATAAGAATATCATTAGCCATCAGCCATCTACCATCATGACCATGGCAATGAAATGTGTTGCCTCAACGGAAACCTTTGGTAGAGTACACAACGGTAGATGATGGCCATTAATGCCTTACATGAAGAGAATGCTCGAGTGACTACCCCAGAGATTCACTTTGTCCGTTATTCTCTTAGTTTGGAAGTAGTCCATATTCATTTAAATTGTGCAATAAATCATTCAATCCCATTATTTTTAACTAGTATTCCTGTTTATTAAGCTGCGATTGTTGTCATTAAATGCATTTCAAAATGCATGAAATAAATTTGAAGAGATGTTATTTTAATCCTTGATTTCACTACTCATTAAAATGAAGACAAATATATTAATATTTTTTCTGGAGGTCAACACGCTGCCTGCGGAATTTAGTATGAATGAATACCTTTGACTAATGACATTGTTGCTTGACGAAAGAAACGTACCAGTTGTCAGGCGTAATAGAGACAGATGTCCTTGAAAAATACAAAGCCTAGAAAGTTTCACATTTTAATTAAATGAGTTAACGAAATATTTTCATAAATATCACGAATTTTTCCACATGCCATTTTGCTTTAATATAGATTGGTGAAGAAAGAATGATTCAATTAATTTGTTTTTATTATTTTCAGGTAACAGAAGAGGATATAGCTTTTTCAATGAGCGAGCTAGAAAATTCTTTTATAGATGATCAACAGAATAGTAAAGAACATTTACTTAACATCTTAAGACAAGAAAGCCTAACAATTGTCTCCACATCTACAGGTAACTTTGAATTGCCAATGAGAAAACTCCCACTTTCATTTTAATAAATTTCCGCATTTCTCTCTATTTCTCAGTTAAACTTTCGCTACTCAAACGATTCTAAAGAAACATGTACCTTCAATGTATATATATATCAAAGTTTGCAAGAGTAAGATATAAATTAAGGCCTAGAAGATTTGCGTATTTGCTCTTTGCTGTGATAACGCTCCTCAGGGTAAATTGGGAAGTATTCGTTCATGGAAAGAAAATGTCCCCGAAACAAATATCAAAGCTGAAGTGAGTAGGGAGAGCCTACTGAGTCTTATGTAGCTGTATATATCGGTTTCTACGCTTCCATAAAATGCACAAGGTATATTTCAATACAGCACGTATTTGACTGACTTTTTTCTCCCCATTTGGAAGCTTTTTTATGATCTATAAAATTTCATATCGATTTTTTTCTCCTTATACAAGAGTCGATTAAGTAGCAAATGTTTAATTATAATCATCTTGCATTTTTCAGATTTTCTGATTTCGTATTAGACTTTTAGTACAGCATGCAACTTTTGTCGTAGCTTTGAATTTATTTAACGCGTAATTCGAACTTAAATAATAATGAGAGCAATATTATTAATTCAAATACTAATATTAATAATATTGATAAACATAGTAATAATAATATAAACTACGCTTTAAACTCTAACATATAAACTCAAAAGTATGATATTTTATTATTAATATTGTTATGATTTCATTCAAAAAATATATTCTATTCTATTTCATTCATTCTATTTATTTTACTCATCCGATTTGTAAAATACACTGCCTGACAAAAACGTGATGCTCCCAGAAGGAATGGTCCAATATTATCCCCTTTCGGTACACATGCGTACTATTAATTTGTGAGTAAATGATTTGATTCACATCTACCTGTAACGTGTAGAACGTCCACCAGAGTGCATTTGTGATGTCGCCGCCCTGTCAGTGAACAGGTGTGAGTCAGACTGAAAAACGACATACAGTACAAATTTCCTGTGAACACGCGTTCGGCGCTGTTCGCTGCATTTGACAGACGCCGCATTGTGGGACTTCATGAGGCTGGTCGGTCGAACAGTGCAATTGCGAGGCATTTTTGTACGAGGGCCGGGGAAAATCTTCCACAGAACTCCGCGGAACTCGCACTCCGCAGCGTGTGGGATTTACAATTAGCCTGTGCCTTACCCACTAAAAACCCCTCCCTGTCCTCCGGTTCCCTTCCCGCGGAACCGCCGTCAGGCATTTCATCACGGGAAGGGCAGATCGGCTTGTCGCTCTGTGCCAACTGAAGTCACGGGATACTCCTTCGCAGTCGTTCTTCTACCCGAAGCTTCTTTAAAACTTTTGCGGCGTAGGTGGCTACCGCACTCCAATTCTCCTGGGGCGTCAGCATCCTAGTGATGATGGTTTCAGGAGTTACTACCCGCGTGAGGAGTCGGTGGAGTTCTTCCCTTACCACAGCGAAGCGTCGACAGTGAAAGAATACGTGCTCCATATCCTCAACCAATGGGTCACAGGGAGGGCATAAGGAGTAATAGTCCAACCGGAAACGGACGCACCCACGCCCCGTTAACAACTGGGTCAAATAATGATTCACATCTCCGTGTTTCCTTTGAGTCCACACCGTTACGTCTGGAATGAGCCGGAATGTCCATCTACCAGTGGATGATAAGTCCCATCACCGTTGCCAGTGGACATTGTCACGTCCCTCTCTTCCTCCATGATGACGCTCCTAATTGTAGCTCCCTCTCGCTTACGACTGTAGAGCCTGGCCCTTTCGTGTCATGAGGTCTATAGGGGGTATGACCAGCTATCACACACAGCGTCATATGATACCCTGCGAAACGGCCGGCCACTCTCAAGACGGACCTTCTATACACTGACTTTTCCCCGCGGGGGTACGACCGGATCCCAAAGGCATCAACCCAAATGGGTTTGCCTAGAGTAGAATAGAGTTCACCGCGCTAGACAGTAGCCTCCAACTACTTTGCCTTGGACCCCCCATGTTAGGCATAATTCGTGCCAAAATTGCCAGGCATGTGGGTCATTCAGGTGTCACAGTGACCTGATGTTGGAATCAATGGGTCCATGAGAGCCCCCACGCACGTCGTCCACTCTCGGGTCGACCGAGTAACACCACCCCGAGGGAGGACCGTTATATGGTGTGCCAAGCAGTGCGGAATCCCATGACGTCGGCATCCGCCATCCACGAACATGTACTACTCTACAACAGCCTGTTCCCGCACAGTGGGTCGACGACTCGCACCCACCGGATTGGGGTCCCACAACCCATGCGTCGGTTGCCACTGACAACACAGACGTCGGCGTTTGGATTGGTGCCCGGGAGGCATGGACAGAAGACGAATGGCGTCTCAGCGTGTTCAGTGATGAGCCCCGCTTCGCCATAACCTCCGATGACCATAGTGTTCAATTGTGGCGGCGTGAAGGGCACAGGGCACATCATGCCCATATTGCGGAGAGTCACACAGGCGTAACCCCGGGCATCATGGTGTGGGGGGCCATCGGATATGCGTTCCATTCACCTCTAATAGTGCTTCGGCAGACTTTGACGACACAGCGATATGTCACAGACATTCTGCGTCCTCACCTCCCACCCACTTATGGCACTGCACCCTCGGACAGTGTTCCAACAAGGTGACGCACGCCCACACACACCACTTATGAACTACATAGAGCATGTTGAGATCCTCCCGTGGCCAGGACGATCCCCGGACTTCTCGGACAGAGCAAAATTCTACGACGTTTCACTATCATTTGCTCAGGAAGGAGCGTCACGGCAGAGAAAATGCTCCTGCAGCCATCGGTGAGAAAAAAGGAATTGCTGTTGCGCTCAATATGAAACTCGGATACTATGATGTGAGCGCTCGTCAGCCAAATAATCTGACAGCAGATCACAGATTCCATAGGAAGACAATCTGCTCAGAATTACTGGAGCGATTTCCTCATGAGGGTGTTGCTTTTTTTCTCTACGATAGTCGCAGGAGATGAAACGTGGTACATCACTTTGAACGTAAAGTTAAACATCTGTCACCTCGGCTTTTTATATACTCGAGAAAAAATCCTGATCCCGATGATTCAAGTACCGATGAATGCTCCATATGCGCTATCTAAGCGATTACCGGATGTCACGTAATATGCACAGTCTAACATATGCATAAACTACGACCAGGATGAGAGGATTCGTAGGTCGAGTAGGAAAATTAAAGAAACAGTCTAGTACCAATTGAGGCAAGAATTCACCATGTATTATTCTAACCAAAGTTGCACATAATTTTTAATCTGATTCTATTCTCTTTAATTTAAATTGACCAAACTTCAGTGTTTACTTTATCAGTGATTATACGAGAAAAATACTGATATAAAAACACACAATACCTATCAATGGCGTTGCTTCAGTTGGTGTCACCTGGGGCAAAACTTTTGGAATTACGTTTATTCTTTTCGAGCTTCTTGATTCTGGAACAACCACATTGGATTCTGTTCCTTATAACTGCGTACGCCGGTCTTTTCCTCTTGATGAACAGTGACAAAATGGTCGAATCTTTCTTTAGTTCAAGAGAATGTAAAAGCTCGAAAATTTGCAATTGGCTGTTTCCTTTGAGGAGTGGAATTGTACGTTAACTGCTCGTCGTGCAAAGAAACGTCCTCGTCCGTCTCGTGCTGAAACGAAGCAGTGGGTAGTAGCGCGAATCCAAAATTCCAGCGACAAGATGTAATCGCCTTAGCGAACGTTTACACAACACTCTCTAGAATGGTGTCACTGCACTCACCATTGAAGAAAAGATCAAAGGTTTCGTCAGCTGGAAATGCATGATCACTGTCCATTGAGATATTGACGTTTGTCATGTGGATGTATTTCCCCAATTGCACCACCATCAATTCAAATCCCTCCATCAATACTCTAAAAATCTCAAATATGCGTTTACATCGAGTTCGATCCCAGAATAATTGTGCGCAAAATTTGTTTTGCACATCCAACCACAAGTGTTGCTACACGATAATGGGTTGGAGAGTGCTTTCCCATCTGCACTACAGTCAGGATTTAAAGGCCTTCGATTTCCTTCTCTTTGGGCCAATTAAAGAACACGTGACCCCATGGAGAGAACGGATGGTTACGTCACCGGGAAAAAATGATAGTATGACCAAAGTATAATTGCCCTTTTGGAACGATGGCCTCAGACTCTACAAGTTTAGAAAGATAATATTGAAAATAGAGTAGGTATAAAAACCATAAAATACTGTGAGTAAATTTCAGGATGTTGAAATAAATAATTCCGGAGAAAAAATGTGGGGCGATTCTACCCACTTCCTCGTTTCCCTATTCAAACCATCCTCAATCTCCCCTACATAAATGACATTAAATAAATTAAAACTACGAAGTACGTTAGAAAAAGTATTTAAAAAATGTCGCACGAAAAGTTGCATATAATCCTCCATTATTAACACACATATCATACCACATCAGCTCAGAAATAGAGTATATATGTGTTCATTGAACAGCAGTGTTTTTTAACATTCACTGGAAGGCGTATTCTGCAAGAAAAGTCATAATAATTATCATAGAACGCAATTTAAAGGGAGGAAAGTAATGACCAAGTAGATCAAAGTTTATTTCATTCAGTTGGAATTATTTAATTCGATTTCTTCTTTTAAAACTAAGTCAAAATAAATTTGTCTCTTCAGAGCTTTAGGAGATTTATTCGACATAGTAACAGGGTTTTTTGACAATTTATCAAAACTAAAGTTTTTGAACAAAATGTATTATAACAAAATTTATACATGGCATGTAATACTTACGTAACATACTGAAGGGGTGAGTGGGGTCTATACCATCGCAAAGTGAACTATGGATTTGTTTCCGGCTAGACATTGCCGCCTTCAGATTGCCAAATATCTGACATAGTAAATGCACCGGTAAAACTCTAAAGAAAATGTGACATTGTACATAGTTAAATACAAGTAATACATTGAGAAAAAATAGCTATTCCTCAAATCACAAAATGCAGGGTTACGCACCACTAAACAAGTCAACTTAACTCATCCTTGTAATGCGTCTTTTCTCCAGTGATGTATTCGATTTTCTATTGCACAAACGACCGTACATTTATATGATATTTATCCATACATTTTCTTTATAGGTGCAGTCTAGTTTGGATTAAATCTTCCCTGATTGCTTTACTACACCTGCCAATTTTATTTTATTTTGGAATACTTCAGCCCTTTTCCTACATGAAATTAATTTTACAACGAAAGGGCAACAAGTGCTGGCAGTTGTAGGGCATAATCTATGAATTGTATCAATATACTTTTGGACAAGATTATCTCTTATTCGTTGCAGCTTCAATCTGGTTTAAAGTTCTGGTGTGTGTTCTTGTTGTTTGACTTGTTGATCTAAAACATCGAAGACATCGATTCACAGAAATTGAAACATCGAAATTCCAATGTGTTGACTTCCAGGCGCAGTTCCTCGATGACTCAGATATGATGCTTCAGCAAAAATTCGAGAGCTCGTTCCGTAGCGCATCGATGATTCACTTGCTCCAAGTTTTCAGTTATGCAGGAAGCGACTTAACAAATTAGGTCGGTCGATCCGGGTAGCCGAGAGCGCTAAGTCGGTAGTGCTGTAGTGAGCTTGGCCGAAGGATAGCGGGTTCAGGTCCCGTCTCGGGCATGGTTGTATTTGTGTTCGTCCTTTCACTCATCATCACCATATCACTTCATTCAGTATACAGATGCCCCTAACGTTAAATCAATAGTGGTTGTTAATGTGTAATAGACGTAGTTAATCCGACCTTAAATAAAAGAAAAAAATAGGTTCTCGAGAAGCATTTCCTGAATTGATATGACGAGATGAAAATTACACGTAATAAATAGATTACAAAATGAAGAGGAAAGGGTACACGTTTATGAAAATATTTTTACTTGAATATTGAAAACAAAATTTTGGTTCTTGGAGGCAAGATAAAACAAGGAAAAGAACAATTTTGCACTGTAGTGTAAAATCAAAACAAAAAGAGAAAAGATGAATTACCCAAGCTCCAGTCAAAGCTATAAGAATTTCCCAGAAACCACAGTAACATTATTACAGGAATATAATAGTAGTTTATGCAATTCGTTTATAATGTTAAGCTTTACTGCATGAGTACATGTTTTGAAAACGAGCGACTTTGGGTGAAATCATGACAATTTCAAAGGAAAATGTAAAAAAAATTCAATGCATTTTTCTCTTTTCTATCGAATTTCCTAAATTATAGAGTTAAATTTCATTAAGACCTTTAAGAATTTGAAAATAGCAAAAGTTCCAATTTGTTTCGAGATGTCAAACTTTCAATAATGAAGCTAGATATTTCCTTCTTCGTTCAATTGGTTCAATATTATATCAAATGTAGTTTTAAAAACTAGTTTTCGAAACATTTTGAGTTTTTAAAATCATGACATATTTCTTAGTTCCCTCAATGACTTAAATTAAATAATATTTTGAAGACCTCAATAACCACGGTAGCCGAGCGGTGTTCGTTCTGGATTCCCACTGTGACTCCCTGCAAATTACTTCAATTTTCACAATGCCCATTGAAATTTAATTTTTCTTATTATTTTCCTGGAGTAAAAATCGTATACAAGTGTGGTAAAATAGAATTTTCATTAAAACCTCCGGACTTTCAAGAACGGCAAATTCGAATTCACTTTTGCTCAAGAGTATGCTTCAGGAGATGGCTACAGTACTTGAAGGATGAAAGGTGCAATAATATATTACGTATCCGTTTCAAATGATACGAGAATCAATGAGCTGTTGAAGCACAACTAATTTTCATCATCAATCTCATGACGCAGACATACCATGGGCATGACGCAGACCTAGGACTGGGAGATACCTTTTCAGCACTAGTTCACTTAAAGTTTCTAGCGATTTCTTGTAAGGCACAAAACAGTTTTATTTCCATGGTATACTCTTGTTATTTAGAGGATTAGAACTTGTTTCCTACTCTTTCTTTAGTAGTCTCTTGAAATCCTCTTTAGCAAATGAATATCAAAATTAAAATTCGAGCAAAAATTTAAAGAAACGTGTTGGAGAAAGTAAGTTACTACTAACGAAGATGATTTTTCGTTACCAGGGCCCGGCATGAAGAGTTTTTCTGTCAACAAAACGCCGTTTTCCGACACACTATTAGAACATTCTCTCTTCTTACGATGGCGAGAAGAGAGAAAGTAAAATGTTCGAAACTCTTGTCAAGCGTCATCGCTTCGTGGAGACTTTGGGGTTCTCTTACAGCCAGGCGTGCCTGTAAACACGAAATATTTTATTAATCTGTTAGTGTAGATAAGAGTTGTGCAATGGTAAACCATGTAAAAGTTGAACAAATCAAAAAAGATTGTCATCGGTGGCAGCGCAGAGAGCATCGGGAGTACATAAATTGTTCAAAATATACACGCCTTTCCTATAACTCACAATGTTATATTTTTTTATTTACGTTCGTAAACACGCGCTTAGCTCCAGCCGTTAAAATCTTCGAGTCAATTAATAGTAGTTTATACAATTAGTTTATAATGTTAAGCTTTATTGCATGAGTACACGTTTTAAAAACGAGCGACTTTAGGAGCGAGTTTTCGAATTTGTACGAATGTAATAAAGCAAGATTATAAACGAGTTGCATACTATAGTTTTTGTATAACAGCATATACATTTATAAGAGAATCAAACTTAATTTTGCGAAACATCTTTCTTGTGACGTCTCCGGTATTTGGCATCGTGCGAGTAAACGGTGGTCGGCCGTTCCGTTTAGCTCTACCTCCCCCTGATTCTCTCGCTACGATTGTCTGAATGTGTGATGACGCAATCATTCGTGACGTAAAATCTAATACGTCATCATTTGTGCCGTAAAATGCCCGATTATGAACGATTTCTTGCAACAGAAAAGGTTCTTTTACAACGCTGGAATACAGAAAAAGTATATATTGCAATTTAAAGGTAATCGAAAAGTTAATGCAAATAAAATTACTTGCTTAGAGAGTATCTGCAAAATGCTTACTACGAAATCGTCGCTCACCAGAGACTTGCTGAGAACATCTTTCGGCTACAGCACAATCTCACTCGAAAAATCATGAGACTTTTCAAGAAAATTTCCGCACCTTGTGCCATTTTTAAGGCCCACCATCATGTTTTTTTCTTGCCAATTACATACTTATATAACAAAGATGTAATAAATTGTAACTGTAGTAAAAGTATTTCAACCTTTTACCGCATCATTACAATACTTTCTTTTTATTACGTTTGTACGTAATAGTCTAAAAAGGAAATAGTGGTGCTCGTCTCTCATCGTCTCTCATATTCTTTGTAACGGCTACACAATGTCAGAATATTACTTGAATCGGCAAAAGTATTTCCAACCAGCACAAAACTTTTCCACGTTGGGATTTGAATCGAGGTTCTTAGGTTAGCACACCATTCACGTTATTCCTACACTACCAACATCACGGGTAAACTCGATCTTTCTGAAGGACTTAAAAAAGAACGTTGAACAATTGCACTTGTAATTTTAAAAAAATCAGATATTCTCATTGACGTGACATTTCAAGATCTAGGTGTTCAGAAAAGATTTGATTATTACTGAACAGATTGAATAAAATTACGTGAAATCTTCTTATATTCAGAATGATAGTTGTAAAAAAATATTTAACTTTTGCACTTTTCAAAAATTAAGATATGTCAACTAAAATAAAATCGCGCCATTTTTACAGGTGGTTTTACCCGCAGACTTAAGACGGTATTTCACTTCATTTGCTATTAAGATGCCAAGAGCACATTTGTCGATTGATGAAAGTCTTTGTTGATCCGTATTTTTTCCATTTTTATATATTGTTCATTAAGTACTTTGTCTCCATGATTTTTTGTCCCATATTTCATGAAGTACTGCATCAGCAGTTCATTGGCAGCATTATTCGGCACGTCTTCTATAGTTTTCTTCAGAATCATTCTTGCCATAATTCCTCTATTCCGAATCTATCGGTCAGATGTTATGACCAGCCTCATAAGCGGGACATCATGACCAACCACATTCCATCTATTGAATTGTGTCACGAGGCTTCAAATTCTCTGATACCTATTCCTTGATTTTGCGTGACACATAAATTCTATATCCATGAGCTTCCGGGGGGTGGGGCAACATGATGAATCGTAAGCACTTTTCTGTTTTTCTGTCCATGGCTTAAATTTCTTGCTCAGTCCAGGTGAAGGTGTACTCGTCTACTGGCAGCGCCAAACTCCCTAGTCATGGAATTGGATTCCTCAAGTTTAGAGCGGACTGGATTAAGAATATTACTCTCTTGCTTTTAAATTACATTAGAACCTCCCTACACAATGCTGTCAATAACATAAGTGGGTTATAATTGAATATTTTTAATATATAATCTTACAATCTTAATAGCTCAGTAAATAATGTATCCAGGAAGACTAAATGACATCTGTTCCAAAGATCTGTTAAATATCTAATTTATTAAATAAAATATTATATCGGCCCAATACAATTACAATAGATATCAATCTTATTTAATTGATTGCTGAGTTGCAATTACTCTCTATAGCAATCTTGTAAACAGTTGACTTTACAACTATTAGACGTTTTAATTGATCAATTAATAATTAATTATATTGTTTATTGTGATAATTTTCATAATTCACCAATCAGTTAGTTGAAAACCTTGTACACGTATGAAGTTAATATACTGTATTCAAGCTTGCTAGTCTTGACATTAGAGGATCAAGAGCCACGAAATGCTGGAACGTATCTTCTGAAATGCTGAGACTTGACTTCCAATGTCCTTGTTCAATATAAATTCTTGATATAATAATTAATCAAAATTTTGTGAATGATGAGGCACATGTTAAATGTATTTTTAACTGAGAAAAATAATAAAAGGTCATTCTACATGGCATATGGTCTGACTGACAGAAATTCAGTTGTCTTCTATACAAGACAGAGCTAGTTCGCTCGTACTCTCTGGACAACGGCCAGAAGAGCGCTAACGTACTAAATCAGAGACTATAGCGAACCCAACCGCTCGAGTCAACGATCAGGGTCGAAGATCTTCAAATAAAAGTCAAATGCAGACGGGTACTATCCCGTCCAACCACATTAACAAAAAATCAGAGATCACGGATTAGCTCACCAACTACCAGAGATACAGCCAGTAATAGAGACAAGAGCGTGAGGCAATACTTGGGAGTCATCAGATGCCAAGCAGAGCGCCAGTTGGACGCTCTTTGGTGTCAAAACGATTTCATATTCATTGATATGGCTGCAATATCTTGAATGTCATTAATAGGAAAATGTACATTCCTAGGATCTTTTACGATTGTCAGGGGGTTGTGCAACCGAACAACCTAAGCACGAGGCGCCACTGATTCAGAAGACGTCTACGGAAGTATAAAAAACTCATTTAAAATCTTTGGCTGTCTTAATATAGATAATAGAGATTATTAATAATGTTAATTAGTCTATGCATAAACTAGTAGTACAATATTAATGCTTGATTAGAATTATAGATATGATTATTAGTATAGTGCCTTGTTATAGCTTGTCATCATTACAATTATACGATTATTATATTCTCCGAAACTTCCCAATGGCGAAATTGATTCCGCATGTAACATTTATATGTAATTATTCATTTTCATTCTAGATATAGAATCCTTTGTGTTCATTGTAGAAGGAGTTTCAGAGAATTGTAGGAAATAGTTTTGGAATAAATTTATAGCGTATTCCTAGTAATGTATGAATCTCGTAATGCACTTAATTCCCGAACAGAAAAGTCAAGTTTTTCAATTTATAAGTGATGTTTTGCATGCCTCTTGCCTACAGTATGTACATATTTCTACTAATACTCCAAGAAACAAGCGTAACTTCGACAATACGGAGACTGTTGTACTTGCATCCCTTTCTACATTCTCGCCTTACTGCGACGCAGTAAAGAGAAAGTATTGTAATGCCATAGCACAAATCTTTTTTTTTTTTGTTTATTTTGTTTTTCCCACTGGAAAACTCCTTTGGTATAAAAAATGTGTATAAATCTTATTGTTATGTTTAGTAAATTACTTTCCCTAACACGTTGTTTAGTCAAAATCCACATTACATCCATGATACCGAAAAAATTGATTGTCGCAAAAAGTTTGTCTGTCTTGATGTAGTCAATACTAGCGCCTAAACCGTTTCGATGACTTTCTCCAAAATAGATATTCCCCAATTGATCTAGTCAAAATCAAGACTCTGCGAGGCTGAAGCAGAGAATTTAAATTTTCGGAAGTACATCAAATAAAGCCTTGACAACATTCTCACATTTTTCTCGAAGATGACTGCAAATGTTTTGATTAAACTTTGCCCTCGGATAGCGTAAAGGACACTTAAAAATGGCACAGATCACATTTTCAAAGTTCAATTTTTCCATTCTTCCCTTATCCCTTCTCCTTTTATCTTCAAAGACAAATATTGAAATAAGGCCAGGTTCAATTTTCGAAAATAATAGTACTTTCCGCGTGAAGTATAGGCAATTTTTAAACAATTATTTTTTTCAAAAGCTGGTCTTTTCCCTCGGGTAAAGGAAATGGTGCTGATGACATTTGCGGCTAACACTATTTTCGAAAATTGCAAAAATATAGCATTGCAAATGTACAATTTTGATTGTAGAGATATTCCCCCAAAGATTCTGTTCTAAAAATTAGTTCTTTACAGAAGTTCATGTACAAAATTTTTAAAAAAAGTTGTTTCCGCGTACTTTTTGCTTGGCGTTAATGCAATTTATATTTATCTCAAAAACAGCTCAGAAAACTTGTTTAGTAGGCACATGATACCAAAGCATTTTCCTTACTCCTATATGAAGTAAATTATTTTCTCGAATACTTCCTATGATTCCTACATGAACAATGCTAGTGCCCGAACCGTACACAGGACTTGAACTAGAACTGATATTCCAAGATCGATTTGGTGGATGTCACGGTCCTTCGAATTTGAAGGGAATATTTTAATTTTAGGGGGAACAACAACACTTCCGAAATTTTCTGAAAAATGCCTTCAATTTTTTCTTTAAACATTTACTCGAATGTTTGCTTGATAAAATGGCATCAGATTTTCATTCAAACTTCTAAGTTTTAGAAAACTTAGGTTTAGCTAAATTTCAACTGTTTTCACAAGTCGGGAGGGTTGCTGTGCCAAGTCAGTTGCCTGGTGTGAGAGATTTATAGCTTGCTAAGCCTAAGAATCTTTACATTCATTCAGTGTAAAGTCAAAAAATGATTAACTTTAATACATCTGTAGCAAAACAATTGTAAAAATAAAATGTGGTTACATTTATTCCCAAAAATTTTGTTTTGTGGCAACGACATTTTTATCTGATATTTTATGAGCCCTGGTAAAATGTAAACCCAAAAGTCCGCTAAACTATTTTAATGGACTCTCGAGCATTTTAACCGCTCGTGTTTATTGACAAAAATTAAAAACATTTTATTTGACATAATTTCAAAAAATAACTTTTAAGAAAAGATTGCATAAAGACAAATCTCTGGCTTCAATTTTGAAAGTGAAGAACAGGTTCGAAAAAAATTGAACTTTCCATTTTTTGACATTTTAGAGGTGTGAATGAAAATCGGATCTTTACCATATTTATAAAGGCCCTTTCGTATATTCCAGTACAGCATTAAAAAAAATGAAATCATTTTGACAAAATGTTGATAATGTCGTAGGGGATCATGCACCCCCAAATACTCCTCAAAGAAACCTACAAATTAAATTTTCAGCACGTTTATTTCGGCCAGATCAATAGAGCAATATCCATTTTAGAGAAAATCCTACGTATATTTGAGGCGCTAGTGTTATTCACAGACAAACGATGGACTATATAAAATAACTTTTTGAAATCAGAAAACTTCAAAACTGTATTTTTCTTCAAAATCTCGAAATATATTTTTGTAATATTACGTAACTTTCTCTATACTGGCTATATGTTTGTGTATAAGAAAGTGAAAATAAGTAACAATACGTAAATTTATTACTTTTCAAACTTCAAAACTAATTTCCTTTTTATAAACAAAATAGTTTTAAATGTAGTGAAAAAAATGTAATTTAAGCAAGGCATCAAATCATTTAATTAATGTTTCCCTTGTGATTTGGGGTTCGTTTTGACAATGAAATGTAGTACCGTTGCCTTCTCAGTTTCGAAGCTGTTCCAGACGGTCTCCTGTCCTTTTAGTAAAATAATATATTGTAACAGAGTTAGTCCTCGACAGGGTCCATGCAAATCCCATTCACTCACGTGACATCACGGCCACAATCATGCGGCACGCGCACCGTCTATATCGGATTTGAGAAAAAAAAATATTTTTCTTAATTGTTACTTTTGAGCTACTGCGTACAAAGTTGTTATACAACTAAATAAAGATAAATTTAATTGCAGGGAAACTCAGTTTAAATAAATATTCTGAAATGTGAAGCGTAACAGAACGAAATTATGCAGTTATTTAAAAACTGAAACCATCCGTTACGGTTCCAACAGTAACTTTTCAAACAAACAAAAAATAATGGTTTCAGTCTCACTTTTGAAACGGATTTTAATGGTGTCAGTTTCAGTTTAATGCCTTGATTTGTAGAGGAATGATAACAGTAAATTTAATGTCCATGTATGGCACAACGATTTTCCTTTGGTAGATCAACCATATATTTCTTAAAGAATATCCTTTGAAAATCTTAAAAGTTGTTGCTGTAGTTATGGCAGAACATTTGTAAAGATGACATTTTTAATAGTTAAACTAGAACAACAAAAAAAATTGTTTAAAATTACAATTTTGTGTTGAATTACTTTCAAAGTGGTAAAATAGTGTTTTTCTGAACCAATTCAACTTTATGTTCTTTCGGAATGACTTAACTCGTGCAATCTCTATTTTTCAGATTCTCTTTCGTCGGCCACAGATCTGGATCATTCTCTTCCCGGCCAACATCAAGGGATAACAATGCATTCAAATGACAATACTGGGCCGAGATCTCTGTTCAATTTACATAAACTTTCTGATGACTACGTAAGCCTTACAGATTTAGACTTGTATGCGTCTGCTGTGAAAAAGAAACACGAATCTGAAAATGATTTACAGTACTTAGTCTCATCCGACTCTCACTTTTGTGAATTGGCAAAGCTTCATGACTTATACAGGCATAAAATGGTCGGAAGTAGTAGTACATTGGTAGCTGACGCGTCACATCAGTCAACTCAGTACCATCCTTCGTCAAGATGTCAATATTTTTCGCTTTCCGATATGCTGCACGGCTTTAAATTTAAGGACCATCCAAATACTTGTATTGGTCTTCTTGGTAACAATAGTTTGTTCATGGAACCGACATGTGTTAACTATGTATCAAGGGAACAATTTAAAATGTGTGACAACTGTAAAAAGAGATTTACACAAAGTGCAAAAAGTAGTCCTTGGTATCCGTATGTTTTGCATAAAAATAAAAAAGATTTGCACAGACTTTCCCTGAGTAATGATAATCCTTATCAGTTTCACAAAAATATTTCAATCGATACATGTAATATTTCTTCATTGCTACATTCCGATCGTTCTTGTAACCTCCATTCAAAAGAAGAAATAAGAAAGGGAGGATCTATGTCTGATTATCGCGTCGGTGATAATGAAGCTTGTCATGAAACTGCAAGAACGTTGAGAGGAAGTCAACAAGAAAACGAGACGCCTTCACTTCTGTTGTTCCCTCCCCTCTCCGCACCGGTTTCACCTCGACTTCATCGCAAGGTGTTTAGCAAAACATGTGCAAAATTGAAAGATGGATCGATATGTGGAGAGGAATTTGATAGTATTCACGACTCACCAAGTTCTAGACCTGCCAAAGAAAGTTTTCTCTCGCAATGGTTCGCAGGGAAGCCAAAGGCAGCTTGTGGGAGTTCGGGTTATGAAAGTGCCATCAGAGATAGTTCAAGCTCAAGTTTCGGATCTAGTCAAGACTCAGACCACGGATCTCACCCTGAGTTTTACGATTCAGGGAAACTGGAAACATCTCCTGGAACAAGCAGAAGAATTAACCTCTGCTTCCGATCAAACAAAGGTGAGAAAAATATAAAAAAGATTTTAAATTGATCACACTGATAGCGATAATTCCTTTTCCCAAAATATTGAGTTCGTGGTGAATGACTGCACGACTGATCATTAGATAATACCCTAACAATATCCACATTGTCAGAGGAATATGCAATTGTCCTAAATATGAAAACATGTGAGAGGCATTCAGGGACTTAAGATAGACTTGATTTAATAACTGAAATATGCGTACTACTAAGGGTGTAACGTTCGGGCCCGCAAGCCCCACAATGCGGGCGGGCCCACGTAAAAGAACGCCTATTTTTAGGGGATATTTTTTATTATTTAAAACTACTTCACTACTCGTGTTTGCTGTACAATTTTATAAAGGGGGCCATGCTAAACGTTTTGCGGGCGGGCCCGCACTCATTTCGTTATGCAACTGTAATACTGATACTTGAATATAATACTTGAAATAATAATTACGAAAAATTGAAGATCCATATGCATAATTCCACTTATAAATTATTTTTATACGAGTATAAATAGCAATGTACATTTCATATATGTATAATCCATATTTATGTACACACGTAGAATTTTTGTCCACTTTCATTCAAATTCTCCAATCAAGAACTCATCCTTCTAGTGCCACCACTTAAATAAAACGATTAGTCCTTTGATCAATCTTCTTATTTGACATTTATATTTCATATTTATGCCTCACTTTTTTAAAGCCCATCACTCTTTTTGGAGGGAGAAAAAGGAAAGACAGTACGTGTCAGTCTTTAAAGAGTCTCACCACGAATGTGTTGTAATTTTTGTTTCTATTTTCTTGTCGCTTTTCTTATCTTAATTACCATATTATCACAATTCATGCCTATGCTTATGCGTATGCCTATGTCAAATACGTTTCATTCCATTTCTTGTGTAATCAGTAGAGGTTTCATGTTTTTACTTCCGAAATTTCTCGAATTACATTTAACACGTATCTCAAAGTTAAATTTCAGTAACTACATATTATTAGACATTATACAAATTCCTATTTGTCACTAATTCTACCATGAATATGGAGAATAGGTCAATTCGACCTGGATTTTAAGAAACTACTTAAACATGTATTTTATAAATTAATTTTCATTCAAGTAAGTGGGAAAGATAATAAATGCCATTAAAAAATATCACAATTTTTGCAAAAGTTGTTTGGATCTGCATGAGAAGCAAATACTTAGCATGAGTCACTCCCATGACAACTTACATCAAATTTTAGGTATCTAATGTGTCGTACCATCTTTGGTTTCCATCTTTGCCGAGACGTCTTTTATTGTACTTTCGCTAGAGTTCATTCTCGATACATTTTCTAACTATATTCTCAGAGGGTCAATGGCCCTCTCGAGGGTGAATGTTCCTATTGGTTGAGTAAACTTCCTGGCAAGAACAGTCTGGCAGTGGCGGCTTCTAAATTGAAGTCGTGGTGAAGTGCTATTTCCTATATGAATCTTTCACAACTTTTAATTACTTACTCTCGTATGCTTATCTTTTTATATCATTATTCTAGTCAATTCCGGAAGGCGGGCTGTTTCATAAAGTTTTTATAATTATATAACACCTACTTCTTGGGTGAATAAAGTCTAATAATAACAATAATAATAACAATAATAATAATAATAATAATAATAATAATAATAATAATAATAATAATATAGAAATACATTTATCAAAAATTCAGAAACATAAATTTTTTACAAATGTTTTTCTCGTTACCTGCCGTATTGTAAGAAAGTTCATGGGTACAGTACTTAATTGAACATGACATGTCAGGTTGAAACATACTGTATATTCAAGCAAACATAGAAACCCAACAAACCCTGCGTGGAAGTACCTGGTGATAATAATAATAATAATAATAATAATAATAATAATAATAATAATAATAATAATAATAATAATAATTTCAGTGTGATAGTAATGGCAATAAGGGTAATTACAAGAGGAGGAGAAATGTGCGAAAGTGAACATAATTAGTGTCAGGATTAAAGACACAAGAATTATTTGGATTAAGATACTGTAAATCAAGCTCTGGAACCTTTATTGACCTACAAATACCTTGGTACAGAGAAAAATAACGATATTGCAGATACGAAAGATCTTGGTGACGCCGCGTCAAAGGCTGTGTTGCCTGCGTTTCGACCACGGATGTCTTTCTCAAGGCTGAAGTGTACTAGGCTGGTGGGCGCTCAGGTTTGTACACTGCGGTAGGCCGGGTGGTGATTGCCTGGGTGTCCGGAGGGACCGGGCAGTGGCGGCAGGAAGCAGTCGGGTAGGGCGGACAAACCGAACACCGGATACCAAGTGCAGAGCCCCTGTGACGGTCCGGCGTGATTGTTAAACTCGCAATTGATGAGCGTTCATGATAATATCATGTCCATCAAATCAGGTTTTTCAGAAGCAACGAAAAACTGATTGCAGAGAAGTTATCGTCTTTTCAAACGATGGAATATGCTGTACTGCTGCTTACCAGTATTGTTACAATAGTTCACGTACACTGCTATCACGTTAGCTATTTATAATTGTGACGATATTTCGGGTTAAAAGTTGGACATGTTTGCTTTTGTCCGAATCACCTGCGGACATGTTTGCTATTGCATAAAGTGGGGCTACATTTATAATTATCACATTTGATTGGTATAAATTACTTTACAGCAGTTTACATGCAAATATTTTATTTTTCCAAACAGACGTAACTACTATAACAATTTCTGTAGCTCATGTAACAACTTTTTGACTCTAAAGAAATTACAAAGAACTAAAATGATATTAAAATCTATACAGTCATGATAATCTTCTGAACAATTACAATTATCTTTCAGTTCTTGGCTATCCATTACAGTTTGATTTTCAGCTATTGGTTCATCAAGAACAAGGGAATACCGTTCCGGACCAAGAGTATCTGAAGAATTTTCTCTATTTATCTCCTACAAGTTCAGTCAACAGACCTGCTACATTATATCTCTTTGCCAATGGTATATCCCTTTTAAGCGACACCTGCTGAGGGCGACCATTATACCACACTTGTTAATGAAAAACCACGTTTCCAAACGGTCGAAGCGGGAACTTCATCAAATCAAAAATATTGCTGTGGTATAACTTTCACTGTATGAATCTTCTTCTACTCCATTGTTTTCTGAGTAATGATTCGCTTCACATTTTTGATGATCTGTACGTTTCGCACATACTACTAAAAATTGTGGTATTCATGAGATTCCAATCTTCTAATAAATAAAGTAGGACACTGTTGTAAAGGCTTCACAGACGGAATGAACCACGCGACAAGAGCAGTCACATGATCGTCAATCTTGGCATCTTATTAATTACACCTACATGTTCTTTATTGCTTGCAACAACGCTGTGGACACATTGGATTTTGCCTGAATCTCATATGTTCACAAATTATTAGTAATACATTTGCTTTTGCACATCAGGACAGATACACCTGTCGTCCAGTATTACTGCAATGCTAACTCTTCTTTTTTTGTCGATGGACGTGTTTGTGTTTGCATGACCGCTCCTCAACTGAGACCAGTTGCTGAAATGTAAAATGTAGCCGTCATAGGGGCTCGTAACTCCCAAAGGCTTTTCGAACAGTTTCGAACTGTCTCATAAACTCAACTGAAAGTATACCGGAAGGTCTAAGGTCGAGTCCCGGCTGGGGTAGTCAACAGACGAACATGATTTATAACAATATTTTATTACCTGGTCACGTTTGTTTCATCATCATCATCATCATCATCATCATCATTATTATTATTATTATTATTATTATTATTATTATTATTATTATTATTATTATTATTATTATCCGTTTTCCCTGCATCTTCACTGATGGTGGGTTCCCAAAACAATCCAAAGCAACAGTGGTTTGCACTTAAAGTGGAACAAGAATATGTTTATTTTCTATCCGTCAATTCAGGCTTAAGAATTTACGGCATATATTTGCTGTTCCCAGTAATGCAGATTTCTGAATGGTCCTCAGAAGTTTCTCAGTCAGCAATAATTTCTTTGCGGTGTCTTAGAATTCCTCGGTGACCAAGTCATTTGCTGGCACCAACACTGGAAGCACTTCTACGGCACGCAATCCACACATTTCCTTCAATTCAACCAGTGATTGGTATTTCCTCTTCTTCTCAACAACAGTTGTTACAAGCCCGTCATCTGTAAGGACAGTTGCATCAATGATGTATGTTTTAGATATTTTAATAAATAGAACAAAATATACTCTATTGCTTCCACTGTTCGATCAGTGATGATTACACTATCCCATAGAATTCGAGCTCAATTATTGCTGATCACTTGCTCTTGTTTGCATTTGTAATAAGGTTGATCACTCTCTATGAGGTCGTATCTTTTGTCAAGGGCCTGGTAAAATACTTAAGCGACATAGATGTGCCTCTTAAGATATTCTGTTTGAGTCAATGCGGGGCATTCACAGCCAAGATGCTGGAATTACTCGTTGGTAGATTTACATAGGCAACATCAAATATCAATTTGCTGACCCATAATTAATTTTTTATATGCTCTGGATTTAACAACATCGTCTTGAATGGAGAATAGGCATTCTTCAGTCTCACTGAAGATACTCCCGGTTCGAAGCTACTCCAGTGAGTATTACTTATCAACATTCTCCAATGTTAAGGTTGCAAAAAATGTATAATGAAGTTATTTTCCTCGCCAGGCATTCATGCGGTCTTGATACTTCAAGTAATGAAAATCGTAGCTTAATTGTGCCAGATATAAGGGGGGTTATCGTCTTATCCTGACTGCAGACAGCCCTGTGAATAGAGGAGTTAATGGACAGAAAGTTCTGACGTAGCTTTTTTTCTTGCTGTTGGTGTAAGTCTCCAATTTAAGTAGTCCACTTCCTCCAGTAACTCGAGTTAAGTACAGCCTGTCCACTGAGTTTTGAGGAGATGAAGTCGATGCCTCGTAAACGTAGTCCTAATTTTCCTGTCAAAAGTCTTTTAGGATATTTCTTTCCATATTATTAAACGAAATATGTAAGTTGCTATGAGAGTAGCCAATGTATTAATATCAAATATTTTGCTTCGTGAATTGATCTGTATATTGAAGACTTCATTCACTTTGAATTGCACATTTTGTACAATCTTGTTCCTAATGTCTGAATCGAAAATTCCCAACAACTGTAGCATTTCAAGATATTTGTAGAAGTCATCGGTGCCGAAATTTTTAATACATTTGCAAACTTTGATCCTCGTTTTGAACTTGGACTTTGGGTGCCATGCGTTCTGCCAGTCATCAAGTACTTTGGAAATAGTTAAACATGAATGCGTGGCAGTGAGGTGTTGCACCTTACATTTTGGATACCATTTGGGCTTAACGACTTCCTGCACTGCCATTGTGATATCAGCGCGGGAAATTGCAAAGGGAGGGATCTCGTCGATGTTGCGACAAGCTTCTCTTTCCTCATGCAACCAGTGTGCGTCTTCGTCGTGTTGCTTTGGTTTAGTCCAGATTTCAGTTCAATACTGAACCATGGGTTCGCTACTCAAAGATTGGCCTTCTTGGTCTTTATTCTGCAGCTCTTTAAAATCATTTTTCTGATCGAAAGCGAAGACCCACTGTTGTTGGCGTCTCTTTACTGCTTCATCAAAACGGCGAATTGTCATCCCGATTGCAGCCATTAGCCGTTTCAGACGTTCATCGTTATCTTTAAATCTCATATCCAGATATTTAAGATTCATTCGCAATTTCATTCTTTTGACAATTGATCTTGTCCCATTTTCACTTTCTTGGATACTTTTCCTTTCCCTGCGATTTACGCTGACGGATTACAGATTTCCTTCCTGGATTTGTTAATTTTGTAAATGATTATTTTCTCCCACGTTGGATTGAATATTTTTTTAATACCGGTGTCCTTACGTGTTCTGTCATTTTCTGTATTTTTTTCTATCCAAAACAGTATAAAATGTTAAAGTGGAACAGTGTACTGCGTCAGACAGATCTTCCAATGAAATAACTTGCGTTATTGTATTTTCAACTATGCCATACATTACATTACAAGTAGAGTAAAACTTCGCACTTCCAATGACCTTACGTATACGAGTTTGTTTCTGCAATGGGACACCTTCGTGAATAATACGATATTTATAGTAGCTTTGCTGTAGTTCATTGGTGAGGTGTTGACTCGCTTGATTTTCAGCTACATGTTCCCTTTCAAGAACTTCTTCTTATGATCGTTCCTCGATCGAAGTGTTTGGTGGTGTGTTCCTTCGCAATTGCTTAGCTACCTATTGTTTAAGTCTATGCAATTAGGCATCTAAGAATACGTGTCGCCTTTGAATATAATTTAAATGACTGCAAACCCGTTGTTCATTCAATGTGCAGTCTGGATACATTATTTTCCATTCCGCATGCATCCTTACTCTAAAAGGTTCATACTCCTGTTTGTGTTAATATAGTCTGCACTATTAAGAAGATGCTCATCTCTTTCGTCTGTATCATGCGTTGGCTAGTTTGCCTTGACATGGCAGAGGACTCAAAATGACGACCTAAAGCCACTCCGGTCTTCAGTAGATGAAGCTGCTGTCTGTGCGGTAGCCATAAATGGTAGACTGCATATCAGCACTTGGTTTACCATCATCCACTGGTACCGGTAACGCATTTTACATGGTTGGCCTTAAGCCAGAACTTACTGCGCAGTCTTGCGAGGGCCTATCGCCAGCGACTGTATTCCTTAAAACCCGGTTCATAACAATCGTCTATGGTTTTACGGTAATAAATACTAGTCGAAGAAATTGGCATTTATGGCTTGGGTCCGCGTGTCGGCCAGATACGAAGTCAAATCCCCTCCTGCAGAGCAACTGCAGCCTTATTCATTGAAGCTAAGAATGCCGCTGCTGGCCACCTGAGTGGTTCTTCCACATCCTACCTAGGTACAGATCCAGGTGGGTGATCTACATTATCCTGATAGACCTTTCCCAGGGTTACTCTCTAGTAGCCCTATCAAGACCTCCTTCTCACATCAGTTGGCCGGGCTGATTCCAGACGATTGTTTAACTTATATTTTGCAAAGTATAGATAAATCCCATAACAGTCCATTTCCTCCAATCCGTCATGATCAAATTAAACATCACAATTCATATCACCTCAAACCAGGTGCGGCTCCGGGGGAGGGGGAATGAGGGACACCCCCAAAAAATCACAAATTATTAATTTTAACGTGACAAGGAACTTTCCACAAAACCATTCTCGTATAATCATTAAAACGAACTAAATATTGACGTAAAATGAGCTAAGCTTAGCCTGCGTCATTCTACATAATCAGTAACATGACACATTCGGGCATTTCTATACACTGACGTTTGTGAAAATGTCTACACCAGGAAGGAGACATGCTATTACAATGAAATTTATTCCGCACATTAGGAATATATAAATACACAATATACAAATGATTAGAATTTCAGAACACCGCCTGCATTTTGACCTTGAGAATTCAGTATGGTGTGAAGCCACCACACGCTGCCATCACAGTCTCTAGACGTCATGGTATGGATTGACAGAGAGCCTGAATATTCTTCTGGGGAACACACTGCCACGGTGGATGCAGGGACCAAAACGAACAAGTTGCCGACCGATTATATCCCTGACATGTTCGATGGGCGACCTGTCAGGCGAACATATGGGCTAGGTAAGCAGTGGTACCCGTCATTCATAACAGAAAGCTCGCACATTCTCGCTACATGCGGTCGGGTATTGTCCTGCATGGCGGGTATGGCATGTGGAGCTGCTTGCAGGAGGGGCAGAACCTCGGGCTCTAAAACATCTCTGATAGAGCGATTGTTGTTCAGATGGCCATAAATACGTAGGAGGCGAGAGCGCACATTGTAGCCAATGGCGTCCCAAATCATCACACTTGGCGTTTGTCCGCTATGGCGCGGAACACTGCAGGCTGGCAGATTGCGATCACCACGGTAGTGTCGAACACGTACGCGGTCATCGCTGTACCACAAATTGAAGCGGGACTCGTCCGAAAACACATTTTGCCACTCAGCACACCAGTGAACATGTTTACGTGCATATTACTATCTGAGGCTTTGGTGGTTTCCGAGCAAAGAAATCCGACGCAGTGGCATGCGTGCCATCCGTCTAGACGGATGGCGTCGAACCGCCGACGCAGACGGCGTCGAACCGTCTACACCCATGCTCCAAAGGCGAGCCAACACTGAGGACTACGCCATTTTGTTGGTTCCGGCCATGCGAACAAGAAGGCGTTCATCTCGCGCTGTGGTCACATTGTGTCGCCCAGTACACGCTCGTCGCTGTGTACGACCCTCCTCTATCCACTGGTTCCACACACGAAAGGCTGTCGAGCCGCAAAGTCACGGATTGGCAAAGCCGCTCCCCGGAGACCGATCATTCTGCCCCGGTCGAACTCACTCACATGCTGATAGTGCGTCCTTTGGCGTCGACAAGGCATGCTGGCATCCGCTTGCACCTTTCTACGTTGTATGACGGCTCTAAACCGAGTGGGTGCAGCGTAACTCTGACCTAACTTGTCACACAAAAGAGAGCGCTGCTAGGTCAATGTCGCACGCCATCTCTACGCAAATGTAATCACTTCTTATGGATACACTATTCTACACATCAAGCGATTTCATTATTCCGACCATTCCTTCTGGGCGTTGCAAGTTTCGCAAACGGAAGAGCAGTATCCCTAGGATGGGGAAATATAATTAGCGAGCGGATTTGGGCGACCTGAAACATCGCAAAAATGATAAATAAAATACTCTTAAAATGTTTTTAAAATGCCCAAAAAGCAAAGAAAAATGACGTAAATTTTTGTTATCAAAACACATTTAGATGGGTAACATAAGCTGTTGGATATGTTACTGATGTAATCACAGTGGCGTATCGATGGAGGCAATGCCCCTCTCAATAAAGGTCTAGAGAAAAATGAAATGGTAACAGTGCAGGAAAAATAAAAATGAGAAACATCAAAGTATTGTAGAATGTATCGATAAAGTAACCGCGCGTTCTGACCTCAGCCTTTTAGCTACGAATGGGAATCCTGATTCTCGCTGTAGCTTAGCCCAGTGATGCGTATGGAAAATGTCGTCGACTGTTCTCCAGAGACGTGTGACAGCTCATTTCTTTTTCCTACGCCGCTTGACAAGCGGTGCTACGGCGACTTCCACTATCGAGTGTGGCCGACGCAACCGGAAACTGTGTTGATGGAGTAAGCTCTCGCTAGGTAGCAAGCTAATGATCGTAGCACGCTGTGACATTGCGTGCAAGGGTGCCCGAAACAAAAGAATCGCTTACATGCGCCCGGAGACGGCGAGGTAATGAGTAGTTGAGAAGAGAAAGAAAATATCTAAAAAGAGTTAGAAGAAAAACGAAAAAAATCGAATAAAAAGAAAAGTAGAAGAGGCTTGAGATATGTTTTGTGAAATCCCGTCGAATTTCTTCAGTTTTGGGCAGTAATGTTTGTCTGTAAGTGAATAATGTAATTGGAATAATGTAAACGAATCGATATCATGCGTTTTCATTAAAATTATATCTGTTCATATCCTATCATAGAATGAAAAATATAATACCCTAAAGCGCGTCGTTTTGCAGCTTTGAATCCAACTATTTTATTACCAAATTATTACTATTTTAAATATAAAACAATAAAGTATTCATTAAATATTAAACTTAATATTTTTATTTTGTTAAAAGCATTTTATGATAAATAATTTACATTGGTTATAATTTTTATCCTTCGTGTATATATATTCAGGATCTCCAGCTTAACTCGCAACCCATGTCTGGAAATACCATCTTTTCTTCTGGCAATTTTGCAGCGCATAAAATATCTTTGGCATCCCTTTCACTTTTGCGAGTGAGAGAGTGTGGCTAATTTTAGTTGGAAGAAAGAGAAAGCACTTATTCTGTCCTTGCTAACCTTGAAGCCACTAAAGTGAAAAAAGTAAACGCCTGTCGTTTGGAAAATGGTGGTCACTTGGAGCATTTACTCGACGATCAGTTCTTTGTAATTTTAAGGAAATTTTTAATAATTTTATTAAGGCTTCTGATTTGCTTAGTAATCAGATTCAATAATAATAATAATTATTATTAATTATAATTAATAATTATTATTAATTATAATTAATAATTATTATTAATTATAATTAATAATTATTATTAATTATAATTAATAATTATTATTGATTATAATTAATAATTATTATTAATTATAATTAATAATTATTATTAATTATAATTAATAATTATTATTGATTATAATTAATAATTATTATTGATTATAATTAATAATTATTATTAATTATAATTAATAATTATTATTATAATTATTATTAGAAATAATGAAGAACTTGGCAGTATTGTTTTACAAGATATATTTCTGATTTCTTTTTGAGACTGCTTTCATGAAATAATAATTATTGTTACGTTGTTGTTAATAAATTGATAAATAGTTATCTTTCCTTCACAACTTCAGTATTACAGTTTTGTTTCTTAATCATACGGGACAGAATCACCTAATGAGACATTTTGTTTCTTGCTCATATCTCTGCTCACCGCTCCCTATCCCATCCACTCTGTGCAGCGCGAAAAGCTTTCAGTGTGGGATTAAATCACAGGGCATCTCTCTTGGCGTTGGTGTTTTGAATCACCTCATACGGGTTGTGCTTCCTCCATTCGTTTGTTGCCCTCTGTCTAACCCAGGAATGATCAGATTAAGCGACAAACCAATAATAATCCCAATAAGTTTAATTAAAAATCCAATAAAAAATCCATATAGGACGCATAAAGAAACGCTTCTAGTGTCGTACACGTGAGAAAATGATTGAGAGTGATGTGCGCGAGAATCTGGGTAAATTAGCTGATAAATTATCTGTAATGAATGTGACACCAATGAGGATTAGATTGCCATTAAGTTGTTAAGCAGCTTGCCTCTGAGTTTTGAAGGTTTTTGGAGATCCTGTGGAATGTTGCAACGAACTGCTTAAGCTTGGCAAATTGCGGGTAGTAATTATAGAAGATTTTGAAACAACAAGAAATTCAACCTCATAGAAATCAGATCAGGGTGCTCTATTTTAAAGGAACATTGTCAGATCATGGATAATGGTGACAGAAACAAAAAAGGTCCTTTTCATGCATATGCAGAAGATGCTTTTCTAACAAAGGAGGGGAAGCTTGGAAGTTGGTCTTCCCGTTCGTCGAGGACCCAGACAACCCCATAGAGTACGAAGTTTTCCAGGAAGACCTCGAAATGTTTACATTGAAAATATATCTGGATTAACGAAATTTACACATATTGCAGGATTTTCACAACAGCCGGGAACCGATTTCGATCAAACATTTGATTCAGTGGCAAACGTAGGTTTGAGGAAACATCGACATTCGTACACAGGTTGTTGTGGCATGTCAACAAGGCATCAACATAAGACAACTATTGTTACCGTCTACTTAAAGGGTGATTTAGCGGAGCAATTATTCATGAATCTACCTGAATATCTTAATATGCACTGTCCACACCTTAGAGAAAGATTATTTTAGTCGGAAAGTGGGAAAGACGTTGATTGATTTAAAAAATG
Source organism: Gryllus longicercus (assembly GCA_038098605.1). Classification (NCBI taxonomy): domain Eukaryota; kingdom Metazoa; phylum Arthropoda; class Insecta; order Orthoptera; family Gryllidae; genus Gryllus; species Gryllus longicercus. The sequence continues at coordinate 454,617 of JAZDUA010000536.1, read as the reverse complement.
GTGACAGTCTGTTTGTTGAAAAAACGTTTTGGGTCTACGTCAAACGTACGTGTTTGGTATTTCCGGTAGATACATAACTTCAAAAGATTCCAGTCTTTTCATCTAATTCCGTCTCTTGGTGGTATTAATCGAGCAACTTTTCTTGAACGATGACCTTGCTTCCCCCTCTCTGGTACAATAAACAGTTGAAGACAAAAGCTCGCAGCTAGCACAGATGACATTCCAATCACATCTTCACTGGCACGAAATAGAAACTATTTTCTGTTGATGACAAGAACTACTATCCGTGATTTTCTCCAAAACCTAAATGACCGAAGCAGGTGAAGATCCATCACAGGAGATACATCAGAACTCCTGAGAAAGAGAGAACGCAAATTATTGAGAAAGTTGCGAAGACATGACTGATTTTCAAGATATTGGCACTCGTTTCATACCATTTTGTAACTAATACCCCCACTCTACCCGTATTTCTTGAATCCATCTTTAAAAAAAAGTTGGCGAGTAATATCATATTGGTCCTCCTAAGAACAGAATTTTCATCATTGTATATGTCGACGATATTTCAGTTGTATCTTTTAATAACAAAAGTATCACAGATATAAAAATCGCGTTCAGTCCGGAATTTGAAATCAAGGATTTGGGCGGAGTAAGGTATTGACAGGATTTGGAATTCTCAAGAAATGATTTTGCCATTAAGAAGAATATATTCGATGTATTTTTGCCCTATTTGGCATGTCAGAGAGAAAACCTGTATTAACTCCACAGAAAACTGACTTGTGAATCAGCAATAGGGGAAGAAAATGAGAATGAGGTGGAGGTTCCATATTGTCAGTTGGTGGTCAGTTTAATGTATTTAAGTGTAGGGACTACACTTAAATTACATTTAAGCCAATTTCTGGATTGTTATTCATCCCTTTTTTAGAAAGCTGAGAAGCGATTGCTGCCTTACCTGAAGAGATCCGGTGGCATTCGTCTCACTTTTCGACGTTTTAGTAACCGGCAACAATACTTGTCAATGCTTTCGAAAAAACAGTTTACAGTGGTTATGTCTTCAATCAAAGCAGAGTATTGGCACTTTCAGAAGCAAGATGAATTCTACACAAGGAGATTATTGATGGATTTTGATGTTAACACGCAAACCGTCGTTCTGAATAATGACAACATGGGTGCTCTGAAATGGGTCGTTAATCAAGTGAACCACGCGGGTACTAAGTAAATTCACATCACGCACGCAATGCTGTGAAGTAACGACTAGTGTATGTACAGTATACTCCAACAGACTGCAGACATTCTAACAAAAGGACTACCCAAGGAGAAGCATGAAATATTTGTTCCACTTTTGGAGCTAAGAACGCTGTTTCAATTCGAGGATCTTTGTTATGTTTCATTGCCCAACATCCAAATCGGCTAAGAGACCTGGTGTGAAAAAAGAAGCAACTTTATTTTTTTAAAAGGCCATTACAGTAGCGATAGAAAATTAATTGCAGCGGAAAAGAGTAGAAAGTTCTCCACGAGATATCATTGGGCTGCAGATTTTACATATTACAATATCATTGTATGGATAAAGAACACAAATTCATTTCTTGTTGTTTGGAGGCAATACACAAAATAGTATTTGTGTATTTTAGTAAATGTGTAACGATTAGGCATATTTGACTTTAAGAGCATGCAATGGCAAATTAGAAAAGTTTGATGTATTTTAGAAATGTCAGAATATGAAGAAGGAATAGAAAGCAAACTTCATGGTCCACACTATTATCTCTACCAGAGATAATCATCGAAATCCAAAAATCCGATCAGCACACCACGCACCAAAATTAAATTCTATGGCAATCTCTTTCAACAGTATGCCAGGGCCAAAGGGGCAATTCGTATCATAAAATATTTAGAAAAAATAAGGACAAAATGTACATTTGGAAATAGTAAAAGAAGATAAGCGCAGGTTCACAAGGAATCGCATACTGTTTTGCTGCAATAAATCGCAAAACTTTCGCCTAAATATATATGAATTCGAAAGAAAATTTACTGTGCATAATAAGTTTCTCTCAGATTAACTATAACGAATTAAATCAGAAAATGTGCGATAAATATGGCAATTTCTTCTTGTAGAAATTAAATGCATTGCTTTTATTCCAAGAAGTAAATATACCATAATGGTGTCAAATGGAAACGCCAGAAACGCCACGTAGTCTGAGCACATTTTTAGTTTTAAGTTTAAATTTCTTTAGCATAATTGCATGTTCAAAAAAGTATATGTAATTGAATTTATAATTAAAATTTATCAAAAATATATGATTACGGATTTTCGTTTAGAAAAGTATGAACCATAAACATTAAGTAAATATCGAACATAAAAAACACGTTTTTCACGGAAGAGGGGGGGACAAATTGTACATTTATTTTGGATCTAAAACATTGTTCAAAATGTTTTTCTTTTTTATTGTTTTACTGGGAAAGATCATTTTCTTAAAACAAACAGCTGTTTCAGTATTAAACGTGTACGTTTTTTGTTTGCACGAAAATTGATATTAAAAATTGCATAATTTCATAAATGTCACTACTGAAATCTCACTATGGTTTCCTCTCACTGGGAGCTATACTCCAATATAAATATACGATAAGAATCGATACATCAATAAAATCGATTGGTATGTTTTCTTTTTGAACAAAACAATGCCAATTCGAATACCAATGACTGTGTGTCTGTAAAAATCGTTCAGTCTCACTGCAATAGATAAGAATGACTTTCAAATATACTCTCTGGATTATACACATAGTGTCGTAATGTCAATATTAATTTTTCTGTAGGGCCAATTCTTGATAAGTATTTTCACTACTGTACCATGCCGATTCCTGAACTCTTGATTCAGCTAGATGTGAGAAGCTTGATGTAATCTACTGTATTCAATTTGTTCACAATCAGTGGTTCAATCGAATCTTTAAGTATACATTTACTGTTATATTGTGTTAGAATTACCTTATGGCAACCATGAATCCTTCCGTTTCTGGTAAAATCGGCTTTGAGTACAACCAGATGTACGACAAGTTCTTGGCTGATCTCGTTTGGATGTCTTCCAAGAAAGGGTTTTGCCATCACCGCATCAAGTTTTTTCTGGATACTGACGGCCGTAATTACTCTGACTGACATACTTTTTATGGTATCGGAGTGTTTACGTACAAAGAGCCGCACATAGTTTAAGACTTAGATTTCGCATGGAAGAGTTTTCGGAAGCATTCAACGTGCTCGTAAATCGCCTGTTGATTATGTCAGCAAAGTCTCAAAGCTTTTTGGGCTAATCAGTATAGAGCAAAACGTAAAAAATCGCGCAATCTCATTTTCGTTGAAATCTGAATTTTCTAAAATTGGAAACATTACAAATAATGCGAAAAAGTATATACTGTTGTACCTATAGTTCTTAGAAGCTTAGATGCCCTAGTACTTTTGATCGTAGATCTTGCGAGTCACTAAGTAACGTATGCGATTCCCATTTTGGTATCTGAGGTACTCTTCATGTGGTTCCTGGTCTATTCCTACCACTGTTTCAATGTTTTCTCATAATTGCAATAGAGTATATCGCCAAATGTAAAGTTCTATATCTTGAAACATAACCTGGAAGAATCCTGATTTATTACGAGCATTTCAACCATATGAGTTACTTCTCGGAAGAGTTTGATTTCCTTAGAGTTGACCGCATTATTCGATTCAAACCCTGAAATTGTTCGTTCATTAACCTGAAACGAACTCGTTCCATTATTTTTTTCAAAACATCAACTAATCTCTCGTTCCCACTGTGCTGCACGATGATCACAGGTTCTCGGAAAGAAATGATTCTTACTTCTGAGATGTTCTTTGCCCTCTACTCTCATGAGTGATTTGGAGTTTTGAGACGGTACTTGTAATTGCTTCAGAACTTATCCTTTAATTGCTTCAATGCATATTTTGGTAATTAAGTTGGCGCAAAAAATAGCTCGTATCAGCTAATCTGTGTTCGGTATCAAAAAAATTCGGGAATGTCAAACTAAATTTAGAAAATAATCTCTACTTGCAACTGCTCACATCGTTATCCAAATTTGTGACGTGATTGGAGATGCGCTCAAAGCTTTCATTAATATACCATTTCTTTCACTGTCGTAGCAGTCCTGCCTGGGAGTCTCTTTTCTTGTAACTAACTTGGTGGTGTATTCTACCCAGAACTGCTAGAAGTTCGTTGCGCATTTTGATTAACGTGTGTCGTACAGTGGCTATGGTGTCGACCTGTTCCAGTCGCGTTGTCGGGAGCTAATCCATTCTGTCATTAAGCTGTTAGGAATAATAAATGCATGCCTGTATTTTAAGATGAGCGTGTTTGACCGTAACTGTGCGCTACTGTACTGCGGTAAGAAGTGAAACCCCACCCTTCAATATGTCCATTGCAAGCCCTGGCTCTTCAGTGAAGGATCGCCTGGTTGCGGCTCGTGGTGGTTGAAACTACTGGAGATGAAATGTATAATATATCTATGGATCTCTATGTGTTCTTCCGCAAGGATTACTATAATTGAGCAAAATTTTAAATCAACAGTTTAATGCAAATGTTTAAATCAAACATTTATTTCTGTCGAAGCAACCCACCACGCTCCGGTTCATCCTTCTGGAGTGTATTGAGTATATGACGGTTATTTCAAAGTGAGAGCTTTGTGCAAACAATCGCGGGGTGTATAATAGGCTTCAGATGATACGTCAAATAATAATACCGTCTTATTCGAAGACGACTAACAAGAAAATTTACAAATTAAAGAAGAAAAATTGCCGGACCACATTATATGGCTATTTGGCTGCAATAAAAGTATTACTATTATTATTATTATTATTATTATTATTATTATTATTATTATATTTCCGGACCAGATGTTAAGGTGTCTACATATCTGATTCTGAATTTCTGTACGGCCATTCTCGTGAACTTCGAGGTAGAGTCTGAAGAACAACTTAGATTTACATTGGCTTCCACACGTGGTGCTTACCTACAGGATCAAGCGAAAGGAAAACTAGAATGAAACTCCCAATTCATCCTCGTATTCCATCGCCCTTGCCTTGCGGAATACGTCTCATACCGATGCATAACCTATGGCATCGTAGAAGAGTTTATTTATTTATACGTTTTAAAAACCGTGTGACTTGTTATGGAGAGAAGTGCAACCTATGCACGTTTTCTTGAGGACCAGGATCTGACTTATATAATTATTGACTTCAATGTTATAAATGTCAGAGGTTCGAATACGTATGCAGTGCTGCACAGTGCTGCAGTAGTGCTCACTCTGTGTTTATCATGTGCAGCGAAATGTTGCATGACGAAATGCCCTGTTCTTCCGCTTCAAATCCCTTTCCTTAAAAGGGCAATTTTGGCGATTCTTCTTTCGTAAATGCGAGTTCTCACAAAAAAAAGAAAGAGAGGCTGCACAAGGACTGAATAATTTCTTTCTTCTTCTCCCAACTACAATAGCAGCATTCCCTCACCCCGACACCTGCGAGCAGGCGAGTGCCGAGGGGGTCGCTAATCGAAAGGGACGCCAGGGTGGCACATGGTATGGTAAATTTTGAACGTTACCGTTGGCAGCACTGTAGAGCCCGAAGTTGTTCGAAATGTTGCGCCATTGTTGTGAAGCATTGCCATTTAGTAATCATGAATCATTGGAGTGGTGCGGAATGTGCTGTAGCTGTGAGAGCATTTTACAAAAATTGTGATAGTGCGACTGCCGCGCAGAGAATATTCCGTCAGCCATATTACCAGCTTGGATGTCATAGACGTGTCCCATCTGTGCCCGCGATTACAACGTGGGTGCTTAATTTTGAAGAAACAAGTTCTGCCTTGAAAAAGAGACCTTCAGGTGGCGTTCAAACGGTATATACCCCAGAGAACATTGCAGCAGTTCAAGCTGTCATCGAGAGAAGTCCTCGCCGCTCCCTCCAACGATAGTAACATCCGCAAAATGGCAGTGCAACAACAGTAACATCCGCTCGATATGTTGATATGGTGCAAACATTCTTTACACCGAGACTGTACGATCTTATTCTTAACATCCAATACATGTGGTTTCAGCAGGATGGAGCACGTCATACACTGCTCAACCATCGATGGCAGCCGTTCGGACGCAGGTTTGGAAGACGCGTTATTTCACGTGACGGTGACATTGCATGGCCTGTGAGATCCCCTGATCTTAGTGTATGCGACTTCTTCCGATGGGGATATCTTAAAGGAAAGGTATATCATACACGTCCTTGAACTGAAGTAATACATTGGAAAAGAAATCACTGCCATTCCCCAACATTTGCTACATCGCTCATTCCAGGGTTTTCATAAGAGGCTGTTAGTGTGAACGCCGAATGGGAGCACTTGTTTCCGATGTCATCTTTAAAAAGTAAAGAGACACTTTTGAACATTTTTATTGTGAACACATAAATGTCATACTGAATAATGCTCTTTCGTTAATAAGTTATTTGTTTTATGCATTTATTCGTGCAAATATCGTTATTTCAAAATTTTCCGTTTTCCTGCGCTACCTTGAAATATTGTATTTCAGGCGATTGCCGAATTGCCAATGCGAGAGAAAGCACTCCTACATACGGACTGCAAGGTAAAATAAAGGCCCTGCATTATCCCATCGAAATAGACAGAAATAACGGGAAAAGTGTTTCCCATGAAAGTGCGCCGAGTTACACCAACTGCCGGACTTTTCTTTTGGTAAGCGATTCTCACTCTCAGAACCGACTGCCAAACATCATATACCGACCAAGTGGCTGAGCGCATCGATTGCTATCACTGCAGTGCCTCTGACCGGGAGGTTCTAGGGTTCGAGTATATAACCCCGAGAGCTCTAGCTAGAAGAATCATGTTCAAAAACTAGTATGTTTCGTGATTATTTGCTTCCCTTATGTGTCACACTCCATCTAGTGCCAAGTGGATCAAGATACGCAAAAACAAACTAATGGTGCTACAGAATTGCACAGACTTATTAGTTTTCTATTTCCTTTCGTCTTGGCTAGTTATTCGGACTTGACACATCTATGGCCACCCCAAGTCCTTTTTTTACTTTTTCTTAATTTTTCGATTTTCTGATAGTAGAAGGGAAATATTATTTTAAGAATATTCTAGAACAGTAAAACCTCGTCCTAAAAGGCAATTTTCTTTGAAGAATTGGGAGCCGTTCTTAAGAAAATGGTGTTTAAGCGTTACGGTAAATTCCAAATTTGAAGCTCATCTTCACAGAAAATTTTCCAGTTTTTGGTAAAACCTCATTAGAAGAACTTAAACTCACAAATACAATAGTGTTTACCAAATTGCTGGAAATCTGCATATTAACGGCGTGAGAAATACTTCAAAAAATTACATTTGCGTAATTTTTGAAAAAACAAACAATACCCCAAAATGAGCTTTACCCTAAATTAAAGACTGCAATTAACACTATCCGTTCCAAAAGTTTGAAGAAACAATTTGGAGCCGTTTTTGAGAAAATGGCGTTAGAGCGTTACTGAAAATGCGGAATTTTGAGCTCATTTTTACAGAAAGTATGGAGTTTTCGAGAAACTTAATCTGAAGTTATTTAAATCATATGTACTCAAATATTATGTGAAAAATTGCTGCTAATACAAATATTACGACGTGAGAGACAAGTAATACAATTATTTTTTGTAATTTTTGAAAAGCCACAAGAATAGAGCAATATGGCGTTTATGTCGTCATGTAGAGTGCATTTAAGTGCGTGTAGAGTTCAAAGAAAAAATTTGAGCCGATTTTGAGAAAAAATTGAAAATACCCGGGGGCTTCATGAAAAGTATCCTCAAATTTTGAAGAAAGATTTTCCAAATCGCAGCGCCTTGAGTCCAGCCAGATCGACCGGGTAATATCCATTTTGGAAAAATCCCAACGTATGGTTTAGACGCTAATGGTGTTCACAGACGGACGGACAGAAAGACGGACGGACGTTTAAAAAACAATTTTTCGGTATCAGGGAACCCCAAATCGTGTATTTCGTTGAAATCATGAAATCCATTTTCAGCATTACACAACTTTCCCTATACTGCGTATATTACTACGTATATACGTATTTATACGGGAAAATAAAAATATTTGATTTCAACTGCAGTGCTCGGTGTTTAAATATTATAAACAAGAAGCTAGCTTCTCATTATGAGGTGTCAAACTCATATTGCTCGACCCCCTTCCCATCGTTTCTCTCTGTCGAAAAATGGACAACTGTCTGCTTTAGTTTTCGAGTTATTGGGAAGAAACTTACCCTGCTGCTGTCTTGAAGGATGGGCTTTCTTCCACAAAACTAGCGAAAAACATCTCCGCTGGACCCGACCACTACATTTTCTTAAGCTGAAGCAATTGCTAGACATAGCTGCATAATTTCTCTTTGGAACTTCTTGATTTTGGCACGAGCATTCAAACCTACAATATGACTTGCATCTACTAACCTCTCAATCTATAAAAAAAAGGAAAGTTCCAGCACTGGCATCAAATTACAACCTGCTCTCTTTAACTAGCTGAGTCGGTAAACAATTTAGCAAACCAGTCTTTAGAATCAAGGTGTTCACAATTCCCAATTCAATGAGGGTCCTGAAGCTCACACTTCCAAACTTATGCAGATGCCAGTTCAAGTCCAAATTTCATGCAGATGTCATTGCTAAAGTAATTCACGGCAGACACCATTTGGAAGAGAATTGCTTCATTCTTAGCACCATGTAAAACAAGTGTGATACTGGTCTTTCACCACCATGGATCTTGTAACCAAACTCAGCTTGCGACCACTATCTACATAGTGGGATGAAACTAATGCAAAACAGCAGAGGAGATAGCGAATCTCCTTGAAAATTTCGCCTGTTAACCTGAGTATTTCTTGTTTCCGCTTCTTCCTTTTCGCTGTGTATTAGTAACCTGGTACTCCACGACTTCATACTAGCTTTGCAAAACTCAAAACTCAATAAGTCTAGGATGAAATCGATAGATCTCCAGGGTCTTCGAAATCCAATCGTGTGCTACAGTGTCAAAGGCCTTCTGGTAATCAATCCATGCGTAAATTACGCTTTCGTATCTTTACATCATTCAAGATGATTGTATTGAGTAGCAAGATTTCTTTCCAACCATAAGAACCTTTGCGACCTTTTTGTTCACCTAGCAACAGATGGTTCCTCTCTAGGTGTCTCAACATTTTGTCAGCTACGGCTTCTGTTATAACTTTGTACAGTAATGGCAGACAAGTGATTGACCTGTAGTTCTTCGCAGAAGAACTGTCTCCCTCATTGGGTAGCAAATACCTGATGCCGCATGTGAACCATTCCGGAAGTTCCTATAGGTTTTCTAAAATTTTATTAACAGCCTTTGCTAGATGAGACCAGAGATTGCAGTTAATTTCTTAATCCAATAATTCTGGATCTTATCAATCCAGGGGAATTTCCAGTTTCTCATTTACTTACATGTAATTGCTTGGAAGATGTCCTCTTCCGAGAGTTCGTGAACAGGTTCCACAGTTTCCACACGTTCATCGGCAGCATAAACTTCAGATTGAAGCCAACATGCGTCTTTGTTGTAGGATCTGCTTTCCTCCCAGATTCCTGCCCAAAATGCTTCGACGTCACCTTTTGAAGGTGTGGCAGCGTTGCCGTTTTTGAGTCAGATTACGATAGAATCTCTTCGCGTCTGCTTCAAACAACCGATTCTGCACACGGAAATCTATTCTACGTTTGTAACGTCTAATACGTTGGGCCCATGCTTGGATTTTCTCTTTTAGCTTCTCGGGATCCATTAGTCTGCTTGTGTCGTTTTCAATTTGGTATTTTTGTTCAACATTGAATATTTTTCGTTCAACTTGAGAGTTGTGGGTTGATTTAGAAGATGCCTCGACTAAGTGATATTTCACGCCAAGTGTCGGCTATCCGTTTCATAATTATTTTCGTCCATGATAGTACAGGGCTGTTTACTCTGTTTTGCTGTCGGCCGTCAGTGTTCTTGGCTGGCCCCAAAATTTTTTGAGATACCAGACATCCAGTTGCATATACAACGTGATTGATTTCAGTAGTATCTAAGCCTCTACCTGGTGTTTGTACCATCTCATTTAAGACAGAGTTCGCTGTCTCTATCACTCTCTTCGCTTTGGCATTTTCGTATATTATTCTCAACGGTGCACGAGATTCGAATGAAAGTTGATGAACTCTTTCTATCTCGCGTCGAAGGAGATTTGCATGTCCTTATCGTGTGATTCATTGCCAGATGAAGTTTCACCACTGACATATGTTTCATTCGAAAAATACGAACCTTCAACAGGACCATCGTTTTCAAGTTCTGCATGTTCGTCATGTGGGTAGTTCGATCGAAGAACATACTCCGCATTTATCTGAATGTTAGCAAGTTGTTCTGCTGTGAATTTTCCACTGCTGAGAGTGTATCGTCGTTGACAGGGAAGCTTCTTTTAATTTAGGGTAGGTCTCATATCTGGGTTCCGGTCTCTTCATTTTGAAAACCTCTATTTCCGAGGCCCCTTTTTCGCTTTTGCCTAGTAAAAGCACTATATCACCTCCTTTAATTCATCCCGTGTCCATCTCTGACGATGGTTTAGAGCTACTGCCGACTCTGGGTTCCTGGGACTAACATCCGTGGGCTACCCAGACGTCGACAAGGTGATATTAGGTCGGTTTCTGAGCACTTATGAGACTGGTAGAACTAGGCACGTTAAGATTCATCAAATTTCTTGTTCTGTCCACTTTGCCCATTGGTTGTAAGTAAAGATTCGCAGGAAGCAAGTTCGAGTTCACAGATCACATTTAACCCATGGGTTATTTCCTGTCATCCGTTACTGCGACCCACAGTGGCCTCGGGATATACCCCCGCAGGGCCCAGCAAGGGGTCCCTCGGATCGCCTGTGGGCATTACTAAACCCTTCGGGATTTTCACTTACTGCTGAAGGCAGCCTCCTTCGCTGGCTAATGCAAGGTTCGGGCCGTAATCAGTGGTCTGATGTGCCAACCATGTTTCTCTCCTGTACTCCTCAACCATGTTCCTCTCCTCCATGGGCCGATAACAGGAAGTCCAGACGTTAATGGCCTTTCCCTTTCTTCTTACTTCCCACTCTCCTCTGGAGTACTTCTTCCTCTGATCCCTCACCTTCAAGCAAAGGAGTCCCTACCAGTAACTAGGCTACCACTGACAAAGCTCTCAGGCTCATGGGGGTACTCAAGGGGGTATCCTTATCAACCCTCGAGGAGAGAAGGGTCGCGTTGAGGCCAACTTCATGTCGTCTGTGGACAGACTCTTCCGTAGGTTTCTCTTCTGCTGTTGTTGAAGTCCTCATCTGGAGTACTTCTTCGTCTGCTCCCTCCCCTTCGACCAGTCCGGCAATTTAGGCCCTACCAGTAGCTACGCTTCCGCCGGCATAGCTCTCAGGGTCATTGGGGACTCGAGCGCCACCACCAACGTCAAGACCATGTACTCCCGAGGTGGAGTTATTATATTATTATTAATATTGAACTCTTCAGCAAGTTTAGCTATTTGCTTCACCGATAAAGACGAATCCCTATGCAGTAACGAATCGAAAGCGTTCAAAACGAGGCGCTTTTCGCCACTTGGAAGAAAATGCCCACTCTTAATTACTGAAGGACTAGCCACACTCTCTGACATTCCAAAACGAACTAAACAGCAGGACCTCTCAGGCAGGCCAGCACACGAACCGCGTTCCACGCGCCCGACCCGTCAGTCAGCACGTTCGTGGACTCAACTGACAGAAGCTCATAACCTTATCGCCATGTATGCAGTTCACGACGGTCCCCTTTTTCAAAACCCTTGCAACAGTTTTGACGCAAGGTTGATTTAATGAACGATGGCAGATAAATTAGTTCATTTTTTCAGAGAACTATTTACTTTAGTGTGAGGAACTCGACAAAAGCAGAGAAAAACAATGAGAATCATCCGAACACACGTGTATTTGTTTACAACAGTTTTTTTCTCTGCGTGAACGCATTGAAGTACTTCTACAGCGAACACCACCACTACCACCATCACCACCCGCCTATATACTCCGTATATACGTACGTATTCGAGAAAGTTAAAGGAAGTTTGAAGTTAAAACGGGACGACGGGTGTCATATTAGAAAATTGTTGTGATAAGCAATTCAATACGATGCAACGAACATTAGTTCTAGAATGTGTACTGAACGTAAAGTGTCAGGAAAAAATATTCTTAATAATTACAAAACCTAATTCATGTATAAAATAGAAAATAAATTAAAGTTTGTTTATTTCTAATGTGCTACTAATTGTTTTATATTTCTAGTGCCTGTACTGCAATACTGTAAGGAGGATGTACAAAGGTTAGAAAGGCGTTGGATAGAAGTGCAGTGTGGAAAGATACGAGAGTTAAGAAAGCAGCAAGAAGAATTAAAAGAAGAACTTGCAGAAGCTAAATCACGACTCCTTATACCTGCCACCAGATGGAGCTACGAACGTGAGTTTCCGTTTTACATCTTCAAAGTTGTAGAGAATTTCTCTGATTCCTCAAATGTGTTACATACAGTCTCTAAAATAAGGTATGACACAAAATTATATTTGTGATTCAACAAATTTTAAATTGATACCCATTATATGAATACAGGTGTAGGCAGTTCAGATTAAGAAAGCAATGGCGATGATAAAGTACTTCTGAAACGTTGGCAACAGTACTTTCCGAAGATCGATTTCAACTTCGAATCAATCGATTTCGATTCAGCTGAAAATATTGAATAAAATTTGTTGCATTTCCTGCAATTACTTACACTAACTTGAAAAGAATAAAAATAGTATGGCTAGATTTATATTGTTAATTAGAAGAGATTTCGAAAAATGAAAACTGTCGTACATATTTGTCTGCTGTCATATGTGGATCGACAGGGATTCGAAATGTGAAGAAGTAAAAGATTCTAATTCCAATAGATGGATATGAAATTTGTTGGGGGATAAAATGAGTCAGCTTTTTATTTAGTTTGGTTTTAAGGGTACTCGCGTTCTCTAATTTTCTTTCAATCTTCCTATCGCCTCAGTCTGAGTTATTATCATCGTTATCATCGACTCATTATTAAGTAATACGACATCGTTCATTGTTCTTCGCCATCATAAAATATATTCGGAGCACTTATAACCGGAAAATCAATAAATTTTTGTAGAAACGTAAAATAAATGGCATTAATTAAAAACATTTTAAAGTTTTTACTTAATAGGAAATTATTTCATTATATCCTAGTGCTGTTTTTAACTGCAACCTATATTTCGATCAAATTAACGACAAAATTAATTTAGTCATGATGAGATCATTTTATTTAGTCAATAAAAGCGTATCAATTACAATTTTGGAATTCAATGTGATGATGTTGTTGCTGTTCACCATCACACATTTTCTTGATGTTGGGATCAATGGGTAAGAATATTGTCTGTCTTATAGTCGTGTCAGTTGTGACAATACTTCCTTCTACTTCTATCCATATATTTCATATTCAAACAATATTAAACATAATCCATTTTTTATAAGTTTTGTTTTATTTGAAGTATCCTTAGAAAATTCCGGTTCAGATACATTGCTACTTGAAGTTAAATAAACCTAAAGAAACTTGAATTGTGATGTCACCAACACCGCTGCAACCACCACGGAATTCCCGTCTGTAAAATATGACAAGAAAATGACAGAGTTAAGTCAAATATGAAAATGAATTGCAGTTGTCTGAAATCATGATTTAAAAACATTTTAGTTTCCAAATTGAAATTATTGTAATATTTGAGTCACGTAGTGTTCACAACAACTTGCAACAAAACAAAGTAAATGTAAGGGAAAATTACACACACGTTTTAAACGTTGTAATTTACAGCGTCTGAATGTATTCATTCAAGAATTATTGTGTGAAAGTACTGAAAAAAGTCCTGATATTAGCACGTGACAAAATTGCAGAAGCCTTCTATTATTTTAATGACGAATTAAGAAAACACAAAGCGAATATCCTCTCTGAAAGAATTGTAAACAGCTTAACTCTGTATGTACTAGGAAAAAGATTTTTTAAACATTTTTCAAACACATTACCAGTAGAAAATCATTATTTGAAGTTAGTCATTGAAAAATTATATGCATTTGAATTGCGTGACAAAAGGCAACAGAAACAACAGCATTAGTTGCTACATGCGTAAATAAGAAAATTGGAAAGGGTAAAATATCAAAATAATAAATCAAGCAGAAATGTCCATACAATAAATTCAGGACATTAGATCATTGGGCAGAGAAATGACAAGAATAAAAAACAAATGAAGAAGGCAGATCAGGAATTAAACAAAATTATAATATTGCTTTTAAGACATATTAGGCATGTGTACGCCAGAAAGAAATTATACTGATGAAGATAATGGTAGTGTGACAGTGGAGCCACGCAGCATATTATATCGAATAAACAGTATTTTGTGACGTAAAAACGTCGTTTTTTTCTATTTCAGAAGAAATTGTATTTGGAAAACAATTTGTAAAAACGTATGCGGATGGCGAAACAATAAAAATTCAAGTTTGACGAAACAATGAGTACATTAACGCAGAACTCAAGAACGCTTGAAAGATCGACTTGTAACAACCATGGATTCTCTCGACAATTTCCTTAGAATTAAAATCAAAGTTACAAAATGGATAAGTTGATGGGATGATGGAGTTGTTGTAGATCAAGAAGTTTTTACGAAAATAATATTACAAAAGTTTCAGATAAATGGAGCATTAGCAGTCTCAACTTCTGTCAATCGTGTGATTGTGTCAAAGAAAGTGATACCAATGAAGGAGTCACAGCAGATTAACTGTATCGAGAGGCCATGAGATGGCATATGTATTGCATTCTCCGTTGCAAAAAAAGACGCTCGAGCTGTGAAAAATCCATCGGTGCAGAATTGATGGATAATAAGACTTTATTTCGATATTTAAAGGTTATTATGATGGAATTTTGACTTCATCTGTGACAAAACAGAACATTTGAGAATCTAGAGTGATGTTTACTTCGCTGGTGTCAAGATGAGACGCCTTTCATCTGGAATAGTTACAATGCTCTTTGACGGAGCCGGAGCAGTCAGTTAAAAAAGATAACAACAAGTGAATGAGCCAGAAAATTAATTTGCTTGCAGCGTCTTTTGTCTGAAGTAGTTGACTAGCCTAGCTCACCGCCAACGCTCTACGTAGGCAATGCTAGTGATAAAAAATTGGCAAGCAATCCAAAATTCCATCGACGCTACATATCCCCGTTAGATTCATCTAGGTGCGTCAGAGATTTATTAATGGGAAAACCAAGGTTGGTATATATTGATAGACTGAACCAGAGAGTTGACCTTTTAAAGAAGTCGGTCGCACGTATTCGACTATCTTACGTGAAGGTATTGGTGTATTAAAGATCGCTATTTATTGAACCTTTTCACATGGTTGTTTTTGAGTCTAATAATGTGTAACGTAGTGTTGACAACTAGACGTTCTTTCGATACGCATCTTGCAAGCGATCGCCATGCGTAAATCCTATACTGTGTGTACATTATCTGTAAAAAGGAATGGCCAAATTAAACCGTTTGTAGTTTGCTTCTGCACATAGGTTCATTATGTAACTATTTCATCATAGTGTATTATTCCTTTCAACTAAATCGAACCAGAAATTAATTTGTGACATTACTCCAAAATTTCGAATCAGTCAGTAATCACGCCATTTACATTTTGAAATTGGATTGGTTTCATATAAAATCACTTATTTTCATATTATTTTTCCCCTTTGCAAATTTCCATTACAAATATTAACAGTCCTTTGAGAAAAATTCTTATTCTTCTATCAACAGCTTTATTACAACAAATACTTCATTTAATAAGAAAACTATTTTAATAATAATAATTGAGGAGTTGAATGGAAGAACGGCTTTACGCCGAAAACACACTTTCGAGAAAAGCGAGCTTTGAATTTTCACCTATCATGTTAACATATTTGCTTCGTCGGAAGCTAATCTGACAAGCCGAACATTTATTTCGTTAATTTCTATTGGAACATATTGCAACCATTCGATTTAAAGAAAGTGAATCCCTAATGTGAGTAAAATATAACGGTACAGAATGTTTGAGCCGTTCTTCCCTATATTTGATCCTTTCAAGATTTTCATTTAAAGTGTTATTTTGAAGACAAATTTTAAACGCGTTGCATGAGGTACATGTTTAGTATTAAGTTAGTAATTAAAATAAAGTACCCTTATACTTCTTTATATAAGAAAATGATACTAAATAGAATTGGATAAAAACTGGTTTCTGGATAGGTCACTTCCTCGACACTCATTATCATTTAGTATTAAGTATGTATGTACTTGGTACGACAGCCCGTGAAAGGGGTCAGGCCTACCGGCGACGTCCCTGCCTCGCGGCTATGGGTTAAAGGGATGCGTGTGCACGTAGCACGTAAATATCCCCACGTCGTATTCTGGTTTTCTCAACCTGAGAAGTGAATTTTCCCATCGTCACACAGCAACATATACTGGGACACTGCAAGGAAAACGCACACTATAGTCTTGGCCCGACCGGGAATCGAAACCGGGGCCGCGTAGTGGAAAGCTAGCACGCTGACCAAGAGCTAGCCATGAACCCATTATCATTTAGTACAGTACACTAATTATCACAATATTTTTAAGCAACTTAGGCAAAGAAAATTTAAACTTAAGCCTTGGGTTAACGCAACAGTAACGAGTTATAAAAGTTGGCAGATGTGGTGAATACAACCATCCCAACGAATCGACGCGGATGCAGGTCGCGCTACTCTAGCAAGCAGTTCGATGGACAACTGCTTCTGCGCAAACTCTTCTCTGCATTCTCCTGTATTGCAGTAATTTATTACAATATGTAGTCAGTTATTCACATTTATGGATGTTTAATGAAGATCACAAGCCCAGAAACGGAGAAACGTTTTAACCCGAGTTACGCCATTCTTCCATTCAACTCCTCAGTTTTGATAAACTTTTCCCACTAGTTTACTGCCCAAGAAAAATAATTTAAATCAATGAAAACAGTCAACGCATGCCTATTAAATGACGACATAAGATATTCAAAATATATATTTCCTGTAGGATAACTTACCATTTGCTTGTATCTCCTATATTAGCAATATATTAAAATAAATTTAAATAGCGTTGGATTTCCTCTCTTTCACAAAATCTTCTTTCGTTTTGTAAACACATATGTTCTAAATGTGACAGGATACCAACTGCACTTGCATTAATAATGTTCCAACGGCAAAGTATTCTTATATCAAATCAAACAAACTACTGAAAACAATGCAGTGATTCAATTTCATAATTGTTCAAGATCAAATAAATATTCACAAGAAATGTCAGCTAAACACAATATCACTGCTACAAGGTTTCGATGTCTCTTCGTCTATCTTATCAATCATGGAATGTGACTTGTATTATATTATGATGAGAAGAAAACAATATCAATATCCGAACTAAGGAAGGTATCCATAATTGCTCATCCATAAATAAATTAGAAATATCAAAGCTCTATTCGCAGGGACACAAGTGAAATTACTTTTCTTTCTAAAGAAGGTAGTTAAAATAGCCTTACATCATAGCTTAAGAAGCGTGATGAGGCATTACTGAAAATATAAAAAGATGTGTTTACAAATATCAACTTCAAGAAAAAAAGAAGTATGGAATCAACAAACGATGAAAATGTTTGTTGATGAAATACCACAAATCACAATAAGAATCATAAAATGTAATTTCAGAAGTATTTTTTACAAAAATTACTTTTGACTGAATCTACATCTTGGCGGAATTAAGTTATTCCGAATTCAATTAAAATTGCTTTTCTGTGTTCTAAACAACACCCATAAGTCCCTATCGGTAATGCACGGTATCATTTATTAAATGATATTGCAAAGATTAATGACTTTCGCTTGTAAATTCAGTCGTCAAACTCGGCAGCCATTATCATCTCGCGTGTGATTTGCGTATTTTGTTTATAATAATTGAAAAAGAATAATGAACGAATTGAATAAAGATAATAATTTGTTGTTGATTTTTTCATCTCCTTTTTTTCCATTTTCCATGTTATATTTAAATATTAATTTACCTAATAATTCACCTTGTTATGTCGATAACTAGGTCATGTTGGAAACCAGGTGCATGCAGAATAATTGGAATTTCATATTTTCTTGAAGTTTCATTAGAATATTGTATAAAAATATGTTAGTTCATTAAAATACTTTTTAGAAGTAGGGTCAATCGAGGTTATTATAATACACAAAAGCAAACTTTTCACCTTATCATCTACACCGTTTGCAGCAAACACATGATAAAAAATACTGAATATGTGCCTTTTGGTGCTAAAGACTTGTGTAAAGTAAAAAGATCTACCACAACCCTTTAAAAAATCAAAAGGGTGTATCAAATTAGCCCCACCTGCTAATTCGATTTATTGTAGGGGACTAAAGAGATGCAACTTGATATCTCTATAATTTTTCATTGGGAAACAATGGTGGGCTATAGTGAAATACGTTAGGGTCTATTTTATCTTTTGCTGTGCCCCAATATTTTGAGTTATTGTAATATGGTTATTAATATAGAGTATACTTCCTATTATTTGCAATTTTTTGTTTATTTTGGATATCAATAAGTAACAATTCTTAAAGTGCCTTAAAGAACATTAGCCAATTTTTTTCTGTATCATATAAACTCCGACTGCCACTATATTAATATTTATATGCAATACAAGGTTACGTCTTCGGACGGTGGCCGCATGCCGAGTGTAATTCTTTGTAAATTTACTTGGAACTGCGAGCATTTTTTTCCATCTTAATAGATGATGTTCATAATATTATCAATAATGTTAATAGATTGAGGGTTCACTTCACTAATCTGAGTGTATAATATATAGAGATCATAGTTCAGTGCGATCCTTTTGGTAATTTAAGATAGCCGGTTTGTGAGATTGTGAATTTCACACACCAAAACGCGGTTTTTTTATGGGGGAAGAAAAATAGTAAAATAAAATATTGGGTAAAAGGGTGGTGATTATTTTTAAAATGACAATTTTTAAAAAAAAAATTGTTTAATAAATTTTAAGTATTAATGTGCGTCATTGCCAATCTTTACATTACAATTAATATAATGTTTTAAGTTTTGCACTGGAAACTTTATATTTATCTATTTAGAATAATTGTTCGCGTGTAGTACTTCAATTTGAACCACATGAGAAAAGATAGAAATATATTCCTTCTTAGTTTAAGTGAAATAATTCGTAATATTTTGTAACAAATTTGCATAAACTGTTTCTTTCCCTACCACTGTGAAAATAAGCAAAATACATTTGATCTGTTATTCACATGTATTACGTTTGAATCAATTTTCGAAGCAAACATATTAAACAAATAATACACACATTATATTATTTGTAAGTATCATGCTTTCAAATTACAATATGTTTTTTCTTTGATTTCAGTTCACGTGGAGGCCAACATGGATCACCGAAATCCTAGTTTTTTAGAAGCACTCCAAAGAGAAACTGAAATCCTGCGTAAGAGGGTATTAGCATGTAAATCGCATATTCTTATTGTCACATGTTTTGACTCTGTCCAAAAGTCTCCTTGTGACTGACAGGATGGACATAACTTATTAACAATATTCCTAGTTCACACAATGTCGCTCTTGAAATTTAATATTTTACAGACACGCTAAGATCATTTTTTTATTTTCATAAATCAAACATTTTTTCTTAAAAATGTCACTCAAACAGCTTAACATTTTAGTTACTGACAGCAATCCCCCAACATAGTAAATGCAATACAGTCGAATCTCCATTTATTGAACATCATTAAATTGCAATATAATTTTCACATTCTCTGTATATCGATTCTTTGCATCCCGACGAAATTTCAGTACAAGAAAATACTCACATCAAAGTTTTTTTGTTCATATTTTTTTGTGAAATGAATTTTTAATCAAATACTTTCAATAAAAATTAGAATATTATTCTAAGAAATCACGTTCGTTATTCACTGATGGAGATAAACATTCTAAATGCATTACAGAATTGCTATACCCAATAAATATAATGAAGAGGATAGTGGCGAAGAGAGAACGACTGTGATAAAATCAGTATTATCAGCGCCTGAAACAAATTATCATTCATTTTGACTGAAAGAAAATGTGCCTAGTTATTTTTTTCTGTGACGTAATGAATACAAAAGTGCCTCAAGCAAACTACTTAAAATTACTCATTTCTAACTAACAGATTCCAAAAGACAAGTGTACACGTTCCTTCGACATTCAATATACGTTACAAAAATATGCCAATTTTGTACGATTTGTGACGTCATCAACACAAACCCCACAAATATGCTACTTGTGGTTAGGGAATTACACCCCAGGAGTACATCAAACATAGTTAAGATGAAAAATTTAGCATTTTGTGGATTATGCAATCCGTAAAAGACGTTCACAACGTGCACAACTCGAGAACGGTCGCTCAAAACCCTTAAAAACCCAACGGAAAGCCGAGTGGCGAGAGCGAAATGTCTCGACAGTCATGCCTTGATTAAAAGATCAGCCTCCTGTCAAACTCTGTGAATTTGTTTAGTATTTTTGAACAGGTCGACATTTTGGACCATCTCTGGTTTTCTATTCTGTCTTCCATTACTTTGAGAGCAAAATTTATAAACAGGTTATAATTACTACTCAATTAGCCACAGCGAAGGACAGAAAACCTCTACGTGGCAATGGAAGAGGCATGGATGGGAGACATCAGAAGTGAGTGAAATCTATTTCCAGAAACTTCATTTCGTTCCTGGACGCCATGCGATATGAAACGGAAACTCGAAAAAGGATTATTGAATTGGCGTGTCTCAGTGCTTTCAAAGGTTGGTGTCACTTCCAACCGTTGAACAGTTGAACCGTTGAACCGTAACGTAACCGTTGAACGTAAACAGTCTTCGTGGGGAACAATGAAATTTGTACCCTTCAAAATTTCTCACACAAACTTTTGAGCACCTTATATATAAGAATTACAATCAAGAACGAGAATGGAAATACAATGAGATTTCATTTGAGAATCGGTACATTCTTTAACTGTTCTATAGTAGCATTATTACTATAGTTCTGCACGGAAGCGTGAGCAAAGGTACGTTTTTTTCTCTGAGACAGAATTCTCCAGAATAATCATTTGCGCAATTCAAAAATGGGGTAGCCATAACACAAAAAGTTGGGAGAGACAGGCCCTAAAACAATGATGAAGTATACATAGACTGAAAGTTTCATTCAAGGAATACAAAAAATAGAATTCATAAAATACAATGCACCGAAGAATTAGTGAAGTGAGAGGAATAATTTGCTGATATCTGGCACTCAAGAGTAAATGGCAAGAGGATGTAGCAAGTCTCGACGCTTGTTGTTTCAAGGGCGTAAGTAGGGTAAAATATTAGTTCATAGAGGTGGGGAGGGACCTCGTGCTTCTCATGCCGGCTACATCCATGCCACTGTTTCATTCTGTCTACATCCATGCCATGTCTGTGTTATTCTGCAGTTCCAGATGGTCTACGAAAAAGAAGAAAAACAAACGAAGAAACACGAAGAAAAACAATAAGCTGATCGAAATAATAATAAAAATGTACTTTAAAAAATGACGAATAACAGAAATGACTGCCTAACGGCAACTTCAGTGCAGGATCTGCTTTCCCCGCATACAGTCAATACCTGTATGTACACAGCAAATTCGATTCAACGATTTGATTTACGCCAGCTAGTGCGTTGTTGATATTCGCAGTGAATGACATTGCATTGAACACGTAATGTAGTAAACGCAATTTAAAAGAAAAGGAGCAATAATAAAAGCAAACTCATATTTCAACATAACCATTTTGCTGAATACTCGTGTTATTACATCCAAGGACAAGATAATGTAAGTGCATGGAGATCCGACTGTATTAACACATTATTATTATTATTATTATTATTATTATTATTATTATTATTATTATTATTATTATTATTGCTATTATTACACGTAAACTATTTACGATATATTCTAATGCGTGCAGATTATCTTATGTGGATGGCCTACAAGAGTTTTCCTAACCAATCTATTTAAGCTACGCAGGGCCGTAACTACCACCGGCAAACAGGGCACTGGGTCGGCGCAGTGGACTTGGGGCAACCTAAGTGAGGATAATCGATATAATAATCGATTATATTACAATGAAGACGTTATTTCTAAAAAATTGAAAAATTAAACCTCGCTAAATATTCGCTTATATTTTTACTCTTCAGTTTATATCCTCATCCTGTACAGATTTAAAAAGGTAAAAATAGCAACAACAACGAGATATTTAACGAAAATGTTTTATTGGATTAAAGAGAATACAGCTAATTTAATTATTACGCAAATCATCAACCTTATCTGGCGAAAAGTTAGGTTGAGACAAATACAAAAAAGAATATTCTATTATCACCAGTTCCCATAGGGCCCGAAAAATCTCCAGTTACGGCCCTGGTTATGTCTGTGCTATGATGAAAAACAGTGTTAATGATAAGAAACAAAAAAATCGCATTCAAATTACATATTACATGCTGATAAACACGATATTGATAACTTCTGCTTTCTAGTTATTGTAAATATTACCTTTTGTACATGAAAAGAAATAAATTGAATATTGAAAGTTGAAAATAATGAAATTAATTAAAACTTTGAAATATTCTTGCAATTGCTAGTAAGATAAAGTTCACTGAAAATATCAAATGGGTCTTCAATATACACACGACATACACTGAGTCAGTATATTGCTTAATAACTCTTTCATCTGTACCATTCCAATGTTTAATTACATGTTTTTAAAACAGGTAGAAAAGGTGAAGATAAAACTGTAAGATGTGTTGTACACATATTTTATTGTTTTTCTCAAGATGTACAAGAACTTCGCGGATGATATGAAAATCATAGGCCCTATACCACTTGCATCAATATTTCACAGATTTATCCAAAGCGTCGATGCTTTTGCTGTAAAATAAAAGACATTAGACGTTCAAACTCATGAATTACGTTTGTCTCATTTTTTATACCTACCCTCCCTTGCAGTAACGACTTCGGCTTTCTAGTTGTTGTTATGAACTTTTATACATGAAAAGAAATAAACTGATTATTGAAAGTTAATGAGAGATTACATTAATTGATCCTTTTGAATTATTCTTGTATTTGTTATTAATATAAAGGTCATTGCCATTTAAATGCAATCAAGGTGCTGTTACAATAAAACTAAATATTTTTACAACAAATTAAGTTAAACTGACATGTAGATATTGAAAGATAAAAAAAATATAAATTAAAATATTAATATTACTACATTTAGTATTTATTCCATGTCATAATTTCCTGTCATCACTATAACTGTTAAATATGTGACAAGGAGTGGATTAATACATACCCAGACTAAGCACATGCATAGGGCTCACTATGGATTAACCAATCATTTTTTAAACAAAATTTTACATTAGTTCATACAAATATAAAAATAATATTTCATATAATATTTTTATATTATTTCAGCTCTTATTAATGATACAAAAAAATAATAAACTAAATTCAAGTTTCAAAATACAGATAGTGTGTTTTATTTTTAAAAACTGACTTAAAAATTAAGATAATTATTTTAAATTGTATTTACATGAGGCATATGCTTTGTATTTATTATTTGAATATTAAATTACATACGTTATAGTTTTATTTTCGAATTCATTTTGAATATTTATGTTTAATATGATTAGGGGGTCCTATACTCTGATTGTTGCTGTGATCCAATATCCGGCTCTGCATGAACTCTGCATGAGTAATCATGTGCTTAGTATGCCCAAAGAAAAGTGAAAATTACTAGGTTATAAACAAGTATAAAGTTTATAGTTCAAATATTAATCATATTGTTAACTGTCAAAGATATTAGTTATATTTTTTGACAGTTGCTAAGACAACTTGCCCATTACACAGTGTCTTCCACAGACAGGACGTATCGGAGGCCCAAGACAGAATCTCAGCATTATTTCAGCTGTACGTTCAACGCGAACGTAGAAGATATATCCTGCACCAATCGATCATTAGAGTAGATTGGAAGTAGATCCTCAAGTTTATCAAAAAATAGATTGTTGTTATCTTTTAAACTTCTTTTTATTTTCAAAGTGATTATGCAGTAATAATGTGTAGTTTTGATTTTCCCCCACAGCGTTCATTTTCAGTGAAATCAAAAACAAGCGTCCTCAAAATTTGAGGTCTCCTATGGGATGGATGGCTTACGACACTGTCAAAATATCAGTAGCTAAAGGCTGTTGGGAAGAGATTTCTAAAATGCCGGGCTTCTCATCCTCCGAGCGCATGCAGCAGCCGACCTTCCACCGACCTTCCCTTCGGCTTCTGCTCTGTGAAACCGCCAAATTCCTCAATGAACGTTTCCTGGCTTATAAGTTTTTTTTTCAATTCTACGAATTTAATGAATACAAAGAAGACCCGTCATGTAATTACGATTTCAGTAAGGGGGCGAGAGGAAAGGAGGAGAAGGAGAAGTGAGCAGAGAAAGAATTAAATAGGGAGGACACAGAGGGGACTGACACGACAAAGCAAAAACCCACAAACCCTGGTTATTATAATAAGACAACACATACATGGCATTATTTAGTACGACTTATATTTGTATCACTGATTTCTGTATGCTAGTTGTGTATTCTTTTACTCACTTGCCCAATGAAGAAAAGTTCTCAAGATATGAATATAAATTACAAGTGACAGCTCGTGAGCTGAAATTAGGTTGAAGTTTTTTCCTAAGAAACTAACACCATTTTCGATTAATCATTCTTACTATTGTCTATCTTACACCATTTTCGACAACATGAGTTCTTATTTTCTATTTTTTCCGTCGTTTCCTAATCGAGGCACCAGCAGAACCTCCTTTTCGAGCGTAATATTATTAGTGTATGTTTCTTAGGTTTCTG
Source organism: Gryllus longicercus (assembly GCA_038098605.1). Classification (NCBI taxonomy): domain Eukaryota; kingdom Metazoa; phylum Arthropoda; class Insecta; order Orthoptera; family Gryllidae; genus Gryllus; species Gryllus longicercus. Next base: position 429,613 of record JAZDUA010000536.1, on the reverse strand, counting down.
GGTCGTATTTTAATCACAACCAACCAATATCAGGCGTCAGATAAGTGCGTCTCAAGAACATTGTAAGACTTGCTTCTTAAAAATATTATGACTTATTTTTTAAGCATTTTCCAAAAGAAATCGGTACATTATCAAAATTTCGAAATCTATGTTCCTTTCATAGTGACAATGAATAAGCGAAGACAACAAGAAAGCATATGAAAATGTGAGTTAAGGTACCAAGTCAATAACCAAGGAATATAACTACCAATGGATTCGAAACTGTATAGCAAAGTTGTAAGGTTTTCTTTTTCGGTTCTGGGTTTCTTCACTCTTACAAAAAAAGAGTGTGGACCCATCGAATACCAAATCCTTCATGTCATCACTCCTTCAGCTAAAAAATATTTCCAAATTTCTAAGAAAACATCACATACAAAAAATTGTTCTCACTGCAGGTTCAACAATTGAAAGCGCAAAAGTAAACCCTTTAATAATACAAAGGAAGAATAATTCGATATTCAGTAAAATTTTACAGACTTGGGGTTTGATTCAATGGTCCTGTTGTTACGCACAGTCTCCGTTTCATATTTCTCCCACAAAGTGTCGATTTTTCGCGAGAAAAATTCGTTTTGTGGGTTCCTGATAACGAAAAAATGGGCTTTTTCGCATTTATTTGTAGTAAATTACTTCTTCAAATAGGTGACGTATTTAGAATCCATATTTTAAGAGTCCTTGATACCAAAAACGTGTATTTTTCCCACAAGTGTCAGTCCGTCTGTAAATAACACCAGATCATAAACTGTGCACAGAATTTTACCAACACGGATAATTCCAAGTGGATTGCTACAAGAAATCAAGAAACGAGATCAGATTATGTAGCAAAGAGGAAGGTAGTAAAAGCGTTAGTGAAATTGGAGAAAGAGGAATATTGGGATAGAATGTGTAGAGACATAGATAATACTATAGGATATAATAGATCTTCTAATGCTTGGAAAATTATAAAAAATATGAGAAGCAATGTGACCAGTACTAAATTGCAATTAATTCAATCAGATAAATGGATAGAATAGTATGAACAACTTTTACAAGAAGATAGACCCCAATATATGGTGGATGAGGACCCAATTAATACATACCAACATCAACCTGAAATTACAATTTTGGACGTAAAAAGAGCACTAAGGAAAGCTGGCAATAATAAATCAGCGGGACCTGGATGTGTGAGAATGGAACTACTGAAATTTGGAGGGGATAAAATATTACATTATATAAAAGATATTTTTAACAAGATAGAGAGTGGAGGAGACATCCCAGAGGAATGGAACACTGCATATATTAGCTCTATATACAAGAAGGGGGATAAAACTGTATGTGCAAACTATAGAGGAATCAGTGTCATCCCGGCAATAGCTAGGCTATTCGCCAGTATTCTAAAAGAGAAAATTGAAAAAGAAGTAACTTTTAATGAAGAACAAAGTGGTTTTAGAGGAGGTAGATCATGCCTGGATAATATACACTGTGTTAGATTGCTGATAGAAAAGAATAGAATGCACAATCTAGAAACGCATATGGCTTTTATTGATTTAGAAAAAGCCTATGATAGTGTGCCCAGAGGAAAAATATGGTCTGCAATGAGAAGACTTAAAGTGTCCGAAAAATGGATATATTTGACACAAAAGTTATATCAGAATACTGAAGCGTGTATTAAACTGGGAAATAAATTAACAAGTAAAATAAAAATAACGAAAGGTTTAAAACAAGGATGCAGTTTATCACCTCTCCTTTTTAATATATATATGGAACAAGTTCTGGAAGATTGGTACAGGAAATGTTCGAGAATGGGAGTGTATATAAATGACTGCCCACTGCATTCGCTTCTTTTTGCTGATGATCAGATTGTCTTTGCCGCTGATCAGGACGATATGGAGTATATGCTCAGGAAATTAAAGGAAAGCTATGAAAGATGGGGTCTCAAGATTAATCTTAATAAAACTAAATATTTGTGTGTTGGAGGAAAACAAACGGATATTAGAGTGGAGAATGACATCATAGAATCTTGTTCGAAATTTAAATATTTAGGAACATTAATCACGAATGATGGAAAGGTGGATGATGATATCAGCACAAGAATAGGCATGGGTAAAAATGCGACAAGGGCACTCCATGGAATTCTTTGGAATTCGGGTTTAAGTCTGGAAACCAAAAGGAAAATATTTAAGAGTATAGTGGGAAACATATTGTTATATGGAGCGGAAATGTGGCCTTTGACAAAACGTAGGAGAGACAAGATAAGAACAGTAGAACTGGATTATATGAGAAGGTGTCTACAGTTGACCAGACTGGATAGAATTAGAAATGAAGTGGTGTGGGACAGAGCAGGGGTAACTACGTCCATCACAAAAAGACTAGAAAATAAAACACTCCAATGGTATGGTCACGTGCAACGTATGGGGACAGAAAGATGGCCTAGGAAACTCCTACACTGGACACCAGAACGAAGAAGGGTGAGGGGTAGACCCGTTTTGACATGGCAAGCCTATGTAAGTGAAGCGATGGAAGATAGAAGTCTCCAAAGCGAAGACTGGAAGAATAGAGATATATGGAGATCCAGAACGGCAAACTCGTGAGGGTAACAGCCGAAGAAGAAGAAGAAGATAATTCCAATTGATCAGGCTGATGTTTCGGTCCCTAGGATATGAAACGGATATTGTAATTTTTGTTACACATAATAGTTTTTTAAGTCCTTCCTGAAACTATATTATTGAAGATAGATGTTTTACATGAAACATCTTCAAAAGTAGATCTATATTGTCATTTGGAATTTTGAAAATATAATAGTACATTTCGCGTTATTTTGAATGAAATCGTGACAATCTTTAAACTAGTGGTGCTATAGATAGCAGACTTTCCCGCCATCTATCGCCGCCCAAAGTACATTTTTTTAAATTTTCTTAATTTTTCGGTTTCCTCGTAGTAGAACGGAAATATTATTTTAAGAATATTAAACAATAGTGAAACCTTGTCTTAAACGGCTATTTCCTTTCAAAAATTTGGAGCCATTTTTTTTAAAAAATGGCACTGACGTGCAACTACCGAGCGAAATGGCTCAGTGCGTAGCGCGCTAACTTCGCAATTGCGAGGTCCGGGTTCGATTCTCGGGCCGGCCATCCTGATCGAGGTTTTCGTGGTTTCCTTCGGTCCTAAGGCAAATGCTGGGATGGTTCGAAAAGTCCACGATCACCTTTCACCAAAATTCAATCACCTCCTAATTCATTAATGATAATAACGATAATTCACAGCGGGGACAAAGTTCCTCGTGTTACTGGTCTACCACACGTGTCCCCTGGGTAACGCTAAGTGGGCAACAGTGATTCGCCACCTACGCGCTTGGCCATTGTGAGCTTGCGGATCCCTACAAGCTGAGGGGAATGTCTGCGCGTATATATACACTGGTCGGCGCGTCACACTGGTCATACTGGTCATCATACGTCATACTGGTCAGCTCATTTTCACAGAAAGTTTTTGAGTTTTTGAAAAATTTCATACAAAGCCATTTCAAGCACATTAACGCACAAATATAATAGTGCGTACAAATTGCTAGAAATGTGCATATTAACGGCGTGAAATATCTTTAAAAAAAATTAAATACTGTAAATTTTGAAAAACACAAAAATACCTCTACATGAGCTATATTAAAGAAGGCAATTAGCACTATCCGTTCGAAAAGTTTGAAGAAATAATTTGAGACACTTCTGAGAAAATGGCGTTTGAGCGTTTCTGAAAATGTGGAATTCTGAGCTAGTTTTCACACAAAACGGTTGAGTTTTCGAGAAACTTTATATGATATGTACTCATAAATATAATAATGTGAACAAATTGCCACTAACGTAAATATGAACGACGTGAAAGACAAGTAAAAAAATACATTTTGTAATTTTTGAGAAAACAAAAGAATAGAGCAATATGGCGTTTATGTCATCAGAGTGCATTTAGCACTATCCCCACGAAAAGTTTAAAGAAAAAATTTGGAGCCGTTTTTGAGAAAATTTTGTTTTTGTAATTTTTAAGATTGCAAATATTGCACGCAATATTGCTCCAAAGCTACTAAAATTTTCAAAAAATGTACAGGACCTTAATGAAAAAACTAATTATGGACAACAATTTTAAATAAGGGAAAAATCTCTATCTTCTATTTTGTAGTTGTAGGAAGACGTGGAAACATTCAAAGTATTGCAGTTTTCGAAAACTCAGAGTAAACCGTGAATATCGAACCTATGCCACCTTTATCAGCGTATTTTACTCTATTTTTACAAGAAAAGCTCTAGCTGGATAAGATGGGAAAAGTGTCCCCACTTTAACTTGATAATACAAATTTTCCTAAGGATTGTGACCACGAAAACATTTTTTCATGAAGTTTTAGATTCCTCCCCATGCACAGCCTTCGTAATAACAAAAAATGTGTTGAATAAATTTCCTTTGAAAATAATGATTTTTTATGAAAAAATTTACTAAATTTTACGAAAATAAATTTTAAAATTTTATTTGCCGCGAAATTCTAACTTTTAATTTTAATTTTAAAATTTTAGAAATTTTTTAAAGCAAGTTTTAATTCTGTCAGGTGCACGTCAAAATTTTAAAATGTGGCCCAAAAATCAGCTATTTTCTGGACTTTTTTAGATTTCTCTGATTGGTGCGCCATGTTTAAAAATGAAAATACATATTTTTGTCCCATGTATTAGACCTGGTACCATTTTTCCCATTATTAACTGTATAGAGGTACGTACAGTAATTACAATATTTTTTTTTTGAAATATTAAAGGCTAATTTACGTTTACGTTACGTTTACGTTACGTTTACGTTACGTTTACGTTACGTTTACGTTACGTTTACGTTACGTTTACGTAACAAAGGCGCAAAACGAGTGCGAGAATCACCTGGCGCCCGTGTTGCTTATACAATTTTTTAACACGCCGTGAGCGAAATGCGAATGTGTCAGACAAACGCTTCGCGATGTTTCGGACACGCTGCGCGATGTTCCGCACACTGAAAAAATGTATTTATTTATTTATTTGTATATAAACAGGCAATTGCCCAACGTTACAGGTTTACACAATATTTATAATTTGATACTAAAAATAATGATAATATAAAAATACATTTTAATTGTAATCGCAGAGATAATGTGACTTCGTATAATTAACAAATTGACTAACAGAGATACAATTTATGTCTATATCACAGTTATTATAGTTTCTGCACATACGTCATATAGGAGAATAATAACCCAAATTAGTTCTCGCGAACGGTATAAAAAATGTATCATTTTTATTAAATCTGGGGTTACGTAACGGTATTTTCCAATTGATCAAAGATAATAGTTCGCTACTGTCAATATCATGATTTAATAATTTGAATAGAAATAAGATGTCATTACATTTTCTATGGGATTCAGGAGAACTAATTTGAAGATATTGTGAAATTTCGCTGTAATCCTGGTTAAATCCTGGTGATGGTAATTTAAGAAACCAAGCTGCTAAATTTAAAAAAAATATGTTGTACTGATTCAATTCTCTCTTTGTATACATCGTAACAAGGAGTCCAGTTTTGTTAGCTATTTGCCACACGGAAAACAAGCACGAGAACCCGCGTTTGGCGGACGGCATGTTAAAAAAATAGTTTTGGTAATTTACGTTGGTAAATACGCGCTTAGCTCCTGAGCAACCAACCATCAAAACAACGCATTAAGAGCGTATCCATAGCAACATCCGTTAAAATACTCAAGTGTCCATTAAAATATTTTGGCGGAATCTTAAAGTCCATGAAAAAATGTTTATCGTAGTCACAATCCTTAGGAAAGGCTAACTTTTCGATATCAAGCGGGGGCATTTTTACCATCTAATCCAGCTAGAGTCTTTAAAGAAACAATTTGGAGTCATTTTTGAGAAAATTTTGAAAATGCACTAGGGGTTTCATGTAAAGTACCCCCAAATTTTAAAGAATGATTTTCAAAATCGCAAATCTTCGACATGAGCCAGATGGATTTGGGTTTCTTCAATTTGGAAAAAAAATCCTACGTATGGTTTAGGCCCCAGACGAACAGATAGACAGTAGGACGTTTTGAAAAAAGACACTTTATCGGACCTCCAAAACGTGTATTTCCGTGAAAATTTCGATATCGTATTTCCGCAGCATTTCATAACTTCCCCTATACTACGTATATTTCTCCGTATATACGTATGTATACGGGAAAGTGAAAATTCGCAACCATTTTCTCAAAGATGGTTCGAATTTATTTCTGCCCGAACAGAATGAAGGTTACTTAACAATAGTGTAAGGGTGGAATTTTCATTAAAATTTCTGGAATTTTGAGAACTGGAAAAGTTCAGAGTCAGAATCGTCGGAACTTACTAATATACTAGAACCCAATAAATACATCGTCATCCACATCGTCATCGTCATCGTCATCCATCCCCGTAGCTCAATCTGTAACGCAGCGCTCGGGTCCGAACCCAGACAGGGTAATTATTTCGTTGTTTAAACTTCTTTGTAAGAATAGGTAACATTATACTGAATTCAAAGACAGGAAGCAATTTCATTTGAACTCTTGAATTTCAATAAAAATCCAACCATTGTTCTTTACCAAATTTCTGGCGCTTCGTTTGGTTAAGAGTTTTTGAAGAGTTGACCGAAGTATTAGCAGGATATTCAGTGGTGTATATTCCAGGCTGGCTGCAAAGCCCAGTGGCAGCAAGAGAGAAAAAAATAATGGGATTAGCTGGTGATAAGTTAGATTTTAACTCTTCAGTGGAACCCTTTGCGTGGAGTACATTTGTAGTTCACTCTTGTATATTTGCTGTTTATAGTGAGAGTTGAGAAAATTTTAGTGGGGACTTTTCAGTACCACTTGGCCCCATGTAATGATTTAATGTGAAATATGACTAAAGCGTTTAAAGTGATTATTGGTGTCCTTGCGACAAGCTGGGAACTACGGTACTTCGGAACTTCGGCTACAATTGTAGTTCAAGCTGTATTCGGACCTCGCCCAATAGTTTCTAACCGAGAAAGCGGACCATGACTATAATTTTCTTGCGTTGTGGTTGTGCAGTTTGGGAGTTGAAAAGTATTCAAAATAAGGAACACAAGTCGTAGCAACACAATCGTTTATTCTGGAATTTGAGGCAATGGTTTTCAAAAGTCACGCTTGTACCAGAATTATGCTAAGGGTCGAAGCGCCAGAAGAGTAAACCAAGTCCAATTCCTAGGTAGTCGTACAGCAATTGAAGTTCGAGAAACGTCGATCAGTCCCCAAAGCCCTGACAGGGCACAAATCAGTGCACGAAATCACGGTCCGCCGAACAATTCTCACTCAACGTAGCGCACTCAGCGCACCGACAACTCCCAGGCCAGTCTGCTCAACTGCTTCTCCTGGCGCTTGCTGGTCCGTTTAACAACACGCGCCGCTGTTGGTCGAGACTCGCACCCCTGCCTCGACGGTGCTGGAGCGGAGTGAGACCCGCGCTCGCAGCTTCTCCAGCTGCCTTCCAGCGCGCGCTGCCCGCTGCGAATTTAAATATTCCTCGTACACAACGGGAGAGCTCGTATTGAGCAATCAGTTTGAGTGAAATAAGAATATGTCCTTGATTGGAACGTCCTCGGAACGGATGGCTGAGATCGCTAAGGCAATAGTGTCATAGCGATCTCGGACCGAAGGATCGCGGGTTCGAGTCCCGTCTCGGGCATGGTTGTATTGCATTCGTCCTTTCACACCTCAATCATCATTATATCGTGTCATCCTCATATCGTGTCACCATACTGTTACACACAATAGTGATCGCTAGTGACGTAGAAGTTGACGCGACCTTAAATAACAAAAAATATAAAATAAAGAAAGGAGATTCCCGTCAGCTGGGGGAAAGCTTGCGCTCGTGCATGCGTCCATCGTTTTGACGAAAGAACGTGTGCTAGATGCATACGTGGGACGCATGCGCAAAATTGAACGAAAAGACGCACTGTGTGAACGCGCCTTACCCCTAGCTTCACCAAGCATGGGCAAAAGGTGTCCATTAGTTCGTTTTTGAAACAAAATGTGCTTTAAATGGATTCAGATATTTTTTTTATTTTTATTCTATTTGTCAATAACACCAAATTCTACATAATAACATTTAAATCTGCGTAATAAACTTAAAGTTTTTTTTAAATATGCGATATTTTCGTTCATGAGCAATTTTTGCCCGTGGTTGGTAAAACTTGTGACAAAAATATATGAAGGCTACTGATTTACTTTAGCAACTCTGTAGTGGCCGTCATCCATGGTAGAAGCAAGACAGTGCAGCTGTTTTTACTTGCTGGTTACATTTGTAAAAGACTTTCAAAAACGAGTTTCTTGTTATTAGGGAGAATGTACAGTGATGTCAAGTGATAATGAACATTGAAACTTAACAATGTACAACAAGATTATCCAACACTTATTTTAATTACCTTAATTGTTCTGTAACAATGTGTACTAAATAAAATCGTTCTATTTACAATATAAACCATTCATGTTCACAAGGCAAATATATGTAATTACAATATAATAAGGAATTAAATATATGGGCACTTTTTGCCCTTGGTTGGTGCAGCACGTTACCAAAAATAACTTGGTAATGCCAGGGTTAATGAGCGGTGAGCCGCGTCCGCCGAGGCGCTGCGCCCCGAAGTGCGCGCCGCCCCGCCGCGCAATCTCACTTTCCACCATTCAATTGACGTTATGATGTAAAATAAAAAATGCGTTCAGAAACTTAAAAATTTGGAGACACGGTTTCACAAAAATAATATTTGGGGGAGAATGGAAATATTGTGTCTTGAAATAATGTAAATATCAAAAGAAGCTCGTACATGAGTTCGACCCTCTTTGATCTCTGAGATATTCAAAGAAATTCGGTATGACGTCCCAATTACACAGACTTGTTAAATTCACAGCGCACCAATACAATTATCGTGACAAACTCAGTTATGTCCGGAGATGTGGTAATAATGGACGTCCCAGTTGTCTATAAATAAGTTATGGAAATTTTAATTTGCTACGAATTGGATTATTAGATCTGCTCGTATATTATCCATTATGAACTTTATGAACGTAGTTAAGAATAAAGATATTAGTTATATAAAGATAGGAGATTAAATTCGATCACGTGCACTTCTGCATTAGTAGTTCAAAGAATGACTTAGCGAATTAGCGAATTTTTTAATAAAGTGATATCGTATATTACACCAATTTTAAATGACTTGTCATGGAAAGTGTTTGAATTTGTTTTATTTATGGAAAGATATAGACATGTTTGTGAACGAGAAAATAAATCATCTGCCCATGAATTAACCTTTAACTCTTCACCACGCGCGTGCACTGTTTTGGATAATCCTTAACACTTTCGCGTGCAAATCTGTCGACAGTCGAATAAATCAGGCCACATAATCCTGGGGGCATATTTTCTCATCAGATGTTGCTGTCTGAAATTTCGTGTGTGGTGTGTAATTTGATTGAAGAATGAACGGCTTGCAGGAGCGGACTTGACACCATCGTGTGTCTACTTCGAGAAAATAACTCTTCAGCACAAGGAACTCTTCTTCAATAACATTGTATATGTTTTACTATATAGTGTGTATTTTATCATTATTAGTCTTTGGTGTTAATTTTTATAAGAAACTGGCATTGAATTGTTGCAGGAATTAATTTCTGAAGAATTCTGAGGGCATCTAGATAGATTTCTAGATATTTTTCATGAAAAGTTGAGAAATACTTGTTCTTCCCCATGATTCCATTATTCACTTTCAATGGAAAATATTCATTAGATTTAAATAATTTCTTTCTTTTAAAATTGCTAAAAACGTTTACTTCACCTGTGGTTTTAGTTATATGCATAAGTAAATTAAAATACATAAAAATAATTTCCTTTTCGATCATACTTAGCAGAATGAGGCTGTTTTAGGAATGATATCGAATGTAATCGGCGTAGTGTTCATGAGTCGCCACGTGGATCGCTGACCAACACGTCGTCATAGGGCATTTGACACGGAGCTACGCTGCTGTAGCGTCGTGCCACGCTCAAACCGCCGGATGTTAAACAAATGGCGGAGTGATGACGCACTGGGACTTTCCGTGGACGTAGCGGGCCCAGAGCGGCTTTGAGGAGGAGGCAATGGGGGCGGCGGGTAGAGCCAAAAGGGCCTATATAAGGCCAGGAGAACAATGCCCCACTCTTCTTGTGCTAGCGGTGTCGGCGACAGGTGAAGCGCTTGTCTGTGCGTGTAGGTGCACTAGGGCGAGGGGCCGGCAATTCATTGTCGTGACTTGCGAGACGCGTAGATGGTCTCAAAGTAGAGCGGCTTCATACAGGGAACATCGGTGGTATGTTGCGGTGTGGTAGCCGTTCTTAAATTATCTTTCCTTGTAGTGGGTCTATTTATTTAGTTTATTGTGAGCGGGGTAGTTGTTAAATTGAGACTACGGTCTAGATTGTTAATAAATCTACTGTTTTACAAACCACTCTCGTCTGTGTTCGATTACACCCGTATGACGCCACAATACATATACTTTGCTTTAACCATGGCAATGTTATCTTTGTGTGCTGGAAAATGTCTACTGCAATATATTGTAGCGAAACCGATTTCATCATAATTTTATAAACGAAATACACCGGATCAAAATTTAAACAAACACACTCGGCCACCCAGGTTCCTGCCGAGAGATTACGCAGACGGTCACACGTGCGCAACTCCGCTTATCGCAAGAGTCCCTCCCGCCCCCGGCGCATTAACGTAGCCGTTTAGAGGGCTAGCATTGACAGATTCAATGGACACACGTGTTCGCTGTGCTGTCTGCGAAGTTTCGACAGCGCCCGCTCGTTTCGGGGAATCCCAAACTCATAAATTTTCTTTCACGCAAACGCGCCCCCTGATGCAAGCATGGGGCGATGTTCTAGAAGGAATTGGAAAATTCTGGACGCTTGCAGCTGGTGCAGAGCGGAAAGTTCTGTGGCTTCTCGCGTGGCGATTGGCTGAAAATAGCGTGATGCGCAACAACCTAGAGCCAATAGTGACTTGACTTTTATAAAGAGCTAGGGCACATAAGAGGAATTGGGTGGGGGGAAAAATTTACCTTATAAGATTTCGACGGAGAGAATTTCAGAAGAGCTTGGGCATCAGACGGGGCCAGATCATTAGACGGGGGGGGACAGTCGTCGGTCAGAGGCAAAGTTCGCCTCTACCGGACTTATAAATTTTTCATTAATCTGACGGGGCCAGAGTATTAGGCGTCGGGGAAAGACTATTGTGTCTCTGGAAAACTTGTTATTTTTCGAGCTTGAATATTAGACCGAGGGCAGTTGAGAGAGGAACTTATGTGGGGGTGGGAATTATTCGGGCGATAATGCCTATGTGGGGATTTACTGCGAGTTTTGAGCTGTGAGCCGACTGCAGTGGAGAGAGAATTTTCTCTGGGGTGGGTTTTCGCCGTGAAGAGAGGCGAATGTTTCTCCAATCGAATTTTAAACTGTCCGAAGTTGTGTTCGACTTCTTATCATAAAAGTCAGAGAGAGACGCATAGTTGGCAACTCCGTTCCTGAAATCATCCGGCCAGCTCAGCTAGTACTGCCAGTTTCGACCAGAACTTCTAGTACTGCCAGTTTCTCCCAGAACTTCTACCGATCCGCCAGCTCAACCAGACTTCTAGACACCGCCTATGCAGCCACGCATCGCGGCCTTTTCGTGAAACTACGAGGCGGCTGCCCAGCTGGCGACGAGAGAGGTCATTGCCTTTCCCGGAGGCAATTTTTTTTGAAGGCCGCCAGACGACCCTCTCACCCGCGCCACGGCCGCACCCGGCCGCACAAAGACCCTTTTCAGGCAGTATCGTTAGGGCTACCGCCCTTATTGTGTAAATGTTTCATAATGCGGTGTCACGCTCTGACACACTGACCAGTAGTAATTTCACCTATTGTAATTGTTAGTTGTAATTCTTCTTAGTTTTTTAAGCTTAACTCCTAAAACTAACTTTTCATTTTTTTTTTCTCTCCTCTTCTTCATCTAATTTTCCCGCTATTATTTTATTCAATTTAAGAGTGTAACTTCCCTGGGGCATTTTAATCATATTGCCCAGGAATAAAAGTGAATTTTTACCAGTGAACAAGTGTTTATTCTTGTGTTTCCATTGTACTATGTAACAATTCCTTCCATCACCGACTTGAGCTAGCGATAGGGCCGCTATCCGGTTACCCAGGTAACCGGAAGTGTTACAATATGCAGAATTGTTAGATTTTCTAACAGCGCGGGTAATGGCGGATTACATGTTACATGGTGAACGCGTGTTTCAGAATCATATCATGAACTTACCACTTAATTCCAGGAGAGGGTGAAGAATTTACCCATTTCTTTGTTTGGTCAGCTATGATTTGGTCAGAGTACACTGGTGTCCACATGCACACGCATTACCTACATAATATTCACACTCTCATTTATTTTAATCAAGGTTCAATGGTGATCCCATCTTGGCTGGTATCTGGATTGCTAGAAGCCTAAGGTATTATATAAACTTCATGAATGACTGAATTCCAATAGTGACCTCCAGCACCTGTCCGTTTTATTTTTCCTTCTGAATATCTTCCAACACGTCCCAAATAGGATGGCTTTAAAAGGTGTGCTAGAACCATGTAGTACAAACTAATGCCAGAATAATTCTATGAAATTACCCAACGACCATGTAAGAATACAAGTGTAAACAGTTTATAACCAATTGTAGGAGGTATTCGTTTTCTGTTCAATGGGCAAGTTCAGTGCAGCATTCTCCATTAGTGCATCCTCAGCCTCCTACAGTGCAACCATTTTTTAAATGAGTCGGTCGCACGGAGTTTGACCTCGGCGAACGCGGCCACGGATGCCGGGGCAATCGAGCCAGGGCGGTCGCAAGAATCTCCGAAGAGGGAAGGTGGCTTTTCGCTACCGGAAAGTTTAAATTGTTCTCGCGTTATATATATCCTTCCGCTCAATCCTTCCGTTATATATATATATATATATCCTTCCGCTCAATCCTTCCGGAGTCCTGGCCTGATTATTCCATTTATTCTATTTCAAAATTTTGTGTCAGAGGTCCTGGGAGTTTAGTCCAATGCCATTGTCTAAATATTTGAATGTTGATACTTGCTCTATTACTTCCCCTTAAATGACTATCTTCACTCTTCTTAGTTCCTTTTCTCGGAATGTCATTGTTTTTGTTTCGTTTTTGTAGAGACTTTTATGTCATGCGTCTTTGCTATTTTATTCAGTTCATGTGTTGCTATTTGGAGTTCATCTTCTGATTCCGCCAAAATTATTTGGTCATGTTGAAACAGGAATTCCAAATAGGTTATTAGTCAAAACTCAAAAGTGAAAGTCCCGTGCTTCCATGTCAGGTAAGAACATTGCGCACCAAGCCCACTGTTGGAGTCTACACTCCATCAATTCAAAAATAGGTAAAGATTAGATTTAATTTTTTTTTTAAGTAAATTCAGAAATTCAAAATCATCTTAATGTGTTTTCCTGTGTTATGCATGGTTTGGCCAGATATCATGCATGGTTCCATTCTTCCCCGTTTCTGAGCACCCAAGCAAACTGCCAAAATCAACAATAAGGATAGTCAGGTGCGGATCGCCCAAGTAATGTAAATATGGCCCGCATCCATATTAAAGGTTTTAGTTTTTTGGCCCTTGAGACCGTGCAAGTAGGACACCCCTAGTGAATACCAATAGTTCAATTAATTTTTAAATTGATGTAAAATGGCAAATGATGAAAATGATGACAAATCTGATCAATTACAAAAACAATTCAACAAATTACACTTATTCGGGATGCGGAAAAAATAGAAATGCAAAATAAGTAAATTGAAATAGGGAGAAAATATTTGATAAACCCAAAATATACCCCAAGACATGCATTATTTCTTCTATTCTTCAAAATAAATAAATAAATAAATAATAACAATTTTTTTGAAGTAACCTTTTCAATGCTCCATAACTTTGTAGGCATAACCACATTGCCCCTTTTCTATTGTTAATCTATTACATATTCTTATTGAAAAACATTATGCTGTAGTTAAAATTATTTTGAATTAATTTATGTGTTTGTGACTAACAGAAAAATTACAATTCTTGGAACATACTTTTGCTGTTTTACCTCAATCTGATATTTCAGATACATATGATCATTACTTGAACTGGAAATTGAATCACTGCTTTCAAAATGTATCTTTAAATTAAATATTTTAAAATTATATAATAAACCACTTCCATTAAGGATCGAAACCAAACCTTTCAGTAAATCATAATGCTACATTATACCTCAGGGGACCACTTATTTTCCTGTTACACATAACATAACGAAATTAATGAAACAATGAAATTTTTATTTAGAAAAAATTTATTGATATTCTTAAACAACTCATCCTTGATATTCTTAAGTATAAAAATTATTTACACATCAAATACGATTTATTCAGAACTTTATAATCACATTTAATCATAACAATTCCATAGTTTCAATGCATGCTCACATATTCTCTCTTGAGCTCACACATCATTACAGTACTATATTCCATTACCCTTAAAGCCAATTCATGAACTTTCTTTATGAGGAATGCACATATAATGAATAACAAAAATTAAAGGTGTGTACTTTCCTTGCAATTACAATGATTAATATAAAAATATTCATTTGCCAACTGATGCAAATATAAACATTTTACATATGTGTGTTCTGAATGGCACATACTGAAGAGCATGGAATATGCTGTTGATGCACTCGCAAAACATTTTGTAAAAGAATTACAAATGATATGCCGCTCGTTTTAAATATTGAAGTCTCATTTGATTCCTACGAGAACTATATGGGTTAGGAGCATAACCAATAGTTCCTTGCATTTTCATTGTGCACAATATTTCAGGATCAATAGGTGGTGTTTTCCTGGAACAGAGCAATTAAAAATTATGGTATGTTCAGCAATGAAAAGTAAGTTTGTTCTATGCCTGCCACCACAAACAAAAATGTATACTTTTATACAATTACTCCTCTTTAGATGCGTATCTAAGTATTCAGGCACCCATGCAAGCATAGAATTTGTGCTCCTGTCAGGATACTTCAAATTAGAGCTTTTGTTATTTGTTTTAGTGGGAATACTCTAAACTGCGCCCCTGTAAGTGGCACCCATGGCTCGTGCCATTTCTGGCACACTGTAGATATGTTTCTGCTTGTCTTGAATATTGACAAAATTCAAACTGTATGAAAAAAGGTAACTAAATAAACAACAAAATAAAGAAAAAATCTACACTGGTGATGTAAGATTCTTTATATTAAATAAGAGTTATCAATAAAGGAAAAATAAAGTGATAAGCACATCAGAAACTACTTTCTTCCGAGTTCTGCTAGCAAATGCACTTTGAACACTCCTAAAACAGTGGTGTAGTGGCAGATATAAAAAGTCTTCTACAGGGGGGGATTTCAGTTCAGTCCTACCCCCAATAAATTGGTTAAAAAAAAATGTGGCTGAATAGGAGGCATGTACAAGATTAAAATATACCACTCTTTTTTCACTTTTTATTGTTTAGATCAGTTTCTCTCAAAAAGATAAAGAGTATTGAGTGTGAGGGCTTGTTATCTAATACCTTTAATAGAGATGGTGTCTCTGGCAGCGACCATCCAAATTCCCATAATGAGGCAGGTCATGCTCCACAAAGAGATATTGGATTCTTGGCTTTTCATTTGTTTACAGTGTTCACAGATCAAGGAAGGTTCTCCTTGCAGGAGGTAGTTATGTGAAAAATGTCAACGACTAATACAATGACGTGTTAAAATTACTTCTGGGAACTCAGAATGAGGACATCCATAGCTTTAAAGTCATTAATCGAACTCTATTTAAATTGGTATTCTGCATTACCAGAACTCCTAGAGGTGTGATGTGGGTACAAAGGGAATATTGACATCAGGCTTCCGAGTTGTCACTTGCATGGATCATTCAGTTTCTTTCCTGTGATTTCCACATTAATGGGAATCCAAGAAATTATCAAATTGCAGAGCCAAACAATTAGTGATGAAACTACATGTTTCTTCAAACCATTGTACATAACCTCTTTTAAAGATCGGAATTTTTGCATCAGATTTTATTTAAGACAAAAATCTCTCCCTTCAAATTTGTAGTTTTGCAATGTTAACAATTTAGCAATTTTCGAAAAACAGAGTGTTGGCCGGAAGAGGAAGTAACACCACTTTTTTTACCATTCTTTAATAGAGACAGGAAAACATTGCCTAAATTTCACCAAACATTGTCAAAAATTCTGAACTTCTGCAATGTTCGAAAAATGAGAGATCTGAATGAAAATGAGACCTATACTGTTCTTTTAAGGGTCTTTTACTCCATTCGAGGACTAAGTTTAATCAACAGCTTTGGAGCCATTTTTTGAGAGAATTTAGAAAATGTTCATGCTTCATGTTAAGTACCCCCAAAAATCAAAATATCAGTTTCAAACCTGCAGAGCATTGAGTTCTTCTAGACGCATCGGAGAACATCAATTTACGAGAAAATCATTTTACATATGTTTCGCCGTCAACAAATTTTACAGTAATAAAACTGGTAAATTTCAAAGAAGATACAGTAGACATCCACACACTATATACGCGGATCAAGAGTGAACACAGCTGAGCGTACTTTAAGTGATCCCAAATTGGAGGTGGCCAATACCGTACAAGTGACAATTATAATAATTATGCATTCTGGTATGAGGCAGCAAGTGTCAATATCTCGAAAATTAAAAATGTTATGACCAAGCAAACAAAATGTTATTCCCATCACGTAGGACAACTTTCCGCAAACCACACTCCGAAACCTTAAACCGTTTGAAAGATATTTGCCGAGGCCAATTGGGATAGTCCACCTGTATGTTTGTAATTTAGAATTTGAATGTTGGCATGTAAATTACTACGAAAATTTACAGGTGGAAAGTTTACTTTGTACACGAGTTACTTTACATAAATTATTTTTTGAGAGATTTGTTTGCATTAGGGGTTTCAACAGGTGTTTCAAGTTTCTGCCTAGTTCACTTACTATTCATCTGGACTTCATTACCTACCAGGACACTAATGAACAAGTGTAAAACGTAATCAAAAAGATTGAATTTTATTTGAGTACAACCAAAATTTGAGTGTATTTTGTGTGGATTAGGGACATTAGCATGAAGTTATGTTATTCCGTCAGCAGTACCATAAAATAAAATCTAGGCCATTTGTCAAGGAAAATGGCTTGCGTTATAGGGAAGTGCATATTTCTTGTTATCAGATTATGTCGAAAAACGATCCTTGGTACCGTTACTCTTATTGACAACTTGGTGTAGTAAAACACAGAGGCAGGATTTCTACACCTCAAAAAAAAACGTGTGCAGATTGTCCCACACATAGCACACTCAGTTTTTAACTGTGGGCTTTAACAGTTCTCATGTTAAAAAAATAAATTACCTGTATGTCCTTTGGACAAGTTCTTCTGGCCAATCAGATAACAGTGTTGTCCCGTGAACTGGGTATGGAAGAGGTATAGATGCAATGGGGGAATCCATATCATCAATGCTCATAGGAGGTAATGATTCCACAGGGTCTGCAAATTCTGTTTCTTGAGAAAATGTATTAAACATAGCAGCATGTGCATTTGATGTGTATAAATGAACGGTGCCAGCAGCATCTCCAAATATTAAGTATTGACACGATGATGATACATCAAATGACAAGCACATGACACCACCAGTATTGATCTGTAATAGAAAAAAGTATGACACAATTTGTCTTTTAAAATTAATAAATTATTTATTTTCCTTTCAGTACTCACATGATACAGATCGGGTTGCTGAGCAATTGCAACAGTATCGACCAGCTGCATTTGCCCTATACCAGATACAATTGCTAACCGTGAAGAAAATGATGGTAGAAATCGTAGAAGTAAAGGATCAAGCATTAACTGAATGGGTGTGATGGCTCGCATCATACGCAAATCATAAACCATGAGAAATCTATCAACAGACAGTCCTCCTTGCCTAAAAATAAACGTGAAATATTGATGTTTTAAAATAAATATAACAAATAATTTTAATATTGAAGCTGCATATACAAAGCTTACCTCTTTGAAAAACCACATGTAACTAAAGTATTTCCATGAACATCAAAATCAGACAGGCTTCCAGAATGTGCATCCAAAATATGCTCAATTTTTAAGGAATTAAGAGCTCTGAGCTCAATCCGGCCGGATGGATCACCAGCACAAATAAATCGCCCATGTTGCCGCAATATGGCACATCCACTAGAACTAGTAGAATGCTGAAAATTTAATGATTTGCATTAAGGTAACAAATTTCATATAAACCCTGAGCACAAAAACTCCTGACAAACAATTTTAAAGAGAATATGATTTGTTTCGCAGCATTACCTCTCTGGGCAGTTATTTACAACAGAGACTTACACTATACTTCTTTGAAGTCACCTGGGAAACTTGGGTATTTTATTTAACAAAACTTGGCACGTCCTTTGCCCATTGTTTGCCCAACCAAAATTTTCTTTGCCAACCCACACAAAAAAATTAGAAGCAAGTAACTTTTCGGGTCAAATTACACAAGTTGTGGAAATTCAGGTTATGAAAAAACGTGGCACATTGTTTTGGTGTTTTGAACTGTGGAGGCAGCGGTGGCATCAACGACTACCACTGTCCTGAGGGCGGTAATCTCACCACCCGCCCATAGAGACCACGGCCACAAGCACCTAGGGAAATACAATGTCGGAGGGCATTCACTTGTATGCCTCTTGGATTCATTGCAGCCATCAATTAATTTGACTAAGAGCAGATGTGTTTGAGTTGTAAGAGCAGATATTATGTTGTAATAATATGTAATTTCCTTTTCAACTAATTTGTTCATATCAGAAGTTCTGTAAACTCTTTCAAAATTTCTTCTCTTCCGATATACCTGATTACATTCTTTATTAAAATTAGCTTCTCTCGTTTTCTCGTGATCTAATGAAACCTCTCACGTTCTCCTTTATTCCCCAGCAACTGCGTAGCTATAAGAGAGGAAAAAACAAGCAATCAAGTGTTTTGCTTCTAAGGCACCACCGTCTGACCACTGAGTGGCTAAGTTCATCAACGGACATCAGGGTCTCGTGGCTCCGGTTGGTAGTGTTATAATACAATTTCCAATAAAACAGCACATTCTAAGTGTTAAGATTAACTGGGAAATGGAACCCTTCAATTTAACGATTAAGGTGGCAACATCATTTAAATTCTTAACAAGCATACAAAGATATGGCTTGGATTGCAGTTGCATCTACAGAAAACTATCTTAGAGATGATTTCATTCTTTTTCATTACAAGATCTTTTAATAATTGTTTTATTCGGATTTTTTAACGTAGCTCAATGCCTGAGAGGTTAATGCTACTACAAGTGTATGCTTCAAATTTACACTCTTCAGTTTCCAATCGCAGTTAGGAGTAATTGGTAGCATATATTTACGTCCTGTGAAGAGATTTACACAAATAAGCATGGAAGCCATACACACAAGTAAATGCAAAAATTGTGCACATTTTTCTAGCGAGTCAAATTTTGCAATTTTTTTGGACGCCGTAGTTCGCAATCATCACAATGCAGTTTCAATGGTTTGGGTAAGTCTGGACGTCACTTTGTTACTTCAAATGTGAGGTTGGTTGGAAATTAGAGATGCATATCGAGGGTGGAAGGCAAATATTTCAGTACTAGTGAGTATTTTTGATGTAAAGAGTGAGATGACAAACTGACTTCGGCATTCTTAGTATTGGTTACATTCACTCTTTTCTCAGGTTGGATAAAGAAAAGTACTTTAAACTTGTTAAGCGCACAATTCCAAGATGCAATATGTCCTCTTTCTTTCAGTACATGGCAGGCGCATCTTTGTTATTATCTAAAAAATAATGTACTAATTCTAATTTGTTTCTGAATCTTAATGTTCACAGATGCAGAAATAGATTGACTATTTGTTTCATAAGGTAGAGGTTAAAACTGAACTTCAATTCCTACCAATAATGAAATGTTCTTCAATCATATTACTTGACATTGATAAATTAATAGTTATTTATATAACAAGGGGTTTAAGAAGAGCTTTATTTACGAGGGTGAACAGTCATGTCCCAAGTGCAGCAGCGCAAGGGACATAATTATTCTCTTGAGTGAATAAAACTCAGGTAAATCCCGTGTCATATACAAAGCTTTATTTTTAAACCATATTTCTTCGCATGCACACCTATGCCATGAAGGACGAAGCAGTACAGTAGACAGCACACATCTTTCTGAAGTCTACCTTCAGGTGGCTGTGATTTCTGCTGGTTAGCATTCTGCATGGAAGAATGGAGGAATTATCGAATCAGACAAATGAGACATATTATTTAGACTTTGAAGATGAATATCTACACATCCTAATAATATCATGAAAGAAGCAGAATATGAAGCACAATATGACGTAGCAAAATTATTCTCTGAAAAATCGAGGCGTGTACAAAAAAGAGTATGAATGTGTCTTCAAATGGAAAAACGACAGGAAAGTGAGTTCAGAAGAAATTGTACTTGTGTATTTACAAGAGAAATCAGAAACAGAAGTCTTCGTCGTTTTGGAGGTATTATTTGATGGTGGGGGAGACGTTACAGGTCAAGGAAAATGTTGATATCTTTATGTATGTATGTATTTCTCTAGGAAAAATTGTTGATGATAAATATTTAACACTTTAATTGATAATGATATTCTTAGCTTTTTAGATGTTGTAAATTGATTGTATTTTTGAAGAGACATGGAAAAGGCTATTAGCCCAGAAAACTAAGACTTTTACAAGGCTTGAATTTTACAGATTTGTTAAAGACGCTTGTGACAATCTAGAACTTATTGTTGGAGGTTAGTTTCTAACTTACAAATATGTGTTCTCTTAGATTTACAGTATATCCAAACACACTTTTTGTCAGATTGTAATGATAACGGGAGTCTCTGGTAGGTGTGGTTACTTTAATCCTGGGAGCAATAGAGACACATTTTAACATAAAAAAGTGTGATTAAAGCGGAACTTTAATCACGTTTAAAAATAAAACTATTTACATTAGGTCATTGAGGTATTAGAGCCCTACAAATTACAGAGTCATGAAAATATCGAAGAACTATTCACAGAAGACACGAAGAATGACAGAATAATTAATTACCATCTGATGGGCAAGTGTACAACAGGCACGATTGGCATGAATTAATGAAACAGCAGTAATAAATAAAAAAGTTGTTTAAACATTAAGTGTCGAGGAAAACTACATTTTCATCTCAGATGTGATTTAAACAAACATTAACAAAACTGGTGTTAACTTGTGATTTCCAAATCTTAAAGAGACATCAAGAAGACTCAAGAAGAATCAAATTAAGTATTTGGATTCCCTTTTGAAAAATGTGCTTCAACTAATATAACAGTGTTTTTATGTGATATATATATATATATATATATATATATATATATATATATATATATATATATATATATATATATATATATATATATATACACACACATATATACATACACACATACATACATATATATGATTAATGGGTATTTCATTTTGCACTGATGTTTGGCAAGTACACAAAATATTTTGACTGCATCAGGACGTGTACATTCCCAACACCACCGGACAATGAGTTGCCTACCAATGTGGCAAATGCCATGTGTAACTTAGTTACATGGAATGTCCCACTATAAGATAATTGGCACATGATCTTCGTCACACATACACGTCCTAGAAGTTTATAATATTTATTCTGAAACATCCTGCCTGAAACACACACACGCATGCAAATTGCATCATACATGGACTACACATCCAACTGCAATAGCATTTATGAAACCTACCAACATCCACCAGGAAATACTCTCAAGTTGCTCACATGATAAGTAGCACAAGATGATTTCGCAAAGATGTGTAGGAGACACATAATAAAAGTCACATATGAACGTGTACCAAATTTCAACAAATTTTTCATCCTTCGTCATGCAAGATATCATCCACAAACCATTAGAAATAGGAATCCAAGCTTACTTGACTGAGATAAGAATGTAGTCTCCTAAATAGAAGCAGTGTATGAGGACCGTTTTCAGGGACTAATTAGAAAGATTGTTCATGAAGAGTTTTTCAATATGCCAAGCCCACAATTAGAAAGAGGCTAGAAATTCTGCAATAACCACCATTAATTCCAAATGTGTTCCAGATTCATTTCACCTCGAATGGATAACGCAATCAAACATTCTTACTGAATGTTGTAGTTCATACCTCACCAGTTTCCTGACATTCATTCAAATTAAATTCGATTATTTTTTCCTGGTGGCCTCCCATCAACACAATATCTGGCGCTATTTGCAAAAGGCACAGCATATCCACCATATTGTCAGATCTGAAAAATAATAATGTTAAAAACATTTGCAAGACATAGATTCAGAAATTAAATGACCAAGTGAATTATTAATACTTGATTACCCATGAGTAAATAATGGTATTCCTCGCCGCATTTGACACCGCAATGAATTCTGTGTAAGAGCCAAAATGCTATCATCTAGAGAAGCAATTTGTCGAACTTCTTGAGTATTATGTACTCGGAAAGAGGTGTGTTTCTGCATACCAGGACCATAATATGATGTCACATGACCCTGAAAGGAAATATAATAAGTTTTTATTTTCCGGTAGGATATCCATCAATTGGCTCCTTAAGTTTTTTCCAGAGATGTCACTGTAATATAATGTTTGAACCACATATTGTGCATGTTTTCATAGAATTTCTTATGAGGAGTTTCCTATCAAAACCAGCTCATTACATCTGGAATGTTTTATGAGAAACAAACATCTCCTAGCATCCACAGACAGAAATGAACAGGATACATTCCCCACACCATGTGGGAATGAGTGGGATTTGAACTATTAATCCCTCGCAAGGCTATGAAGGAACCCCTAAACTTACCAAAAACGTAGAAAGGAATGTTGGTAAATAATTGAAGGAGCAAGTATTGACCCCACCTCAGATATGGCATTGCAGTCTTTTCTACCCAACAGGGCCAATGCAACCGACCAGAATGGCCAGGAAGTGTTTCCCGGCAGGAGACAGAAAATTAACTGTCGGTGAGGTCGTAAAAACTAAATTTCATAAAAATATTGCAACAAGCCTCCCTTCACACTCGTCAGCTAAAGAAATTTATAGGGTTCCATTTAAAAAATCAAAGTTGTGCCATTATCTCATAAAACAAGAATAGCTATAGTTTAATAAATTATTATACTGTGTGTCCCACAAAACATGCTCATAACATGATATACAGGTGTCCCACCAACTATGGGCCACCCCCATAACTTCTAAACGGTTCACGATATCGAAATGCGGTTTTTGCTCAACAATGTGGAATCATGAGACAAGTAATATGCAATACAGATATTGCTCGGAATATTTTGTTTTCATTAAATTTAATCTTTCATTTTTTAAATGGATATCTATTTTTCTCACTAACAACAATAAAAAGAGCATTTCAATGATATTTCATTTGATAATGTTTTGATAGAAGTTTGGCAATAAAATACTACTTTCTGATCAGTTGTTTTAAATTAAAACCGATCAAAATTTTCACAGCCCTTGCAACTATCACTGTTTGGAAAGGTGGCCTTCGTGGTGCCGAGACTTCCACGCGATAACTGAATTTCGATATCGTGAACCGTTTAGTCGTTATGGGGGTGGCCCATAGTTGGTGGGACACCTGCATACCCTCGAATATTTGCGTTTTAATGAAAACAGCATCTCAATGGTGCAACGGTTCAGGAGATACTCCAAGGGAACATCTTAAATGAACCACCCTGACTATGAACATTCTGAAAGACATTTGCAGCCGAGTGTTAGTAAACTGGGCCTGGGACGAAATTGTATTTTCCAACAAGACTATGAACCACGGGCGTAGCGTGACTTTCATATCTAGGGAAGCTTTAGTTTTAAGCTGTGGATTGCGTGAGTGTGATGAACTGCGGGTCTTTAGATAATTCTGGTTGTATAATTTTTTGGTTGATAGGTATCAGGTGACTCACAACGTTTTAAACGTCTCGCTCTTTTTAACGGTGTAAACTCTCTTTAAACGCTCTTTTTAACACGAAATCTCTCTGGACAACTCTCGCGTGAGACTCCTTTCGTCTAAGTAAGAGTTTCTCTCAACTATATTCGCTCAACGTGCCGCTGGGCTTCTCTCTGCGCCTTCATCCGCTTTAGTCTTACTTTTCACCGACGTGCCCGCCGAAGTATTTGCCCTCCAAGCTGGATGACATTACAACTCATATACAGATATGCAGATTCACTATGTCTGCACTCTGCACTGTTCAATGACAAAACATCACTTCCCCCATTTTTAACATCACACTCTACAAAATACCAATGTATTCACAATCTACATTATGCTTACCAAAACTAATGACTTAGGTGGCGAACGTACTAGATAAAAAATTACAGAGCAATACGAGATAATAAAGATTCACACTACTTCGCGTGCTCAGCTGTAATTCAAATTCCACATCGAGCAGAGCTCCGCACTTGTCCTTGACCTGAGCTACTGCGATTGCATCCGTTCAAGTCCTGCGGTACGCAAATAACTCTAAGCCTCCAGAAAATATTGAACTTCACAATTTGATTCCGGTTCAGAGGCGGACCAATTTGAGATAAAAGTTCAATGAAAATAAAATATCTTTATGGTTTCCAAATACAAATATTGTGCTTTCAAATTGATATGGGCGCGGCGCTTCCAACACATCCGTAGATGCTACTTTTCTGCAATGTCCACCAAGACACGGCCCTAAAAAACACGACTTTGGCTGCTGCACGAAACGCCAACACACCTCCACACGCCCCAAAAATCACCGGAAATGAAGCCAATAGAACATCTGAGGAGTTATCTGGGTGCAAAAGTTAGACTTCACGTGTGCAATTGAACTCAAGGCAGTTTCAAAGGATGATGTGAGAAAAAAATTGGTTGAGTCGACTTCCTATACTGCCCATTTTTTCGAGTCTACGCCTTGAAAACTTCAGGCAGCAAATCATCTTAGTGAAAATCCAACAAAATATTAGGAATATTAACAATTGTATCTAAATAAGGCCTCTAGGATGGCTCATAGGAAGCGTATTAGCTTCCTATGGTGCGATTCCAGATTCGATTCTCGATCGTGGTAAAATAGAGTTGTAGCTTTCGTCTCAGTCTCTGTAGCTGTGTGACGAAGAAAAGAAGAACGTGAAGCCACTTAAACGCAATATTGCAAAATATTACTTACTTAAAACTTTCTCACCGTCAGCATTCTTCCCCTCATTTGCAAGTTACACACTCATTTGCTACGCATAACTCGGCCAACCAGCTCCCGAGCCTCACGGCAAACGTGCTTTCTTTCATCGGTACAAAATTTCTAATTAAAAGTCCTAATTTAATTTACTTCATTTAAGGATGACAGTTTACACATCAACAATCCATATAATTTTCCTCATTTCGGATATCTTAGGGCAGAATTCATAGTCGGTCCTTAAGCAGTGCTTAAGTATTAAGGAATGCTTAAGCAATAGGGGTACTTTAAAATGAGAGGTCACTTTAGGAGGCTTCTATTTCATAGACGTCTCTTATGGAAGCAGAAATGTGTTCCTTAAGACATCGCAAATGTTGCAACGTGGCATTTCTGTCAACTGACCCAGTTTAACAGTGGTTTCCGTCGTTTCGTTGGTCGTTGACGGCAACCATGTGATTTCGTTTTGACTTGTGTTTTGTTGTTGAATTTATTGAAATTAAGCGCAATTTTACGAAGCTTATAAGGGTGAGCATTTTGGCGTTTTATCAGTTCGAAATGCAAAATCTATCTAATGAAACTGTATAAAATTATGTTACGTACCAACGTTACTGAAATTTCATAAATTATTCGGCACAGACTAGCTTGACTAACTTATAGAGATCTGCGCAATCTAAAAAATGATTAAATTTAATTTATATACATTTATCAGTTCTACAATAAAATTATCTAGAAGATATAAAAAAAGCATTTCTTTCATAAGATTGCACAAAATATTTGAAATATTTTGCAATCTCATAGAACGAACCTGAAAAGGTGAAGTTGCGTAAAATATTATTAATTAAATATTAATGTTATTATTAGCATCTTCATTAGAGAAGATTTTGGTAAGCCTTTCTTCATTTCATTTCTTCTTTCGTCGATGAGAGGAACAAGATTATTTAAAACAGTGATTTTACGAAAACGAAACTACCTTCTGAATTACTCTTCGTTGTTTATTTGTAGTGCAATATCAGCATCTCTGATACCCTTCGTTACACGGACGATATTTTGAGTGTAAACTCAAAATACTACAAGAAATCATCGTCGTTGTCTGCGATGTCGTGTAAAATTATGCGTTCGTAGACTTCACTTAACCAAAGCTGGTTAATCCTCTTGTGAATGAGGAATACTTAAGGCTACAGGCGACCTACCTTACGAATGAGTGGTTGCTCATTTGTCACTCATTTGAAAATAAGAACTCTCTATGAATCGGAATCTTTTACTTAAGGAACACTCATTATAGGAAACGACTATGAATTCTGCTCTTAATATTTATTTTTCTAAATGATAAAGATGGATTTTGCTGAAACGATTTTACCTGGATCGCTTGAAAACAATTTGCCTGAAATGATTTCATGTTTGATTGCTCATTAAATCGAAGCGGGGGTGATTTGGGCTGCCATTACGTGGTTCAGAACTCTCCACTATTTTTTATTTCTATTGTTCAATTGGACAAAAAAACTAAATTTTCACTGGCTCACAAAGGTCGTACAATATCAAGTATACAATTGCCACACCTTTACCAATCGCTGTAACTTACCCCTTGATTTCCCACCCATACAAGTTCTTCTTGACGATCAAATGTCACAGTTGTTGCTCCAAATCGTTCACCACCATCGGCGAACACAGTACGTGTCTCATGAAACTCGCCGCCATAATCATGTCCAAAGTGTGGACTCGTAGAAACGAAGTCATTAGTAGGCAAATCATAGGAGTCGCCTTGCACTTCATATGACGTAGCAGTATCGCCATACACTGCAAAGAAACAAAACGTCACGTCAGTGCAATGTAATAACATTAATTCACTGGGTCTTTAACAGTCCATTTAGCCTGTATACCTAATATCACCTAATCGTTAGTAATATTTCGAATCAGAATGTGTTGATTGGGATAGAACACTAGTTAACAAGTTCCACGGTTCATTTTATTTAAAAACTCAATGGCGACTTTTAAAGGGCTCGATAAGTGAACTTACAAGAACCAATGGTACTATTACAATACATGCTTTATTGCATTATTTCTAAATTTGCATTTTTCAAAAATCCAGAGTTCAACAAAAATTAGACATGCGCCATTATTTCAAGCACCCCTTATTCTAACCTAAGGGGAAAAATTGAAGACAAAATTTGGAGCGGTCATTGAAAAAATATATGTATTATTTACATTACCATCATGGAAAAATTACGTAAAAACTACGCGTTTTTCAAAAAAGTGTACATAACCTTTTTAACGATTTTTTTTACTTTCTCACTACCGCTTACGCAGTAGAGAGAAAGTTGTATAATGCTGTGCGAAAAAACGCCGAATTTTCGGCAGAAAAACTCTTATTACAGGGCCCTGGTAATGAAAAAGTGGATAAATCAATTTGCTATATTCAGAAAAAATCCTCTAACACAGAGTAGCCAGAATCCATGTTACGTCTGCCTGCCCGTCTATACATCCGTGTCTGTGAACAACGCTTGCGGCTACACCGTTCAGCCGATTTTCTCCAAAACTGATACTATCCAATCGATCTGGCTGGTGTCGCGGCCCCTAGAATTTGAAACACATATTTTAAAATTAAGGGTGCTTTGCATGAATCTGCTGGGACATTTTCGACATTTTCAAAAATTGGCTCCATTGTTTTTGACAATTTTGTTGTTGGATAGAGTGAAGGTTGTTTTAAGAGAATGGTGCAGGTCTCATCTTCGCTGAACACTCATTTTTCGAAAATAGCAAAAATTCAAATTTCTTTCGGCGACTTCCCACAACAATTAAAGAGCTTTTCCCTTAATGAAATCTGTTCCTGAAAAGTAGATTTGGAAATAAGGTCATGAATAATTGTTCCAACACTTTAGTACTTTACGCAAAATTTTGCGTGAAAAACAGGCAATTTTTAAATTTGTTTAAGCATTTTCTCTCTCAAAAAGTGCTCCGTCGTCTCTGAATACAGTTGGTTGTTCGATAGTGTGAAGGTTGTTTTAAGTGAACAGCGCAGGCCTCATGTTCGTTGAAAACACTGATTTTTCGAAAATTGAAAAAATTTAATTTTTTTTCGGTGTCTTCCTACAACTACAAGAACGAAGATACGTTTTTTTTCTTAATGAAACGTGTTCATAAAAACAGATCTAAAAATAATGTCATGTTCAATGTTTCGGAAATATGAGTATTTTGGGCGAAATTGTGTGTCAAAGGCGATTTTTATTTGCTTTAAACATTTTTTCTTAAAAACGGCACAAAATTTTTGGATTACGTTTGGACCTTAGATAGCGTACATGACGCTTAAGAAAATGGTGCAGGTCTCATGTTCATTAAGATGCCTGATTTTTCGAAACTTAAAAAAAAAAAAAAAAAAAAAAAAAAAAAAAATTCGACGTTTTCCTACAACTGCAAGTTGTGAAGATGCAATTATTTATCTTAATAAAATGTGTTCATCAAAACCAGATCTTTAAAAAAAATTTTGTTAAATTTTTCGAAAATGAGTAATTTTTTTGAGTAATTTGGCGTCAAACTTAGTCGCCCGCTCCGAATACCCTGCGCCTCGTGAACTTAATGAGCGATTCTGGGCATTTGGATGCAACAAGTTCGAATTTGTATATTATTTCATATATCTTTGTTCGTTTCTTACTTTCAATCCTTTGTAGTACGTTTACAAATTAATCTTTGAGAAATTTTTTAAAAAATATTTGAAATAGTATATGAAATAAACATTTCTAGCTTTCAGGGAATAACAGATTGGAATGCAACGATTGAAATCCGAGTGACTCGCGAATTTCCGTGAATAACGTCTCATTGTTGCAGGCGCGGATCAACGGGAAGGGAAATGAGGGGAAATCCCCCCTAACATTTTTCTATAACTATTAATTTACACTTGTCACAAAACTTTCAAGTAATAATATTTCCGAATAATCATTAAAAAGAATAAAATCGTATTTCAGCATGAGCTGAGTGTAGCCTACGACATTTTACAAAATCTGTAACGACATATTCGACCAAAACATTTTTAATTTCCCCTCCCAAAATTTGTTTGGATCCGCCAAAATGATGTGACGCGATTTAGCTGAATGAAAAGAAGTTATAATTGAAAAAAATGTCTTTATATTTACTTGAAAATATTTAGTTTTCGCACCAAATGTTCAACGATTTGTAGTAAGTAGCAGTTTGCAGATTTTTTTGAGAAAATAATTGTTTAAAAATTGCCCATCAAGAAGCTTGATACTATAGTACGATTTATTTAGCAGTGCACTTGACACAAATCAGCTGTTGCGGCTTCATCCAATCGGCAGCTTAGATGTCGCTACAGTGATGTCACTCTGGGGATGTTCAAGCTCTCGATTAGATGAAACCGTGAACAGCGTACGTTTACGTCAAGGGCATGCAAGTAATTAAATCCCAGTATACCTATTGAATGCAAACACAAAAGTTATCCAACCCGATCCAACCTACGAAGTCAGCACGTAAACGCGCGTGGGTCCCTATTTTTCGCTTACATTCCAAAACGGTGCAATATCCTCAACACAGAAGTAGCAGATAATTAAATTTCTTTTAACATTAGTTAATATTTATGTTATGTTCAAATGGATAAATGTTACAGAATTTGACATTTTTGAGCACTTTCAATTTCGTTTCTTGCGCATCCTGATGCCAAATTCAAAATTTCGGAAGTATGATCACGCCTTTTCCTTGTTTTACGCTCAGTCAATAACAAAATACTGGTTTGGTCCCGAGTTGAAATTCCGTCGATCTATGCAGTTATCGAGTTCCGATTATGTTTTCATACGTTTTTTAAACCTACAACCTATCATGTTGTAACATCAATGAATACTATAATGACGGATTTAAATAAAAACGGATATCTTTTACATAAAATTAAAAGTACATTTAAAAAAATACTGATTAAATTAAAAGTGATGGATTCCTATGCATAAATGAGATTAGAACCTCGTATTTCTAATTGTAATGTTAGGTCCACTTTTCGATAACATTGCAGATATTATTTGGATATTTTAAACATATCGTAGATTCCATTATAATTTGATTTTAGGCAAATGATTTTTCTTTCTGTGAGATGGATTCTTGAAATTAATTATGACGATGTTTCATGATTTTACAATCTTGAGAAACAATCTTTATATTGTCAACAAGTGCCTATTTAAACATTATAGACTAAAAATAACTATCCTGTGGAAGTTTAAAAATATCTGTTTGGTATAACTGAATTCATGAGAAATCAACTATAACAGAATTCTTGGGGAAAAAATAGACTGAAGGTGAAATCACAATAAAAAAATTCCCAATTATTCTGTCTGCACCCTTCACCAAAAGAAAAACAAAGTTCTTTCATACTACCAGTCACAAGTGTTGAAATAAGATCATTTTCTGCATAAAAAATAGATAGAAACAAGTACTTTTTGTTTTAGCATTTACATTTATATCTGTACTCCTTTCAATATTCCATACTCACATTTTTAATAAAACAGTTTGATGTAAAATAAAATGTATTTGAAAACACTATTTTCATGTCTATTTATACTACTTCAGATATTATACAGCTTATTTTCACGTTTTGAGGGTTAATTATAGGTGCCTAGTGTAGAATTTAGAGCATAAATATCCAATGTCTAAATACAAGTGTCGAGGATAGGTTTAACATCATAGTGTTTATGCAGTTTATTAATTTTTCAACTACTCCTCAAATATTACTTCCTTATAATGCTAATTAATTTATTGGATAATATCTTTGATCAAAGAGAAACTGCATTGAGAGTGACAACTCAAGCAAAGAAAACCCTTAGAAAATCAACATCATTTGCATTTGTATAACATTTAACAATGAAAGCATCATGTCTGTTGCTATCAATAGTACACTTCAGTGTGAGGGAATGGGAAAAGATTTATGTCTGCTCTTGTCACTCCCAGTAATTTTTGGAATGGAAATTGTCTGTTCATTTAATTTCTCTTTCATTAATTTTGAGAGAAACAAAGAACAACAAAAATGCTTATATTAACCTAATTTCCACTGTTGAACATCATAATCATATGATAGAGAGATGTCTGAATTTTTAAAATGCCAGTAAAGACTTTATTAAACGTTTAATTTTTGAAAGATGTGTATAAACAACAAGCAATGATAAGCACAGAGTAGCATCAAAATTCCAGTACTAATATTATTACAACAAGATAATTCACACAGAATGTTATGACAATTTTCTTCAGAGAAATATTGTCACACATGTTAAAGCTACATATACTGTAGCTTCACTAATATGTGATTACAATGTAGTCCGTTCAAATATTTAATACAGTAATAAGAAGTCTATTTAGCAAAATGACAGCACATAAACATAACCTAATGGAGCACAATTCTACAATACTCACATAGAATTTCATTAGGTGGTGGTCCCAAAGCATGATCAAAATGCGATATTCCAGGATACTCCATTACACAGTTGTTTATATCAATTAATGAAACATTGAAAAAAAAATTACAAACGCGACAAAACAACTTTCCACTCACACGCAACACACTCAGCTGGCTGGCATATTGACAGAAACACACGAACGACAGTTCCTAAACGAACCGTTCACAAAGATTCATTAACGAGAGAAACGATAAATATGGCAGGAACTATGTCAGGTTTTGGCGGGAAAATGTTGGGTGGTATATTGTAAATGCATAAGCGTTTCCAAAACCATAATTAGTAATTTTTACTTTCTCATAAAGTACTTATGTAGTATACAGAAATTATTGTAATGCCGCGAAAAAATTGCTGTGATTTTTCGACAGAAAAACTCTTCTTGTGGGGCCTTGATACTGAAAAAGTAGATAAATTCTGTTCCAATACGTAGTAAATACATCTTTTACCGCATTGTGTATTCAGAATTCACGTTTTGTGGGTCTCCGATACCGAAAAATTTGTTTACAGCATAACGTCCATCTCCCAGTCCGTCTTTCAGTGACCAACGACAGCTTTCACCAATTCCGCCCCCTCTCGATATTGTTGATGTCGCGGACCCTTCAATTTGAAACGGATATTTTGATTCGGGGGTACTTTGAAACCTTAACATTTTCAAAATTCACAAACTGTTTTGTTTCCTTTTATTATCAAATAGAACAAAAACGCTCATAAAAATTGCGAACATCACATTTTCAATGAATTATATTTTCGAAAATTGTAAAAGTTGAAAAAATGTGTTTTCAGAATCTTTCTCCATCAAAGGTAGATCCTTTTTCATAATAAAATCTGTTCCACGAAGTTGGATCTTTATACGAGACAAGGTCATGTACGATTTTTCAAAATTCTGAGTAGTTTTTGCACATTTGAAATACGTGCAGTTCTTGCAAAATTATTTTCTCAAAACACCTCCAATTTCTACACTCTCACCCTTATTAACGTAAGAAGAGAAAGTATTGTTATCGTACGCCGGAAAACTGCGAATTTTCGGCACACAACTTTTGCACGAATTGCCGGCCTCTGGTAATGAAAAAGTGGATAAATCCAGTTGCTAAATTTAGGGGGGGGGAAATCCTCTAACACGTGGTGCAGCCAAAATCCATGTTTTGTACGTTCTTGATACCGAAAAATCGTAAACGACGGGCAAACGTCTGTCCAGCTGTGCACAACGCTATCGCAAAAACCGTTCAACCGATTTTCTCCAAAGTTAATATTCCCCAATCGATCAGGCTGAAGTCGCGAACTCTGGAATTTGAAATCGATATTTCAACTTTGGAGGGAACTTTAGATTCCCTTTCCCTCCCCCCGTTTCAGAGCAACAAGGCAAACTACCGAAATCAACAATACGAGAATGCAGCATCGTGCCTAGGGGCTGGCCAGATAGGCGGCTGCCAGAAGCGCAACCCTCAGGGGGGCGCACTTTGCAGACCCAGAGCCTGCGGGCTGTTGGAGCACAGGCACACAAAATTAAAACATGACACTAATTCACATAAAAACTTGCACTCGATTACGATAGGTGCCCACACAAATTAGGAAGTTTAGGATGCCCCAAGTTAACACACAAAATCTGTACCAAATCCTAAATAAAATATTTAAGAAAAATAATTCGTGATGGTCATTTCAATTTTCGTCACAAATTTGGGCTTGATCACAAATTTGGTAGGTCACATCTAGACCGAATATGCGGCTTTGACTTATTTTTCTAAATAAATCTATGTTCTTTCTACAGATTTAAAAGAAACTATTGAAGTTTTTTTAAACAACCATAGTCCAAAACACATTTTTTCGGGAGAGCAAAAAACGATCCGGGACAAAAATTGGTAAGCATTTGAAGTATGAAAACTGGTATGCACTTTCTCAAGTTATTGTAAATACTGACGAACTGAGATAAAATGGGGGATGCATGGAATAAGATGTTTGTTTCAAAAAAACGAGAAATTTGAACATCAAAATTATTTATTTTGGGCTGTAATATTACAATATTTTAATGAATAATCCAAGAAGTTAATGCATTTATTCAATTTGGAATATTATTGATCAACTTATTAATCTTCGCCATTGCTGTTATCATGACAAATTTAGATCTCTTAGCAGGTGACAGTAAAAATATAGACAACTTATGAACATTCCTTTGTGATTAAAATGTGCTTCTCCTTTGACCCTCTTTGCTCTTACTGCATCCTCTTTCATCTTTTTCTTTGGTTTACGTTTGGTTTACTCTTTTACTCTGTTCTTTCTACATCTGAAGTAGAATCCATTTCTTAGCTGTTAGGTTCTCCATTGCTTGCTCACATTCACAACACAAAAGACGTGTATGTCACAAGAGCAGGTTGTACACTATCACCAAAAACACTGGTTATGCAAAATCCCCACATTCACAAAACAAACATTATGCCCCGTTGTGCATTGAGATTAGCTATGCTGTAGCAGTAATCACGAAGAAATCTTGCATTTAAAGGACAATGGTTCTTTTACTAAAAAAGACTCTGGACTGTGGTCGTTTTACTAAAATCACTCACACTTTCGGAGCTAATAACTGGGGCTGATTTTCTTCATAACAACACAGTCAGCAAATGGCGGCTAAGAAGCTCTAGCAACAGTTCTAGTATCTCAAAATCTCACTTTTCGGACAAAGGTTTTCAAAAAATCTTTAATTAATTACTGAAATAATTAATGACTAAAATAAAAAGATGATTTAAGTGCCAACGAGTTGTGTTTAGAGATTGAAAGCTGCAAAAAAAATCATTATTGCCTGATGAAAAAAATGCAGCACATTGCGCTTCTTAATTGCCATGAAGAACACGGGTTCGTAACCAGTTATCCCAGTATAGGCATTGCACTTAGCCTAGCATTGATGATATCTGTGACTTCTGCCATCTGTGAAAGATCTTTCAGCAAAATGAAATAATGAAAAAAAATATATTTACGTCCATAGATTGGTCAAAAACGATAGAGTAATCTCGCTATACTGTTGATTGAGGATGACACTGCAAAAAATTGTAGTAGAGATCAAACTATTGGCCTCAGAAAAATAAACTTTTAAGAGATAATGTAATACTAAAATGAAAAACTCTTATTTCTCTTCCTAAATAATTGAATTGATGCCTTATTTTACGTGGCGAGACTCGGGCCATCAGGCCCGCTCCTCCGTCTGACCACGCAAATTTCCCTTCGCTCCTTTCATCCATTAGCGGAGAAAGGGAGTATCACTCGGACGACGAAACAGGCGATTTGAATTTAACTCAGAGGCTTCATTTAGGCTTGAGGCTCTTTTACATGCAGTAAATCTACTGACATGGGACAGCCGGCTTTACTTCCCCTTCGAAGGAAGGCGAAGGAAGGATTTTTTCGCCCTTAAACATCCACGGCTTCGATTGGGTTGAACCCGCGAACTTTGTATAACAGTCCGATACGCTAACCGTTACACCATCGCCACCATCAAATAGTAGTAAGAACTAATTTTATTCTTAATGTACACAAAAGTTAAATATAAATTATACTTTCAAAGTTATTGTGTTGTTCTTCTTCCTAGAAAATCTCTTGGGCACGCAAAATTCAATTTTTGCCAGAGGCGCTCATGACCCTAGCTAGACTCTGCGGAAATCAGGCAAGTGAATGGCCCGAGTAATGAAACTATGGCCAGCAACCATATTACAAGTTTTCTTTTTGGCCCTTGAGACCTTGCAAGTTGGACAACCCTAGATTATATGAATGGGTGAAAACCAGAACGGTATAGTGATATTTTATAAATTCTTAGAAATCTGTATATTTAAGTAAATATCTCAGTAAAGCCGTGGTGCTTTCTTCCATCATTAAAACCACGAAAATCCATCGACACTGAAATATAGCCTAAAGTAAACACGTTTTTCTCAGGATTTATAATGTCACTTATACCGTTCTGGGTTTCCCCCATTCATATTATCGTTATTTGTAATATTTAACATGAAAGAAAAATTGAAAAAAATGAGTGCCATAAATTTGTACGAACATTTTAACTTCAATTTTATATTACCACCATATGTTGCCTTGGGAAACAATGGAGAAATGGATATTTGAGAATGATATTGTTGAAGATGACAAGAAACGATAATAAAATATGAAATTCTTTTGAGTCATTTGTTGAACATTAACATGGAACCATTATGAGACTTTGTTTCATTTATTTTTTTTATTTAATGTCAAAAGATGGAAACAAAACGTTTGTTCTTCGATTAGTAATGAGAATTTAGGGATTGGAAACGTATGGAGCATTGGGATAGGGAGTGGAAACGTATGGAGCATTTAACATTACATGTTCAGATAAGGAATAACATATTATTAGTGTAAAAAGGAGGAGATTTGGAGAATATTACAATTCTGTAATATTTAATAATTACTATTACATATTATTCTAACCATTTGTATTTGCTTGCAAAAGCTATCAGCTGCGTTGTAAAATGAATATCCCAAATGAACTCCAATAGTTGCTTTAAAGCAGCGTTGGCAACACCGCACTGTTGCGAAAGCAGCCGCCGCAGCCGGTGGATCGTATTATTTATTAACTTGTCATTCTTTTACTTTCTCCCGTAGTGAGTACCCTGAATATTTAAAAGATAAAGTATGCAACGGATATGTTTGTGAATACTCTGAATTTTTTCTTGTGGCCCGTAGTTGGTGGGACATCTGTATACAGAATGTTCAATTTATCTGAAGACATTGAAATATCTCGAGAACCACTCATCGGATCAAAAACAGTGTGAAATGAAACATGTTCGTCTCAAGGGGGACATCTAATGATACCAAACTCAATCCCCACTACCTGGCGGTGAGGGACAGAAGAGTTAAAAAATTTAAAGAAAACCCCCATTTTTTATTGCAGATTCGGATTCTCCATAATAAATTACTCCAATTTGACCTACGATTCCAGTAATTTTGGTCACAGGTGGTGTTGTAATCGACAAAAATCAAAATTGGTAAAAGATCGTTGAAAATGGGGATATCTCAAAAAATAGACGTGAGATCAGCAAAATAAAATTAAATGTGTTTGATATTGTAATGGGAAGTTCGCACGCTTCAGGTGACGACGCGTGTTTTATAAAATTATATTGAATAAAACGTTGCTGTGAAAGATGCCAGGAAACATGCGGTTTTTCTCTACCTGCAAGCACTTTCAGGGCATTGGGGACGCTTTCAGAGCATCCAGCTCTATTGTGTCGGCACAACCCCCGCCCGGCCTCATCCTGTGACTCATGGGAAAACACGGACGCCGTTGTCTTCGAGCACCTCATCGCCGTTGCTTCCTTTTCTCGGAACTTGGATGACGTTCCAGTTTCGCAGAATTTGGAAAGACGCGGGCGTCCGTCAACGATGCCGCTATTGGGCGGAAAAAACCGCGCGACGCGCGCCCGCCAATCGCGGGAAATGAAGCGGGGGAGGGTCATGTGACCCGCGAAGCCGACGAGGCAGCTGAAATATGCTAGCTCTACCATTCCGAATCCGATTCCGATTTCGATCAAGGACACAACTAGAAGTAGGTGGGCCTTGCCGAGGCGAGGGCGAGCATTGACTCACGGGGACGCCAGCAGATGCACGGCCGCATCGCCGCCGCACCACCGCCCGAATGCATTGCCGCATCGCCACATCACAGGCCACCTGTAGAGACGCTGACACTGAAAGAACGCAGTGGGCCACGACTGTACGGCGACAGTGCGGCGAAACACAGCCTGCCGCCCACCGCACCACGTAGCCTGCCGCCCCGACCTCCTAGCTGATGGACAAAGGGTCGAGGCGAGACGCAGCCGGCCGACGACCGCCGCTCACGCAACCGGGGTCGTGACCACCGGGGAGGATACCGCCTCCGCCCGACTGCCTTGTTGAGGAACAAAGGGGGAGGCCAGACGCAGCCTGTCGCTGATCGCACCACGCTGAACGCCGGGGCGCGGGGCCGCCGCTCCCGCGGGGAAGGGCCATGAACGCCAGGAAGGACACCGCTCGGTAGCCGATGATGAACTGTGGCCCGCATGGCCATATAAGATAAGATTAGATATAAGGTAGCTCTAAGAATTAATTTTAGCCTGAGGATTCACCTCGTTCGAGAAAGAACAATAAAACCACATTTTAAAAAATTAAACAATTTATTTAAATGTAGTTGTAGCATTAGAGTTAGCCCTATCATGCTTCCCTCCCTCTAAAGAGTCTGCAGACTGAGCAGCTGGGGCACCGCTGTATCGGACGAAATACAGGTAATCAGGTGAGTGGGGTCAGTCACGCGAAGGGTGTGGTTACAAATGCTACTTAATGACACCATAATTGTCCATTTACCCCCACTTCCGAGGAGTGAGGAAGCGAATAATGTCAAAATGTTCAATGGATTTCAATCTTTATCTCCAATTTTGTAGTTTTGAATTTTTTTCGAAACGAAAATTTCGAAAAATATGAGCAATACCCGAAAATGGAACTAGCACCATATTTTTTACCGTCCCTTATTATATACGTGGAAAACATTTTAAACATTTGGAGCGTTTTGTAAAAATGTTTTTAATTGCTTCTAAAGCCCCTGGGGTATTTCCAACGTCCGTCCGTCTGTCTGCCTGTCTAGCGCCTAAACCGTGCAATTTACTTCGTAATTGGTCTTCCTCAATCGATATGAATGAACTCGTGACTTTGGGACTTTCAAATGGACATTTTCATTTTTGAGGGTGTTTTACATGACATCTCAAAAATTATTTCAAAATTTTCTCTAAAACGGCTCCAATTTTTTTGATTAAATTTTGTTGTTGGATAGACCGAAGGACGCGTATGAGAATGGTGCAGGTCTCATTTTCGTTGAAATTCTTGATTTTTGGAAAATTACGAAAATTCAATTTTTTGGCCTTTTTCTACAATTATAATATTAAAGATAGATTTTTTTCTTAAAAAATATATTTCTTAAAAACAGATCTGGAAATAAGGACATGTTCAACTTTTCGAAAATAGAGTAAATTTCGAGTAATTTGGCGCAAAACAGGCAACTAAATTTTTTCTCCAAAACCGCTCCAATTTTTTTAAAAACTTTTCTCCAAATGTAACTAGAGGTGCTACCAAAGCACATAACTTTTCGCATTTTTTCTAAATGTTCTGCCATATTATATTATTACATAAACCAGCAAAAGTGCGTTCAACAAGCAAATTTTTCCGCTCTGAGACCCGAACCCGTCCTCAGAGTTAATTTGCCGACATTCCACTACACCACACAAGCGCCGCATGGGAGAGGACCTTTTTCTGTTGCTAAAGCAACAGGATTTATCTACTTTTTCGTTGCCAGAGCCTGGCAAAGAGAGTTTTCTCGTGAAAATTCGCCGTTTTCCGGCGTAAGGCGAGAAAGTGAAAAGAAAATTTCTATCAGTATATATCTGACTGTAACTAGGGTTCCTGGCTACGAGAATATCGATATGCGTCTTTCCCGATATTCAGATTGACAAACAGTATTGAAAC
Source organism: Gryllus longicercus (assembly GCA_038098605.1). NCBI lineage: Eukaryota > Metazoa > Arthropoda > Insecta > Orthoptera > Gryllidae > Gryllus > Gryllus longicercus. The sequence goes on along the minus strand of JAZDUA010000536.1, from coordinate 390,333 downwards.
TGTTCACGTATTCACATTCGTGATATACTACACTGCCCACTCATATCAAGATAACAACTGACTTCGCAGTGTTTGACACCGCCTGCACTATGCGTAGTAATGAAAATATAAGCGTAGTACGTTCGATATCTCGATCGACCTGAAAGCAGCGCTTCAAAGATTTACTATAGTGGATCGCTCCATTTCATTACAGGCAGCTGGAAGAACAGGTCGATTTCGTTAACAGAGGAGACGAAAGACCCGGAATCTATTTCAATATATTATATAAACCACACCAGATAGGCTCTAAATTCGAGGTAATTATTCTATTTATAGTATTGTTCCGTGTAATAAACTATTCGTGAAATTTTGAGAAGAAAATATATGGAATTTATGATGGGAAAGATGTAAGTACGTGGAAGGCATCACGCTTATACGTTTTTCTTTCACAACCTTTCTTTTTTACTTTTTTCTTAGTTTACATATTTTCTTTAATTCAATATTTTGTATACCACAATTCCAACCACCTAATCCATTGATGGAGGAAATAGTACTACTTTAAAAAACCAAGTTGGAGCTAATTTGTGGCTGGAGTTCCGCCAGAACGTGCAATTTCGTGAAGAGGTGCGGCCCACGGACTACTAGTTCTTCACAGAAGAATTCTAGTCGCTCACGCCATTTGCCCCTCGAGTGTTCACAAATGCACGACGTTTTTCGAATATTTAGTAATGTGTGGAGGTATTTTCATTGCGCCAGTGCCCGCTGTAAGTGCACAGTTCTCAGGTCAGAAAACTTTGTAATTTGTTCGTTCTGCAATCGGATCAAACTACCCGCTACCCGCTACCTGCGCTGGTCGCTCTGTCAAGGTCTCGCGTCGTGCGCTGTGTATACAGCAGACTCGTAGAGCAGGAGTAGAAAATTCAAACGAAGGTCAGTGGAATTATCTAAGAAAAAAGTTAGTTAATTTCTAAAGGGAATATTTGGCTTTCTAAATTGTGAGAATAGCTTAGATATAATTTTCTGTATCGTTCATTATATTTCGAGCAAAATCTTTTGTAAATAATTTTATCGGTCACGTGCGTCTTAAACCCTTGTTAATATGCAACCCTATAGGTTTAAGTGCACTTTTACGTACCTGTAGGTTAAAAAATGTAAAATCCTTAGCAACGGGTTTTAACATCCTTAGCAACCTAAATAAACAACCACCCATCGCAAGTCAACATTATTACGAAAAAATCACATGAAAATGTACAAGACAAATAGTAATCAAAGAATACCCATAATGAGGTTGGCTTATGTACCTGTGACTGTAAAACAAAACGTAAGACAAACCTTTGTCTTTATAAAAGGAATGTGTGAATTACTTTACCAAGTTCTTAAAGTACGCAAGCATAACATCTTCTGTAATCACGGCTACGTGATTTTGCAATTGCCAAGTTTTAAAATCTTCGTATGCCTTCTCGTATCGTGCTCTAGATTTTTCAGGGATTAAATCTCGCGTGGCTTCCGCAGCTGCATCCAAAATTTCTTGAGGTACAGACGAATGTTCAGCGTCCATCTTCTTCGAGCCACGGTGTATAAAAGTATAAAAGTGTATTGCTGAAATAGATATATCGCAAGCAATACCCGACAACTTCGATTATCGTGCCGCAACAGCATAATTCATGTGTTTCATACCGCAGTAATGTCGTAAATTTTCTCAAAAAAAGTGAGATTTTATGATGACCGATAAAACGCTGAACATACCACGAAATGTTGCAGTGTTATTACTGCCTCGTCCAAATTAAATATTTCGGCTCCGGTATTATTTTCTATTCTTAGGAGCTTCATAAAGGCAAAAGTTCATAAACTATTTCAATAGTAACTTTAAATTGTCAAACAACTATATTATTTACTACAAGAGTAAAGAGTAAAATTTATCAGGAGGAACTTTTGAATACCTCACTAGTGCAGTTTTGTGTAAAACTTTAGGTAGCCCTGTTACAGTTGGGAAGGATCCTTAGGGACATTGCATATTGCAAAGTGTAAACAGTATTTCTTATTAAGTATTTCTTCAAAGGGTTTCACATTTCTTCATTGTTGTGTGTATTCATATTCTTGCAGTACTTATTTTGTTTGTTTTGTTACATTTTTGTTAGTTTTCATTTCTTTAGAGCGTATCTCAGTAAATTCAATTGTATTGTGGTTGTTAATATTTCAGTAGTGCCTAGGTATTTTGTTTTTGAATTTCTCATATAGCATTACATTATCCCTAAGATCGTTTTTTTAATTCCAATTTTTTCTTTTTGTGGTCAAGTAAAAATCGGGCCATAAGCCATTGAGGGGATGCTTACACCCTCATTTGTAATAAACCACTGTGTGTTGTGTGACGCCCCAACATCATACACTGGATGCGGACCTCGCATGAGCAGAGGTGTAGCAAAAAGCTTGCACTGGAGAAAGTGTGCGTGGGTGCACACACGCCGCGGGAGATCGCAGTAAACAAGATCCGATTTCTGATGTCGACAGACAAACCGCGAACTATTGCACTCGTAAAAAGGAAAGTTTCTATCAGTATATATTTGATTGCAACAACATTCTTGTTGATTCTTCTACTCATGAGTTATTCGTTTCAATCCAGCCAATAGTGTTTTATATTAAGATGGTTATAAACGAATCACGGGCGCCCAAAATCGAGAAGTTCATACGTAGTTTTCGCTATCGTCTTCTCGCAGATGACGTTCAAACTTTTCTGTAAACTGTAGAAAAAACTCAAAAAGAAATAAACGGTTCACAAATGTTCATACATTTCAGAGCTCCAGTTCGTATTGGCAACAATGCTTTGTTCCTTATAACCAGAAGATATACCATAATCAAAGCACTGTCGTTGTCACTAGCAGAATTACCATTTCACAGCCGAAGTCACAGAACAAAATAGTGTGCACAGTCGACGAAGGCAGAACTATAAAAACTACCATAACACTTTGAAACGCAATCGCAAAACCCTAGAGACAGCTTTTTTCGGCTTAGCCGAAGGTTTGTGTAGTTGTTACAGTTCGCACGCATTTCGCGTTTTACAACTATGTGTAAGTGGCTGGTGTGGATTCGCGTCGGACCTTAGTCAATAACCAAATCGGCTTTTGTGTTGCACTACGCCCTCAGAATGTCAGAGCGGAGTGCTTGTCTTCTTTGTCCTATAGTGAGGACGTGTCTAGATAATTGTTTTAGCGTTGCTGGATCTTCGTTGGTTTGAAACACTTGATAGGCTTCGTTAAACGAAAGCCGTGTCAAGCATTGAGTGAAGGACTGGATATAAAGTTCCATCCTCAGTACTTTCAACAGTTTCCGAAAGGGAGGGCGTGCTAAAAGCCGTAGAACTTTGTTCAGTCCAGCTCAAGTGTATCCTTGTACTACTCTGCTGTGGGCCACCACGTTGCGGCAGTGTTGATGGCCACAGGTCGGCAACACGTTTTCTAGAGTGTCAAGCGAAGTTCCAAGGTGCCAGCCCGCTATGTCGCCGGCGGCTCTTCATATTCTCCCGGCGACGTCATCGTCAGTGACTCGTGTTACAGTGGCTGCATCCTCTGCCTAGCGGGCCTCCACAGCGCGCCTTGCCCGCCTGCGCGCGCGCCAACTTTAAATTACTTTGTAGCCATAGCACAAAGTGACAACTGTAAGTGATGGTAGCAAAAAATTCGGGAAGCATCACAGATCGAAATTCACTATTTTTTCAAGAATCTAAATGTTAGAAAACAGAAATTAAGTTTGAAGACAATTTGAGGAGATTTGCAAGACAAGGATGTACGACCTGTCTAAAGAAACCCCCAGACATTTCAAATCGCAAATATTTTAAGTTTGGGTAGCTAATATGGGGAAGTTAAGTGGAGAAGTCTATAAAGAATGCACCGTAAAAACAATTTGGAATGTAACCACTAAAAGTATCCCAAAAGAATATTTTAATGAATACGGACGTGATTTTCACACATCTACATATAAACAGTTTAAATCTGCTCGAGACGTAAGAAACGCTGAGCAAATTCAGCTCCAGCTTCTGCCAGAAAAATAGGTTATTATACAGCATTAAGTGCCAAAGAACATCATTTACCGACAGCCGGTTACCCTTTACGTACCGATGGGACGCATATTCAACCATAAACATAGGCCGTGTAAACACCAACATCCTTGCGGGCTCTTCTGATCTGGAGTCAGCAGAACGCGAGACCCTCCGTGACAGCACAGACATGAGACAAGCGCAAGCTAACCATGCGCGAGGTGGGACGCGAGTCCGCGAACCTTCGGATCGAAGTGAGTCAGTACACGCTCTTCGTCACCTCGAACATCCAGGTCGTCTAGTAATGATTTTACCTAGAAAAAATCTATTACATAAAACGAAATATTGTATAAAGAAGACTACAAACTAGATTATTTGCAAGGTAGATCAAGCACAAAGTATATTATGAACAAAATAAATTGTAAACGAAACACTGTACAAAGTATATTATGTACAACATTTAATGGAGAAAAAGTACGTCATGTATAATTAAGTCTGTCGCTCTGGGAATTCACGTTTTGAAGGTCTTATTCTATTGTAACGAGTCAATTCCGACATATTGAGATCGGTGAACGAAAGCGAAAAACCAGTGGTGGATATAGAAGCATTGTTTTGTAGTTCAAATGAGAATGGCGCATTTTAATTAATTAAAAAATATTTAGGCATAAAATTATGCTTTGGACAGCCTCAATGTTTTATAATAACCACATAGGCCGAAGTCCGGAACGTCATCACCAACTTCGGCAGTGTCCGCGAAGTGTTAAATGACAAGTTAAATGTGTTTGACCAAAAGTACTTTGGAATAAAAAGCGTTGAAAATTACGCGATGGACAGGCTGAAGGATGTTTCATCTTATTTACGTAAGTCGAAGTCCAGGCTTCATCGTGAAATTGGACACTTGTAGAAAGGCTCCACTGTGCCTTAAACTTTTGAGGACTAAGTACAACGCCATTCCGCTCTCATACACATGCTGTCGTTTGCCATGTCCTCGGGAATGTGAGACGATTCTCTTGTGTTTTACGATAAGGAGGAAGTGCATTTTCTTAACACTTTCAGTCACCAACTTTTTCTACCGAACCAAAAATTCTGAAAATTGGCATAGGAAAATATTGTTTTTATATTTTTTGGGGTATAATAATTTGTATATATTATTTTTATGAGTTATGAGATGCCCATTGTAATGGACATTGTGACTTTAGGTAAACAATGCTGATCATTTTTATCACACTTTTATTTGAAAACATACAAATTAAATTGTACAAAATTAAATTGTTCCATCATTTTTGTACCAATATTCTATTTTGAATGGAAATTTATAAAATAGTTTTTTCCATTTACAAAGCATAAATGGAAAATTACATTTTACACAAAATTGGATTTGCCCTTACAGTTCTCCATCTTGCATTTTGTGCTGTCTTATATTAATCTAATTGTGGAAAATGTTGTCATACCGATACTCTTCAAAAGGTCTTCTTTCAGGTTTTGTTCTGAATATCAAGTTGTCACTGTCTTGTATATTTGTTGATCTCCCTTTCCTTTGTGCTTCTTTATAATAAATTAAATACTGGACAATATTTTGCCTAAATTGCCACAAATCCATCAGTTTGCTTGTTTGAACGTCTATATACACAGCGCATTTTTTGTATTCGAACCAGAAATTGACGAGTGTCATGTCTATCGCATGGATCAACTTTCTGACAGTACATTTTTTGGAGCGCCTCCATGATCTGTAGATCCTCAACAAGAAATAAAGTTTGTCTAAATCACCCATATTTGTGTTGTAGTTTTATTGATTCTGGTCGTGATACCGTAATGTAGTCTTTGGAGAATTTATCCAATCTTTTTGAGTTGTCCATTTTTCCTTCTACGACAAAATTTGAAGCAATATAGAACTGGTTTATTACCAAACTATTTAGTAATTACTATTCAATCATCACTCATATCTACATCAAAGCTCTCTAAATCACAATTCTTTATCACTTAGCAATTTTTCGAAAGAATCTGTTTACGTTTCCTGTTCCAACAGCCATTACAGATTTTTCTAAATATTGAAACATGATATGAACTAAAAAAGTTATCAAAAGGCTGACCATGGTATTTCTCTCGAGTTCTTTCAGCTAACTGAATAACTGTTCCACCTCCTTGACCAAATTGAGTATACCAATCTTTCAATTGTTTCCGATCCTTGGTAGATAATATCATAAATAGTACCACTTTGTCGTGATACAATCCACACTTTTATCCCCCTTGTTGGCTTATTTGGTAGGTACTGTTTTATGTTTAATTGTCCTTTAAGAGATAATTTGTTCATCAACACTCAAATTTGCTTTCAGCTGGACTTCTTGACACATTTTTCTTATACAGTTGTAAATGTCTCTAACTTTCCAGAGACGGTCTGTTGAATATCATGGTATTCTTTATTATAGGTATACTAACATGTCTGTCCCAATAAAGCCTTGCTCTTGGAAATTTAAGGTTCCCCATTTTTTTATTTGTTGCGTTTACATTGACGCAATGCGACTCCAAGCCCTTGGGGGGGCATTGAGCGCTATAAAACTTGGAGTAATCCTCCTTTAATTTGTGCAATCAGGAGTAATCCTATATTAACATTCTGTCATTACATTATGTCTCGTCGCTGTCAGTTGTCAAGAGGACCGCCAGTTAGCATCTCCGCGAACACGCCTCCTACTGCGCGCTCCTGAGTCACTACCCAGCGGCCAGAATTGGGAAGGAATTAGAATAGGGGTTGGACTAGCCCTTGTGAAGCAGCCGAACTCGTTTTGTAAATGTTTCACATTATTGTCTAAGCCACCAAGCCAGTTTAATTTGGAAGTTAACAAGAAAAGAAAATTATCATTCACAAAGTACTCATTATTTCATATTATTTTAAAATTATTTGTGAGTGTTGCTTGATATTTTCATATTTAAATCGGTTTTGACGTTAATATTACGAATAATGTAGGGAATAAAGTACGATGTGCATACTTTTCTCGACATAACGATGTCGCCGACAATTTTTCGCCAATTGTCGATTTATTCCTAAATCAGTACTGTTGTACATCATGATGAATCCCGATGAATCGTTCTGTAACAGGAGTAGATCCAAAAAGTATTTCAGGGGGGTGCAAATTAAATTTTGGAGAGACAAAGAAATATTTTTAGATGGCTTGCGGATCTTATAAATGGGTAGTGTTAAATTTAGTTCTTTCGGAACAAAACAACAAAAATGGATTTGATTTCAAGCGCCGAAATTTAGAAGACTGTTAGTTGAAGCATAAAGTGGCTACTAATTAACTCTTTAAATACTACCGGTTCATTTTTACACCACAATGAATACCCGCTAATTTTGTTTCTATGAAGCAAAATTGATTCTCGTGATTTGTTCATTTTGCCCTCCTGCAATCTAAAATCATCACTAAATACTTAGCTGACCGGGAGATGCCGCGTCCTAGGAATAGTTGGCAACATTTCGGCCAACATATTGTAACCTTCCTTAGGGCGAAATGCGCTGAGGGAGACTGCACACGTATTTATAATTAATGAGGTTCCCACCAGTTCACTTGCCGGTTGGCCGAACGGTCGGCCAAAGCGGAGGAAGCATCGACCAACCGTGCAACGGCCCCCGAGCAGTGTCAGAGGAGAGCACTGCCCGTGGTCGAACATCAAGCGGGAACCGCACCCTGACGCGGCCGGCTGATGCCGCGGAGAAGGAGGTTTTTGTAGGTTTCGAGGAAACTTAGACCTTGAACGGCATTCACGTTTGGGGAGGTTTGTTTTCCACCGCCGCTTGTACCCTCCTCCGTCCCGAGCGGTCTCTCCTGACCAGGAGGTGGGTGTTATATAAAATGACGTGGCAAATTTCCCATGCCTGGAGGTTTACAGCCGATTTATTTGTATTATTGTATTGTACTTGTAGTGGCTAATGTGTTCCCGGAGGACTTTCTCAATGACCGCAACCGCATGGGATTTCATACACTTCTGATATCCGAAGGGGTGGAACGTGACCTTCAACGCGTACTAGCGTTTTCCCAAGTATTTTTACGGGTTTTTGTAGGCTCTCAATGTGTCAAAGCATCTCAAAAGCTTGCCTATTTTGTCTGTGACTCTTGAATGTACGACAAAACGGCCATCTTCCCGCAGGCATTCGCACCGAGTGAGGCCACTCGCAGTGCTAGATGTGGTCGCAGCCTGTCGTACGCCTTGGTTGCCAGTATTAGCACTTCAGCTGTCGACTAGAAATGTACCATTGCGCAGCTCTATTTCGCAGTCTAAATAGTCATAATATCTAGTTGCTCTGATGATCAGAGTTTTCAACATTCCCGTGTAGTCGCAGGATGATGGTGCAAGCCGGCTTGAGTATAACGTTTGATATGGATCGATTTCCTGTAAACATTGTTCCTTAGAATGTCGTTAGCTTTCCGAGTCACCAGCATGTCGAGGAAAGACAATTCAGCCTCTTTTTCCACATCCATTGTGGAGTTAATTTTGGAGTGAGTGTTATTCAGTTGCTCGAGGAAGCCAGCAAAGTCACAAGGGATGTGGAGTCATAGCGTATCGTACACAACGGAGCCACAGCGTTGGTTTAAGTGGGGCACTCTCCAGTGCATATGATTCGAAGGCTTCCATGTATAGGTTTGCCACCACACGACAGAGGGGAACCCATTCTCGCCCCCGTTCTACTCATGGGCATAGAGTTGGTCACGGTATTGAAAAAAATGTGGACGTGAGGCAGAACTCAGCAAAGTCCATTCCACTCTGAGCTCACGGAAGCGAAGTTAGTTGTGTATGACAGTAGCCACCCCATCCATCGGCATGGTAAACGAAGACAATGATAATTCTGCGGCCGTCCAATAATGGTGTTTTCATCTATCCATGGTCAACGGTAGAGCCTCAACCATTCAGATGATTTTATCCAAAATTGACCAGGGTGTGCGGTGATTACTTTATATTCCCCAGCTTCTAGTGGCCAACTATTTTCCCTCCCCACACCTGTACTCCATTTTTTGTTATCTGCTGTAATTATGTCAAGGCTGGAATTGGCCTATCGTTCTAAATTACCTGCTTATTTTCGAGTTACGGCCTCGTTGAAAATGGTCACCTCAAAAATCATCAATTGTACACTTTCTGGAAGACAAACTACACCTAATTTATTCCTGAATACCCATTAGATACAACAATCACTTATTGCTAACTGCAAAATTACAACAAATCCTCACGAAATTACGGGTAACGAAATTACGTGTAAACATAATATGTCACAAACATTACAATGCATTACCACTGCGTCACGCACTGCCGTGCCTCGCACACTGATTTTCTGACAAGAGTACGCTGTGCTATTAAAAAAATCCGGGGATTCTAATGATCTGATCACATGCAAGTCAGGACTCCCTCTTTCAGAGAAAAAATAATAAAATCTTTACTGAACATTCTGGTTCGCTCTCATTACAGGGAGAGAGAAATTTTTCCTCGTTATCGTTTTATAAGTTATAAACGTCACCACCAACGATACAGTAATTTATACTAACAAAACATGTCATTTAAAATAATTTTGCATTGTGGCAGTCACTTTCGCGGGCGCGACGAGGCCTGACCTTAAAGCGGCGGGGGGGGGGGGGGGGGAACGCCATCCCTTAGCTGAGTTCAGTAAAAATCTCCCGCGGCTTCGCCCCGAACGCCGCTTGCCCCTTGCCCATTGAATTTGATGCGCGCGTACCTCCCGTCCCCAGCGAGGATTTCTGCGCTAAATCAGAACACAGTAAGCCGCCGCAAAGATCACCGTAGAGTGTATGACAAAGTGGGTACAATATTTTTGTCAATGTGACGTACGGTTCTTTGTCATTTTAATTCTCAAAATTCATTAAATTCTCATTATTGTTTTATACAGTAGTGCTGGGGTTGCTGGGGTTGAATACACGTCGTTGAATTTGACATTCCCTATTCTGGTGCCACTTGGGGCCTTGTGAATTTGAGACATATTTTGATTCTGGGGCTACTTTATATGATGCCTGGACGTTTTCAACATTTTATCAAAAGTGACTAGATTTCTTTTATTAAGTTTCTTCTCGGATAGTGTAAAGCACACATAAAAATGGCGCAAATCTCATTTTCGTTCAACTCAACATTTTTTTAAAATTTCAATTGTTCATTATTTTAGTTTATTTCTGCAACTTTTGTATTGATGATGGAAATTGTTTTCTTAATGAAATTTATTCTTCAAAAACAAGTCTTTATATAAAAGCATGGACATTTTTGAAAATGAGTAGTGATTGTGCAATGTTTTGTGAAATAACGGTAATTAAAAACATTTTCTCAAAAGAGCTCCAATTTTTTTCTTAATTTTTTTTCTCAAGTATAGCAAAGTTTGCTCATAAAAATAGCGCTGGTCCTGTTTTCTGTGATCTCTGTATTTTTAAAAGTTGCAAAAAATTTACACTGTAAAACTACAATATTGATGAAAGAGATTTTTCTTAAAGAATCGGTTCTAAAAAATCAGATCTTTAAACATATAATGTACTTTAATATTGTAATTTTTGCTTGATGTGGAAGCAATTAAAAATAATATTTTCTCAAAATTGGTGGAGGTTCAATTTTCTTTGAACTCTCTGCATTTCCGAAAATTGCAAATATTAGAAATAATGCGAGAAAATATGTGCTATTGTAGCAGCACTAGTTTGTACGATCATCCATTGGATTAACCTTTGGAATAACCTTCGCATGATCGCTCTTGATATCGTCCTTTCGTTATCCGACATCTAGCGGATTAAGACTTAACTATTTGGACTCCAGTCAAAGTAACACCAGAGCAGTGTCCTCTGGTGTCCGCGGCCTGCGTGAGCTGTGGATGAGTCTGTATGAGCGCATGCGAGGTTCGCGTGGTAATTGTAAACTCGTGGCCCAACGTGTTTAATGGATGGTAGTCAGAGTTTTCATGAGTGAATGTATCTAGCATCTGAAATTAGTTTTATAAGGAGGCAGGATGTTCAATATAAAAAGCATTGTCAAGCAAATCACAGAAAGGGTAAGATGTGAGAGTTTATAATGTTGTCCTGATTTATTTGCACTAAATTACTGACATGGACGTATTTTTCATGTAGAACAGAGATTCATCCATTGAATCCCCGAGCCATGTAACCGAGGATACATTAATGCAGAAAACCGAAGGATTTCTTTGCCCGAAATGTATGAAGCAGTTGCCATCAGCATGGGAACTTCAGTCTCATTACGAGACGGTACACGGTATGAAAGAGGCGGTGCCCTCATATGTAATAGATTATAACTTGCTGCATCAGTTAAAGCAATGAGATAGTACTTAATATAGAATTTATCGACTTGTGTTACATGTTTTAGTTCCACATGCAGTGATTTTAATAGTGTCATTGTGTTGAAACTTACCAGTTGTCAAATTTGCGTCTTTGAATTTTCGATTACAATATGTAATGCATATGTGTACAAGGGTAATGAATAGAAAGGAAAATGTTCTGTTGAAAACCATTCAGCTTAACAAAATACCTTACTGTATCATTAAATAATTAATATTTTGTCTTATTGATCAATTGTTACATATTAGAAGTGGTGCTATCCAAAATTTAATTTACAGAGCTGTCAAGGTATGTGAACTGGTACTGTAGATGTTCATCAAATTGTCATGATATCACATTCAGTTGCCCAGATTTTTACGGTTTTCTTGGATTTCTGACTGTAGAACCACTATTATTTGAGATACTGACAGAAGGTGTTCCACAGAAAATAGAAAACCCAGATTACGAAAATATTTTTTTATTGGTTCAAGTGTGTAAATTAAGAAGATATGTGTACATTATAGTGTACAAAGTAACAACACAATACTTAAGTGATTCAATTCAGTGTTATACGAAGTACAATTCTATTAACAGAAAAATAGTTTTTTCTGTTCTCGATATTGACCTTGTATATAATGTATTCTTGGATAATGAAAATGTCATTGTGAGTAGTCTTTACTGGCCTTATTTCCGTTAACTGGTATTTCTCTTGATAGCAATTCATCTAAAGTTAAGTCGTTGCATATGAATTGATTAGTTTGTTTTGAAGGAAGTATTGTACACTAGATTTTTGTAAACAGTCTGAACTGGCAATTTCTTATTTATAACATTACTGGCATTAACTTATATTGATAAATAGTTTTCTTTCTCAATGTGGAAGTGAAGAATAGCATGACAAATTCATAATTTGAGATTATTATTATTTAATGTTCTTCTGTGATAATTTGATAGGTCGTTCAACACCACATAAATTGAAATTGTTGGATGAATTTAGAAAGAAAGTGCTCTATATTTCTGTTACTGGAGACCTACAATTAGTTTGAGGGTGTGTAATCAAATTGTGTTATGCTGGATATGAATTGTTTTGTTAGAACTAAATTTTAAACTGATTTGTGCAAAATCAGGTGTATGTGTCTTTCACGTGGTAGAATTGTTTGTATTTTAGTGAAATGACATTAGATTCTTTGTGTGACAGCTGCCCTTATTTCTAAGCCAAAGTAGGTTAGGGAGCTTATGCTTTTGATTTAATTGTAGATTTGTCTGTCAGTAACTTCGTGTTTTATCAAGTTTAGGCCAAGACCAATGCACTTGGCATGTTTGTATCAGATGTTGCAGTAAAATATATAAAAAATGTTAAGCTAAGTTTATTAAAGTTAGTTTAATTTTATGTTGTTCAATTTTCAAACCCATGGTTTGGTCTCCTCCTCAGGAGCAATTATATTTCACATATATTTGATAAAAAAAAAATTGATAACACTATTCTTATAATGTTGCCTATAGGGCTTATATTCTCAATCGCTATGGAGAGCTGTGGTTGGCTGCGCAAAATGTGCATGTCTAATCAGGTCTGTGGTGAATGGAGGTTGAATGATGGTACTAAACTTGATACACAGCTCTTAACAGTTCATATTGAATCCATCCTGTTGAGTCTGTTCATCCAACAATATCAAAGCTATAGGTTGACACTAATTACATAGAAATGAATAGCCTTAATTTTCCTACCAGCATAGATATTTTGTCATGTATCTTCTTAAGATTACTTTTAAATGGGATCTTGGGATATATTACATTAAGCTGCTTTCTGGACAATGTTAGACCTTGTAAGTACCCAGGGTACTTGTAATACATTGTGGATTTATGGCTTGGATTCTATCTTGCTTAGCGATTTCTTTGTCTAGCATGTAATCCACTTGAAGGTATCATTTTCACTTCTGCAATGCATTCAGTTTACAATTTTCAATGCCGAGTTGTAGTAGAGTCCTTACTTAGTTTTGAAGTGATGTCATGCAAATGTAGAAATTTATCTTTTGTTGAGCTAAACAAATATAAATTGTCAATGCAAAGCATGGGACTGACTTTGCGGTTCAATTGAGAACCTATTTGATCCCCATTAAATAAAGTTGAGAGGGAATGAAAAGCAAGGCAGGACCTCCGTGCAGGTAGAGATTGACTAATTTTTATATTATTATTTTTAGAAAAAAATGTTAAAATATTTTATACAGTAAATATTGTTTTAAAATTATACAAATATTTACATTGCAGATATATTCTTACATATGTAATAGTTTATTATGCTACTAGTCTATAATGTTATGGTTTATTGTATAAGTAAATGTTTTGAAGACGAGAAGATGTTAGGAGCGAGTTTTCAAGTTTGTTGGAATGCAATAAAGCAGTATTATTAAAGAGTTACATATGCTATTTTTTAATATTACAGCATTATAAATTCATAAAAGAAACTACATTAATTTTGGAAACAAATTTCAAAAGCAGTTTTTCAATTGGCAACATAAAATGTTGGCATTATGACCCCATGGAGATAGCACAAGCTCTGAGGACAGATAATGAGGACAGTGAGATGTGCGCTCAGTATAGCTGGGATGCTGGGCAGGAAGGATGGGCACTGTCATAAAATGCCGTGCATGCCTTTAATAGTAATAGTAGTATTAATTACAAATTACATTATGAAATACTTTTATGAACAATTTCTTGCAACAGAAGGTCATTTATGATGCTCGTATTCATCAGTTGTTTTCTTTATTTTAACAGAAAATACCTTGCTTGTTATTATACTTTTGTATTTTATGGTCTCTTACAATATGTTGCTGGTTTCATAAGGAGCTCTGTGCGAGTTACCACTCCTTAGCTTATTCCATCTTAATTCTGAATCCCAAATTTCATGCATGTATTAATATTATTTCGCAGAGTCCATAGATTCTTGGGAAGTTGTATACAGATAACAGTTGAGTATTTGAAGGTGGAATGAGAAATTTGTGTGCTTGTGGTATGTGTGTTCCATTCTTTTTGCCTCTGTTTTCTCAATTTAAAGTTTACATTTTGAAGGTTAGGGCAAAACTCTTCTGAAGTGAAGGGTAGGATAATCAAACCTGCTGAGAGTGAGGATAGTTGTAGTGCATTGGGGTCAGTAGTGACAAAGATAATTTCATTCTATTTCTAAGTGGGCAGACAAATTGTGTGTGTGAGGCATTTATTCATCCAAATGAGTACAGTACAGCTAGTATGTAGTACATATACTAAATACGTACACTCCAGGTTTGACATATTTATAGCAATATTTTTCCTTTTTTAAATATCCTTGGAAGAGATGTTGAACACAGGTTGTCTAAATTATTCTCAACTGACTCAGGGCCTAAAGGAAAGCAAAGTCGTTATGAATTCCATCGAATATTGGCGGCTCTCGAGGTTTGAAACTTATCAACACGTCCGTTAGTTATCCATTGTAAAAGAAGACTGTTAATTTAAGTTTAGAGTTTTTTTTCTTCTGATCCCTGAATTGCTCGCTGAATTGCTCCCTGCATTTCCTCGTTTTCCAGTTTGTACGCGCTAAATCCGTGGTAAGTTACGTAATGCTGCATAAAAACGATGTCGAGATTTGGATGGAAATAGGTCTTGGAGATCTCTGATACAGAAAAATAGCATTATCCCCTGCGGACGTAAAGGAATGCGTATGGTTAGGAAAGAAGTGGAGAGAACTGGCAGTGCCCTCAGACGAAATGGCTCGCGCGTGACCTTCAGAACGCATTGGCGTGTATTTCTTGCTCCGCGGGATGAAGTTCTGTGGTGGGAAAGCGCGAATCGGATGCAATATTTCATAGTAAGTTATTAATTTATTACACGGAATTGGGTTAAATGAGTAAAAGAAGAAACTAGCGGTGCTACAGAATGGCACAGACTGTCTCGTATTAGTTTTCTATTTCCTTTGGTATTGGCTAGCTATTCGGATTTGCCACATCCTCGTACCAGCTGCCATCTATATCAGCCCAAAGTACCTTTTTTTAAACATTTTCTTAATTTTTCGACTTACTAATAGTAGAATCGAATTATTACTTCAAAAATATTAAAGAACGGTAAAACCTCGTGTAAAATGACAATTTTTATTGAAAAATTTGGAGCAGTTTTTTAAGAAAATGACATTTAAGCCAGTTGAGTTTTTGTTTTAGGGAATTTTTATCTCACATTATTTAAAGTACATGTACTCATAATTACATTAAAGTAAATAAATTGCCGCTAATGTAAATATTAACGACGTGGAGGCGAATAAAAAATTTAATTTTTGAAAAAAAACAAAAGAATAGAGAAATATGGCATTTGTCATCTTATAGAGTGCATTTAGCACAATCCCTACTGAAAGTGTAAAGAAAAAATTTGGTGCCGTTTTTATAAAAACTTATTTTTGTGTTTTTTAAAATTGCACATATTGCTTGCAATATGCGCGAAAACTACTAAAATTTTTAAATAAGTGTACATGAACTTAATGAAAGAACTCGCTATGGAGAACAAATTGTATTTGAAGGAAAAATTTCCATCTTCAACTTTGTAGTTGTAAGACGACGCCCGAAAAAAAATTGAAATTTTCGAAAATTCAGAGTATTAAAGAAAAAAATTGGAGCAATTTTTGAGTATTTTGAAAATTTCCGGAGGGCTTCATTTTTAAATAAATGTTCATGAACTTAATGAAAGAACTCACTATGGAGAACAAAATTAATTTGTTGTATACTTGTATTTGACAGACGGACGTTTTGAGAAAAAAACTTTCGGTATCAAGGGACCCCAAAACATGCATTTCCGTTGAAATCTCGAAATCGATTTTCCACAGAATTACATAACTTTCCCAATACTACGTATATCACTCCGTATATACGTACGTATACGGGAAAGTAAAAATGTTCAATACGAGAGACCGTAGGAATCCATTTTTTTTCAAACCAAAATAATTTACTCCTTTCGATGAGTTTCAAAAATGATGGATTATGATACAAAATGAACTGACTATCATGAAACGGTCTAATTACACCAAGGAACAAATTCATACTTCCAGGATGGAAGTATGTGAATTTAAAGGAAATGATCACTCTGATTTCTAAAATTTGTTATAAAAAGTTTCTATCACGGAAGGTTCAAGTGAGATGAACATATTTAGTATTTGAAATAAAATCCAATACAAACTTCCGTATTGTCACTCCAGTTATTTTACTACACAATTTTTTTAACATGCTTCATATGAAGTAAAAAAAAGTTAAAAATGTAATACGCATATTTGTGCAATAATATTGGAGCATCCTAGAAGGAGAAATTTCTATCGCGTAGCTTAAAAATGCTTTTCGCCTTGTTACTTAATCTTGTATTTCTGGTCTCTCTCTGATAAAACTCCAACAATAATCTCCATAATTGTAGGATCCTTGCGCCCTTGGTATCTCTTCTCCATTGTAGCAGCGTCTTGATTACATGGTTCATCATTTTCATCTCTAATTTCACCCAAATTTTGCGGGAAAAATTAAAATGGGAATGAAGGAAATTGATTTTCAGAGACATTCTACACCTCTAATCATTCTGCGATCAGTGCTTTATAATTGTTATCTTTCTTTGTCCCGAGAAATGCATGCAAAACTTTTAAAAATTGCCAAGCTGCTAACTCAATGTCTCGCATTTTGCCTTCAAATATTTCATCCAGCACGAGTTTTATGATTTGCGGATTGATGAAAATTCCTTTCTTCGAGTTTTGCATTATTGATCCGTGGAATTATTTCATTGTTTTGAAAGTATATTAAAAAATCTATAAACAATTGCCATTTTTCTGGATTGTAGAGAACACACAGTTCACTCGTTTACCTGTCTGCTCAAAAAACAAAAGGTACTTTCATGAGCAGGATATTGGCCAAAGGTCTCGTGCCTGTTTCTAAATTCTTTTAACTTTTTTGTTTCGGCAGCAAGTAGATTCGATTACTGTAATCTGGAGCCTAGCTGTTCAGATTCTGTTTTTGACAAATTCAGGTGCCGTGCCAAATCATTGTGTTCCTTCTCTATTAAGTGCGGGCCAATGTCAGACATTCTTGGATCTTTTGAAGTGGAGACTTCTGTTTCTGGGGGAAACACGGATTCGGTTTCATCAGTTTTCTTCATGATTTATTTATGTTTCCGGAGCTACAGGTACTGGTAATTCGTCATTGTGTGACATAGATCGCATGGCAGAAGAATTATGTGGATAATCGATCTGGACAGACCAGATATCTTTATCATGAGGGTGTAGCAATCATTAAAATAGTTTGTTAGTATTTTCTACAAAAATTGGTAACAGCGAATCACAATGATTTGCGTTTTCCATACAACCACAACCTAATTCGATCGTAGTACAGGTGACACTGTTAAGCAACCCATGGTTTGCCCTGATTACAAACACGATAGCCAAACTTTAAAGATTACGCAAGTTTTGTTATTTCATGTATTTGTCCTTTGAAGTTTGGGTGTAAATCTTCCAGAAACGTAACAGAAGTTGTCGGGTTGATACGCACACTTTGAATATGAAATGACAGATTTGCATGTTATCGAACCGATTCAATTCTAGAGCATGTGGAAATTTTCACTTTATAAAAGCCACAGAACTGTGGTGTATTAATGGATTTGAGGCACACGCAAACCAGACAGGAACTTAACGCGCACTGCGGGTCTAGTTCTGTATGACTCCGGCTGACTCAGAATCTGCCACCCTAACAGTTGGATAATTGTGTGCCTGCGATAAGGTAAGGGGGCTAAAATAATTCCTTACGGTGATTGATGCGCAGTGGCAAACATGAGGGTGCACGTGGCTTGTTTTCAAAACATCCACTAAGACCTACTCGTAATGGAGCGTGACAACCAGACGCGAGAAGAAAGACGACAATCTTCGGATACGGGAGGTAATAAAACAAACCAAAAGCCTAATTCTCATCAATGTGGCATAAATGATGTGAAAAATATTTGATTTTTAAATAGATTTTGTGCGTAATGATTTTACATATGTTACAGGTGCAATTTAAAGGTATTTGCATTAATAGCAAAATACGGTATAATGATACGGTTTAATTAAAAACTGAGGCGTGATATTCGTAATTACGTATAAAATTCAGTACCTAGCGCACTCTACCTCCTAAAGGTAAAAATCCAGTTCCCTAATGATATTAAAAAAAAACTTTTTTTTTATTTAGAAGTTTTTTAAACAGCGCCTCTAATTATCACTGAAAACACACTGTATCTCAAGTATTTTTTATTAAAGTAAATTGTATTAAACTGCCCGCAATCATTTTAAATGCTTACTTAGCACTTCTAATCATGCGACCGAAATTGAATGACGCAAGCGAACGTCTTTTAGAGTTCTGTGGGTAATATAGTTTTTCAAATTATTGTTCCCCATGTTCTCACGGCAGGAAGACTTCCACGAAGCCTTCATGAAGGACACGGAGAGGGATAATAGCCAAAATCTGTAGCTGATTTGCCTTTGCTTCTAGTTTTTATTACATTGGAGCGACTTTTACTTATCAATTCTTGCCAGAAATGCTCATTTCATCTTTATTCAGAAATCAACTTGTATGAGTTAGGGTAGGGGTCACAGAATTTCAGAAAACGTGCACAGAATAGACTTTTCCACATAGCACGTCGTCTACACTTTTAACTGTTATTGACGTTAAATAAATAAATAAATAAAATGAACAAATCATTCTCACGAATCTTTTTAAACAGTTCATCGTGAAATTCAACATCGCGAGTTGAAAATATTGGAATATGCCATCAGCAAATATCTAACTTAAATTTGTACAAACGCGGGACAAGCATTTTACACTTGACATTTTTGCCTGACAAATCATTTCGGAGAATGATTTGTCAGGACACGGGGAAAAGTTTTAATCCGGGTTTGTCCCAAAAAATCTGGGACGCCAGATAACAGAAAAAAAAACCTTTACGTTCTTGAAATTTCAGAACTTGAAATAAAAATGGCTTTCTGCTATGGAATGTAATATATTGTACTCTATTCTTACAAAAAGTTGAAAGGAAAAAAAAAACAACAAATTTTTACTGTTGCTGGGATTTGAATCCGGTGTCTCCGGGTGGCAGACACGTGCTCTACCAGCGGAGGTAATTTTCCACTACACAAGAGACAATCTTTTACTGCATTGCAAATATACACTGTTGTCCAGTGATACAACTCGAAATTTCGCGAAAACTAATATTTTCAAAAACGTTTACAGGAAATGATTATAATTATGATTTGAAGAATTATATACTTTGCATTATGCAATATTATATTACTAATTTGAGACTTTTTACTCTTGATTGAACATTGAGTCGAATGCCAATGCCAATCCGGTACCTGGAGAACACCAATGAAGGGGAGGGGGACTACGCTCTCGCGAAATAAATTGCAAAATAATTTAAGGAAAATTTTATGTATAAGAACTAATGCTAATATATATATATATATATATATATATATATATATATATATATATATATATATATAGAGAGAGAGAGAGAGAGAGAGATAAATGTATTACAGTCGTTTTCTGCAAGTTTGTATTAAGTTATTTATGCCCTCACAAGTCCTCTAAATTAGTGTAAGGACGAGGCCGGAGCAAGGGTTGTTGGTACAGGGTCTTGATACCGTTTTTAAGTAACACTCGCCGTGCGCGGAAGGACCAAAAGGACAAAGCGGGGAAAGGACGGAGGGCCAGGGAACAAAAGTGTAAGAAAAGGAAAAGGGGGACAAATTAGACACTTGGGACAAAATGAGCAAGGGGCAAACGGAAAAGGGTGTCAAATCGAATAAGGTGGGACAAAATGGACCTATTTGTCCAAATATTTACGAGCACTTGTAAAATCTAAACCCGAGAGTTCGCTAAAATATTTTTTTTTTTTGTATTCCAACATTATAAAAGAACCTTTTATGTTGCAAGAAATCGTTCATAATCGGGCATTTTACGGCACATATGATGACGTATTAGTTTTTATGTCACGAATGATTGAATCATCACACATTCAGCCAATCGGAGGGAGGTAGAGCTAAACGGAACAGCCAACCACCGTTTACTCTCACGATGTCAAATACCCGAGTCTTCACAGGGAAGTTGTTTCGCAAAATTAAGTTTGATTCTCTTATAAATGTATAATGCTGTTATACAAAAATATATAGTATGCAACTCGCTTATAATGTTGCTTTATTACATTCGTACAAATTTGAAAACTCGCTCCTAAAGTCGCTCGTTTTTAAAACATGTACTCATTAAATAAAGCTTAATATTATAAACTAATTGCATGAACTACTATTAAAGGACTCAAAGATTTTAACGGCTGGAGCTAAGCGCGTGTTTAGACGTAAATAAAAAAATATACCATTTTGAGGTGTAGGAAAGGCGTGTATATTTTGAACATTTTTTGTACTCCCGATGCTCTCTGCACTGCCACCGATGACAATCTTTTTTTATTTGTTCAACTTTTAAAAGGTTTACCATTGCACAACTGTTACCTACACTTACAGATAATAAAATATTACGTGTCTATTGGCACGCCTGGCTGTAAGAGAACCCCAGAATCTCCACGAAGCGATGACGCTTAGCAACAGTTTCGAACTTTTTAGTTTCTCTCTTCTCGCCGTCGTTATATATTAGAGAATATTCTAATAGTGTGCCGGAAAACGGCGTTTTGTCGACAGAAAAACTCTTCATGCCGGGCCCTTGTAACGAAAAATCATCTTCGTTAGTAGTAACTTACTTTCTCCAACACGTTTCTTTAAATTTTTGCTCGAATTTTAATTTTGATATTCATTTGCTAAAGAGGATTTCAAGAGACTACTAAAGAAAGAGTAGGAAACAAGTTCTAATCCTCTAAATAACAAGAGTATACCATGGAAATAAAACTGTTTTGTGCCTTACAAGAAATCGCTAGAAACTTTAAGTGAACTAGTGCTGAAAAGGTATCTCCCAGTCCTAGGTCTGCGTCATGCCCATGGTATGTCTGCGTCATGAGATTGATGATGAAAATTAGTTGTGCTACAACAGCACATTGTTTCTCGTATCATTTGAAACTGATACGTAATATATTATTGCACCTTTAATCCTTCAAGTACTACAGCTATCTCCTGAAGCATACTCTTGAGCAAAAGTGAATTCGAATTTGCCGTGTTTGAAAGTCCGGAGGTTTTAATGAAAATTCTATTTTTACCATACTTGTATACGATTTTTACCCCAGGAAAATAATTTTAAAAAAATTAAATTTCCATTGGATATTGTGGAAATTGGAGTAATTTCCAGGGAGTCACTGTGGGGAATCTAGAATGAACACAGCTCGGCTACCGTACTTATTGAGTACTTCAAAATAATATTTAAGTCATTGAGGGAACTAAGAAATATGTTATGATTAAAAAAAACTGTTTCGAAAACCAGTTTTTAAAACTACATTTGATGTAATATTGAACCAATTGAACGAAGAAGGAAATATCTAACTTCATTATTGAAAGTTTGAAATGTTGGAAATGAAACAAATTATAACTTTTGCTATTTTCAAATTTTTAAAAGTCTTAATGAAATTTAACAATAATTTAGGAAATTCGATAGAAAAGAAAAAATGCTTTTAAAAAAATGTTTTACATTTTCCTTTGAAATCATTTCACCAAAAATTACGTAAAAGCTCTTAATTATAAAAATGTATTTGACAGTGTAAATATCTAGTTTTTTTTAATCGTTCCTGAGCTGCTTTTATACGCTTAAGGTTTCTTTGCTATTCGAACAGAAAATTAAATTGCGTTGTGTGAAGTTCCCAAGATTAAAAGATCTCTTAAAAATTCATATAACTTCTAGAGGGGCCAGATTGATCTAGGAATATCCAGTTGGGAAAATGTCCTGTGTTCTAAACAGAACGGCAAGGAGACGTTTTTTAAAAAAAAAACCTTTCCGGTACCACAGACGCCCAAAACTAGTAATTGCGGCAAAATTTTGAGGTTGGTTTTCTTCCAGCATAGCAATACTTCCTCGATACTACTTATACGAAAAAATAAAAATAGTTCGCAGATTGTCCTCTGAGACATTCTACAAAGTGTAATGAATAAAATGTTGAGTCATTTTTGTGAAAATTCGTAGGAGAGTATCAATGTGTCATCAAATTCTGTGATGAATAATTCTTTTCGGTTTTCTGGTCTTTGGTTCTGATTTCACAAGTGTTTTTATTTTTTGTTTCAGAGGAAGACATGTCATCAGAGCTAAATGTGCAAGCACTTACAGAAGAACTAGTCCCCGACGTAGGCTCAGAGGAAATAGCCCAACAAAGCACAGTAGACCAGGTATTTATATTCCCTTGTAGCTATCGTGGCTCCACCGAATCGGCTCCATATGTGCGAATGATAACAGTCGTACGATAACGAGGTCGAGTTTACTCACACTTCATACGTAGAATCGACGGTATCGTCAATAGTTAAAGGCATCTATCTATCGACTATCTAAGGCTCTAGAAATCAGTAGCAGCAAGTGTGTGAAATTTCTCTACTATTTGAGAAACATTTGAGGGGTAGTCAGATCCCCAAACTTGATCTCATATACTTAACATTAAGTGGAGTAACTAGAAAAATAATTAAAATGGTGTTTATTAATTTACTCTTGCAGTGGAATTATTTTAAAAGAATTACAAAAAAGGTAACATTATAGCACTGAATGATCACGGAATATAGATAGTCGTATTCGTCCTAAATCTAAAATCCCTTATCTGGGATTTACATTTAATATTTTTTAAAATTCACTGATTTAATCGATTGTTCTTTCTCGCAATTACTAACGTA
Organism: Gryllus longicercus; assembly: GCA_038098605.1. Classification (NCBI taxonomy): domain Eukaryota; kingdom Metazoa; phylum Arthropoda; class Insecta; order Orthoptera; family Gryllidae; genus Gryllus; species Gryllus longicercus. Next base: position 367,208 of record JAZDUA010000536.1, on the reverse strand, counting down.
CGAGGGAAAGTATAGTAATCGTGCGCCGTAAAACGGCGAATACTTATTTTGCCGAGACCTGATAACAAAAAAGTGGATAAATCAGTTTTTAACTATTGTAACAAAATCGTTTAACGGTAGTGTAGCCACAATCCGTTTTGTGCGTCCTTCAGACCAAAAAATTGATTGACGGCAAAACCGTCCGCCCGTCCGCAACGCTAGCGCACGAACCGTTCATTTTCTTCAAAATTGATGTTCCCCCGTAGTTTTAACTGGTTTTGCGGCCCCCAGAAATTGGAAGCGATATTTTAATTTTGGAGAACTTAATATGAAGCCCCCGGACATTCATAATTTTCAAAAAACTGGCGCCAAATTTTTTGATTAAATTTTGTCGAATAATGCAAAAGACGTTTAAGAGAATGGTGCAGGTTTTATTTTAATTTATATTTTGTGTTAATCTCCCTGATTTTTCAAAAATTGCAAAAAAGTCTTAAAACTGCAAAATTGAAGATTGACTTTTGCCGTAGGCAAAGTAGTATGATGTACACAATTAGCTCTTTAAAAAAGTCGTGTACATTTTTTGAATAAATGATTAATTTTTGCGTAATATGCGCTTGAAATCGCAATTTTTTCACAAAAATTGCCCCACATTTTTTCTTTAAATTTTCTCCGCGTCTATAATAAGGGACAGTAAAAATATGGCTAGTCGAATATTGGTCTCTTTTTTTATTTTTTTTTATTTTTATAATTCAAAAAGAAATTAAATTCACAAAATTGAAGATAAAGATTTGTGTCTGACAGTCTTGTACAAAACTAGCCCTTTCAAAAGATCATGACCTTTTTTCTAAAAGTTAGTAGTTTTCGCGTAATTTCTGTTCGAAATTAATGAAGCATGTATGGGCGTTCCGTCGTACATAACGATAACATTGTAATACTGCGAGAAAGTATGTGCAATTTTAGCTTCACTAGTTAATATTTAATGGTAAATCTTCAAATAATATTTACCACATGCAACAAATTCTACACAGAATCCCTCAGTAGCCTATTCGATTTCTTCTCTCAGATAATGTAATGCCAGTCGTTGTAGGTAAGTAAAGTAAGGTTCCTGTGACGCCTATCAGCGCCACTGTCGGTTAGACAGATTTCGCGATATCTAAAGACAGATCTCGTGGTATAGAATAGCCCAAACCAAAAGTTTGCAAGCTGAGTTCACGTGAACGGAAGGAACTTGTGCAGCTACATATGGAATTGCACACAATTCCTCGTAATAGTTCTCTAATTTCTTGAGTCTGGTCTAACTTGAGTTTTCGAAACAATTAATTAGAAGTCATTCGAGGCACTGTATCTCAAATAATTACAGATTGCTGGAAGTGTGCATATTAATGACGTGTGTGAATTTTTTGAGGAAAAACAAAAGAATACAGCAAAATAAACTTTGTCATTTTTAACAGCGCAATTAGCACTATCCGTTGCAAAAGTTTGAAGAAAAAATTTGCAGCGTTTTTCGAGGAAAGGGCGTTTCTGGAAATGCGAAATTTTATGCTCATTTTAATAGAAAATTGTTGATCTTCCTATTATTTACATTTATTACATTATTTAAAGTACTTGGACTCATAAATACAATAATGTGAACCAATTGCCGCCAATATAAATATTAACGACGTGAGAGAAGTAAAAACGATAAGTTTTGTAATTAAAAAAAAACAAAAGAATAGAACAATAAGGCGTTTGCCTTATAGAGTGCATTTATTACTGTCTCTACCAAAAGTGTAAAGACAAAAATTGGAGCCTGTTTTGAAAAAATCATGTTTTTGTAATTTTTTTAAAATTGTAACTATTGCGCGAAAACTACTAAAAGTTTCAAAAAATGTGCATGTCTTTAATGAAAGGACGCGCTATGGAGAACAAATTTTATTTGAAGGAAAAATCTTTTTCTTCAATTTTGCAGTTGTAGGAAGGCGCCAAAAAAATTGAAATTTTCGAAAATTCGGAGTTCACCCTGAAAACCAGACCTATGTCACCTAAATAAGTGTATTTAACCCTATTTTTGCAAGAAATTTAAACAGTAAATTTGGAGCCGATTTTGAGAAAATTTTGAAAATGTCCGGGGGCTACACGTAAAGTACAGATAAATATTGAAGAGAGTTTTTCAAAATCGCAGCTCCTCGAGTCGTGCCAGATCGACCATATTAGGGAATATCCATATTAGAAAAAGTCCTACGTATGGCTACTAGTTTTTCTCAAAACGTCCGTCTGTCTGAACACAACACTTTTTCGGTATCAGGGGACCCCAAAACGAGTATTTCGTTGAAATCTCGAAATCGATTTTCCTCAGCATAACGTAACTTTACGTATACTACGTATATATTACTCTGTATATACGTATGTATACGGGAAAGTAAAAAGCTTATTTTACTTCAATAACTTATACAACTTGAGTTGTTCATTTGAACTGGTTTTGATCATATTTTTACGTCATTTTTCTTTGTTTTTGGGGCGTTTAAAAAAACATTTTAAGAGCATTTTATTGATAATTTTTGGCGATGTTTTAGATCATCGAAATCCGCCCCGTAGTTATAAATATGTATACAAATATTTCTCTTCAAAATTTTCCAATTGGAAGGGTTTGCTTTCGAAAATCTTCTGTAGTACAAAAACATGTTTCTTTTAGAAAGAAGGAAAGAGCCGACCTGGATAGCCGAGGTCGCTAAGGCTGAAGAATTTTTTCTGCCTCGTGCCTGAAGGGTCGCGGGTTTGAATCCCGCCCGGGGCATGTCGGTGTATGTCCGTTAACCGTTACCCCCAAAGTTACTGACAGTGGTCGCCATATGACGTTAGAAGTTAAAAAGCGACCTTAAATAAGTAAATTTTAAAAAAGTAAAGGAAAAATACCCTTTCTGCATTGTGTTAATTCTTTTAAGTACGAAATTCATCAAGCGTTTTGTTAAGGTGTTATGTAAGATTTAAAACAACTGAAGTCTACAATAGTAGTTCTAAGTTTAGATATTAGGTAATCTACTTAGTGCAGATTCCAAGTACTTTTCTAGCTTTTGAAAGTCCCTCATCTTAGCACTATTGACTGCTGATTAATGCAGCTCCTTGAATTTCAAGAGAAAATGCATCTTTTTTGTTTTAGTGTAGCATGTATACCACAATCAGATATGCATATCTTGTTTTAATGCGGGTTTCCTTTGCAAATATTTCAACCATTTAGACAGCTTCCAGCCTTATATGGGCGAGCCCATTTTAAGAAATAAAACTCGGATATTCTGAGAAAGTCATTTAAAAAAGTCCTTCACATATTAACTCCACTGAAAGGCGTAGGATTGTGTCGCACTTCGTAAGAAGAGAAAGTATTGTTATCGTGCGTCGGTAAACAGAGAATTTTCCACAGAAAAACTCTTATTGCCTGGCCCTGGAAGTGGAAAAAAACGGATAACTCCTGTTCCTGTACACAGTAATTACTTGCTCTCTAGGTGTAGCCAGAATCCATGTTTTGTGAGCCCTTGATACCGAAAAATCGATTGACGCCAAGAATGTTTCTCCATCCGTCTGTGATCAACGCTAGCGCCTAACCCGTTCATCCGATTTTCTCCAAAATTGATATCCCCCTATTGATCTGACCGAAATCGAGGATATGGGAGTTTCAAACGGAAATTTTGATTTTTGAGGGTACTTTATATGATGTGTCAAAAAATTTTCAAAATTTTCTCAAATGGCACCAAATTGTTTTATTAACCTTTCTCATCGGACTGTGTGAAGGGCACTTAAAATATTGGTGTAGGTCTCATGATCTTCGAAATACCTGATTTTTCGAAAATTGCGTTAGTGCAATTTATTTCGGCGTCTGACTACAACTACAATATTGGAGATAGGTTTTTCCGTAATAAAATATTTTCTTTAAAAATATCTTGAAATAAGATCATATCCAATTTTTCGAAAATATGAGTAGCATTCATGTAATTTGGCGCGGAACATAGGATATTTTTATTTTTTAAACAATTTCTTCTTAAAAACTTATCCACATTTTTTCTTTAAATTTTTGAAATTTAAAGAAAAGTTCTCGAATATATTAAGGCACGATAAAAAAAATATCATGCTTGTCCCTTTTTCGGCAAACTCTCCGTATTTTCAAAAACTGAAAAAAAGTTATTTCAAAACAAAGAAATGGAAGATGTAGATTTTTGCGGTAGATAAAGTATATTGCAAAAAAGCAGCTCTTATAAAAAAGTCCATCGTTTTTTATTAAATTGTGTTGTTGGATAGTGTGAAGGACTCGCGTTCGTTAAAAACCCCGATTTTTCAAAAATTGCAAAAGTTACAAATAATGCTAGAAAGTATGCGCATTTTTAGCACCACTAGTTAAAATATCACTCGCTCGATTTAGCTGTAATCTTGCGACGCGGATGTACTGTTGGGCACGTGCCACGCGAAGAACAGCCGATACCCCTCTACTGCAACGACAACGTTGTGTCGACATGCGCGCTCCGCTCCGAATTGCCTTTTTTTCTCGCGACTAATGTCTTGGCCCTTCCTGGCATCGAGCGTGTATAAATCTGAAGTAATGCGCCTTTAAGTCGTTTGTCTCTCGTCTTGTAACCTTGCAGTCAATCAATGCCTTTTATCCCTTCGGCCTGGGGCTCGGCGCTGTTGATAACCGGGGTTCCCGGACGTTACCGCCCAATAATCAGTGTCTCGAGTTCCTTAACTTCCGTGACTTCACGGAGCATACGAGGGTAGCAATTCGGATAAAGTCGCCGGGCTTGGAAATACAACCTGCCGTTGAGAGTTTCCTGTGGGCACAGAGGCACAGGACACATTCATCGCCGAATGGTAGCTCTGTACAGCAGACGCAGCGCAATGGCCCAACGCAAGGTGGACGAGTCGGGAGGTTTAAAGCCGGGCGTACACGTGACGAACGACGCAATATCGCGTATGCGCGCTTAGGACACGGCGGAGGCCGGTCAGTTATCATGGCACATGACTAGGCAGTCCCCCTCAATGACTTGGGGTTGCTCTTCTCCCCGTGCGACGCTCAACCCACTCCTACACCTTGCGTCGGGTCCTGGTGCTCCCTCCGCCGTACCGTGTTGTCATTGGGCAATGAATATCTGTGGGTTTCATGCTTTCAGTCGGGGGGAAAGCACAACAATCAGGTGCTACGTCGGAGCGACTCGCACCTGATGACACTGCCGTAGTGGCCGGCCACTCTTGTTGCGATGTCCGGCGGTCTGGCGCACTACACGTGCCCTGCGCAGCAAGTCCGCGTCGCAACTGCGCGGGGCGTGTAGGGGCCGCGTATTTTAAAACTGCCTTTGCTTAGGGGAACACCACCCTATTTCACCAAATTAATCCCTCACTTCCGTACGCCATACCATACCAAGTTAAGTGTAAACGCATCAGCATCAACAAACGTGCACTACAGATGTCGATTTCAACTGTAAGAACGTTGTGCTAAAGCTTTATTGTTCGTAAACATACGACACACACATTTAGTACTGAAAACTCAAAATAATTATACAACCGCTTTACAAAGCAATTCAGTAATCAAGAATACAAAAGACACAAACTCATACATACGCTACATTACACAAGACACATACGCATACATACTCCACATACTCAAATACTCATCAACACAACCCCAGTAACAGCAAAATGAAGTTTGCAATAATGTTTTAATTTTTTAACCTGAAAGCAAACTTTCACCGTAACTTTTAAGTTTTTTGATGGTTAATTATACATGTAAATAGCTCTATTATTTTGCCTATTCTTAATTCATCTTTAGGCAAACTTGTGTAATAATAGTACTTGATGTTTTACATATTGTTAGTACTTTATTACAGTTCAATGTTAGAGGATTTAAATCATGTACTTGTAAGCATTTACTAAGTGGTTCATGTGCCTCAATGATCTTGAGTATTTTATTTTGTAATTGATGATTGGAAATGTGTATAGTAAGTTTACCTTCATGCTGGGAGTGTAGGTCTATACATGGCAACACTAGTGAAAAGACTAATAAATGGCCAATAGTGGTGCCTAATCCAATGTTTTAGTTTCGAGAAGGTAAAATGCACTGAGGGAAGGCTCTTGTAAGAATATATTTGAGAGTTTGGTTCTGTATCGATCAGAAAACACATTATATGTGGTTGCCATAAGTTTTTTGGAAGGTTATATTCTTTTGTATAATGTAGTTGAAGAAATTAGTATATAAAAAGTATAAACCTTTTTTATTAATTTTGAAAATGACAAGCGAGCTTCTCCTTTAGCTGTCACCTGTTAAAAAAGAACTGCTCCAAAAGCTTACACAGTAATGTTCTTAAGACACTGTGCACATAGTAAAATTTTTAAGGTATAAAAATGTATTCTTTAGTCAATTGAAATTAAAGAATATTAGCACTATAAGAATTTACAAGCCATATTTTATAAAGAATAATTTTAATGAGTGTAATAAACTTTTTCATTATAAACAGCAATACATAATCAATGCATGTATTTAGTTAAATTGCATCCTTCATTTATTGTAAACAAAGGAATATTATCTCCTTTTAAAGTACAGATTATGTAATAATTTTATACATCATGACACTACTTTTGATTAGTTTGTGCCTACTTTCAAAGAATGAATTTCACTGTCACTAAGTTGTGATATTTTTTATCAAAATGTTATTTTCAGAAAGGAAAAAAATAAAAAAGAAAAGAACATATCACATTGATATATCAATATTTTCATTCCGAGTCAATGTGTTCTTTTCATTGAAATCCACACCCACTTTCGGTATAAGATCGTATCATTCCATGTGAACAGGATAAAATGACTTATTCACAATACCGTCCCCGCTCTTTTAAAATATTGCAAGAAAAAAGATTGGGCGTTTGACAAGGTCGGAATTTCTTTAACTTGCAGAGAAATTCGTTTAGGAATGCGGAAAAGGACATCGAAGACGTGAGTGTCAGGGATTCCGGACGCGACCTGTGGTGATAATGGTCATTCACCTTCCACCTCTGGGTCCCAATACTGGTCATTCATGTGAAATTTGTGTGGACCAAAAGGGGTCTCATCATGTTTCCTCAATGTTCTGTAAATTTCCTCTCATTTCACGTCAACATAATGAATCACCAATTTTCCTGACCTTTAATTACTCCCCCAATCACCTCTGTTTAAAAACCTCTGTCTTGTAGCGGAACCAAAGTACTACGAAGTAGCCGCCTCTCATCGTTGCTGGAAAATGAAACTACTCTACTCGAACCTGATGAATACCCATGGATAGGAATAAAAGCAGAGTTAAAATTGATTTGTGAAATCTTCATCATAGTATTTAGAGTAACTGTCCATCTTGTGTGTATTGGTGAGAATATCCCATCACCTGATCTCACTATTGTGGCTGATAATTTTTTTAAATGACTCACATTCTCATAATTATATACATATACAGATACGTTATTTCAGGAGGTCAAAATATACATCTCCGCATTTTCCTCAGTTAGATGAACAAATGTATTTTGCTGAAAAACTCTTCGTTGCTACAGAGCAGTTTCTTGATGATTTTTATTCCAGAACATCCACAGATTGTGCTTATAACGAGTCGAAGAACCAAGGATGATTCTAAAGTATCGCCGAAGAAAAGAAAATCTACTTTAATCGAAAGCAAAAGAAGAAAAACGCAAATTTGTGAATTGTCGGAATTGGGGTGCAAATTACGCCACCTGAATCGTGCGTGGATCGCACCCGCCAGGAGCTTAGTCAGTCTGCCAGCCGTCAAAGGCAAGCGAACGTTGCACTGCACTCGCAGTTCAGACACGACACTAATGTCCTCACGAGTCTTGGAAATGCGCAAAAAATCTGAGGCAAAAACTATTACGGAATATTGCTACTATCATGAGGAACATGACGGGGTGTTTTTTTGCGACCTGAAATCACGCCTGCCTCATATACTACATCCCAGGAGGAAACCTCAATATTTTGGGAGGTCACGGTATCGGTCATTCTAAGCTGTATGTATGTGTATGTGTGTGTGTGTGTGTGGGGTGCTTGTTGATTGAACAGTATTTTGGATTTGACGCGCTTGTTTAGGCAAATTGAGGGGTTACATCTTTGTATATATGGTGTACATAGTGTATTCATATGTAAATTGTATATAGTGTGAAAATATGAGTAATTATATATATATATAATTATATATATATATATATATATATATATATATATATATATATACGAGGGTCGTTTTTTTTTTCAACCTCCGATTGTACATAAAAAATTCCCGCCAAGCGTTACGCCATTGCGGTTTGCAGCGGTCGACTGCGCATCTCCCGCGCGCCACTTGACATCAGTCCCGCGACTCAGACGTCAGTGTGTACTGTGCTACACACGAAACAACATGGCCGCTACAATCAGTTCTCCCGCCAAGTGTGAATTACGAAGTGTCATTCGCTTTTTGCAGGCAGAAGGCAATAGTGCAGCTGAAATTCATCGAAGGATGTGTCAAGTGTACGGAGAAGGGTTTATGAGTGATGGAGTCGTGCGTGAATGGTGCCGAAAATTCAAAGAAGGGCGAAATGATGTGCATGACGAAGGGGGTCAAGGTCGCAAGTCTGTCGCTACAGATGACCTTGTTTACCGTGTTGATGAAGCGGTGAAAAAGAACCGTCGCTTCACTTTAACATCGTTGTCAATGGAATTTCCGTAAGTTTCTCGTTCCTCGCTTTATTCCATTGTTACGGACGAGTTAGGCTACAAGAAAATTTGTGCTCGTTGGGTCCCGAAGATGTTGACCGACAATCACAAAAACCAACGAATGGCGGCAGCATTGACTTTCCTCGACCGGTATTCCACAGAAGGCGATGGTTTCTTAAAGTCAATTGTGACGGGAGATGAAACGTGGATTCTCTATGATACGCCCGAAACAAAAGATCAATCAAAACGGTGGATGCATACGAGTTCGCCGAACAAACCGAAAAAATTCAAACAAACTTTCAACAACCGAAAAGTTATGGCAACTGTCTTTTGGGACCAAAAAGGTGTTGCTGGTTGAGTTTATGGAACCGGGGACTCCGATAAAAGCAGCTGTTTATTGTGACACCTTGCGACGGTTGCGGCGAGCGATCCAAAACAAAAGATGATGATTGTTGACTTCTGGGATTGTTCTGCTTCATGACAATGCCCGTTCTCATAGTGCTGGATTAACCCAAAACCTTCTTAGGCAGTTTAATTGGGATGTTTTCGATCACCCGCCGTACAGCCCAGACCTAGCGCCGAGCGATTTCGACCTGTTCCCGGAATTGAAAAAATTGCTTGGCGGACGGCGCTACGACACCCATGAGGAGCTTGAAAGTGCCATTAATGAACATTTCAAGTCACTGGCGGCAGAGTTCTATGAAGAGGGCATCGGAAAGCTGGTACACAGATACGACAAATGTCTTAATCTTCAAGGCAATTATGTAGAAAAATAGTGTAAGAAATTTCCTTTCTTTTGATAATAAAACAAATTTTTAATATTCATTGGTGTTTGTTTTATGACCAATCGGAGGTTGAAAAAAAACTACCCTCGTATATATATATATATATATATATATATATATATATATATACAATTACCCTCGTATATATATATAATTACCCTCGTATATATATATAATTACCCTCGTATATATATATAATTACCCTCGTATATATATATATAATTACCCTCGTATATATATATAATTACCCTCGTATATATATATATATAATTACCCTCGTATATATATATATATAATTACCCTCGTATATATATATAATTACCCTCGTATATATATATATATATATATATATATATATACACCCTCGTATATATATATATATATACACACACATACACTTACATACATACACACACCCACACTTACATACATACACACACACTCACACTTACATACATACACACACCTACACTTACATACATACACACACCTACACTTACATACATACACACACCTACACTTACATACATACACACACCTACACTTACATACATACACACACCTACACTTACATACATACACACACCTACACTTACATACATACACACACCTACACTTACATACATACACACACCTACACTTACATACATACACACACCTACACTTACATACATACACACACCTACACTTACATACATACACACACCTACACTTACATACATACACACACCTACACTTACATACATACACACACCTACACTTACATACATACACACACCTACACTTACATACAAACACACACCTACACTTACATACATACACACACCTACACTTACATACATACACACACCTACACTTACATACATACACACACCTACACTTACATACATACACACACCCACACTTACATACATACACACACCCACACTTACATACATACACACACCCACACTTACATACATACACACACCCACACTTACATACATACACACACACACTTACATACATACACACACACACTTACATACATACACACACACACACTTACATACATACACACACACCCACACTTACATACATACACACACACCCACACTTACATACATACACACACACCCACACTTACATACATACACACACACCCACACTTACATACATACACACACACCCACACTTACATACATACACACACACCCACACTTACATACATACACACACACCCACACTTACATACATACACACACACCCACACTTACATACATACACACACACCCACACTTACATACATACACACACACACACACACTTACATACATACACACTTACATACATACATTCACGACTCCTAAAACTATACAAATGGTAGAAGAAAAGAGGTCTATTTTCCAAATCAAATAGCCTTCATGTGGAGCATGTGAGGGAAGCACGGCTACGGAGGGACTTGATAACAAAATACGTCAGTTGCCATCAACATTATTAGTGTTCAATTTTATCCTTTTCTTATTAGAGATTCTTCATTTGTATGATGAATATGAATAAGCATTAATTGTAAGGGTGTTAAGTTAGGAGTATATGCCAGACCAGGCCGGCCAAGCCGCGCTCGTGGGCAGCTGCGTAGGCGAGAAGGGAAATAACGGAGGGGCAGGGGCAGCGCCTTCGGGGGAAGGTCTCTCAAAGGCGTCGCGCCCTTGCCGCATGATTAGGTACTGATTCTCTGCTGTGTTCCGTGATGAACTTAAATAAAACAGCTACTGAGCATGCCTGACTCATTAAAATATCCAGCAGCCAACAACTTGAAAGTCCTGTTTTGATTTACTTGCAAATAAATATAAAATGTAATAATGCATATTGTAATACTGTGAGACTGCGAAATATTGCTTAGATTGAGAGAGCATTTGCACAAACTGCGACGAAAAGTTCTGTGCATAGCCTTCCTTCTCGTCGGGCGAGAATATTCTGAAAAAACACAGATTAACAAGATTAACACAGTGCCGTAAGAGTCATTAAGTATTGAAAAAATTTTCATGGTCACCTTTGTCTGGCGACAATAAACGTTCTCTTTACGAATTGTATTCGTTATTCATGCTTTCTGCTGTTTTTGACGCGTATCAAAGCCGGATCACGAAGACTGCATACCGTGCTTGGAATGATTGCGAACGCACAGAACCAACTTTCAATGCGCCCATACGCGAATTATTTAGCTTTTCTGTACGATTGCTACGAACCTGCTCCAAATTCTCAAACAATGCGATCTCGTCGCGTCTTATTTGAAAAAAAAAATCGGATTCCGGTAAATTACTACAATGTGTAAAGCTTTTTTACCGGCAGGCTTGGAGGTGGTGCGTTCTTCCGGTCACTTTTGGAAAAAGTTGAAGGTTTGCTTTAAAGAGTTTCGTAAACTTGCTTCTTGTGTGATAATCTCAAAGGCGCGAAGTTTGAAATGTCATATTTTTTTTAATACCTCAAGGAATTGTCAAAGTGAAGGAGGTCCAAACGTGGCGCCAAATTTGAATTAATTTCGCCGCCTACTTGCCAATAAATACTGTTTTGTATTTTAATGCAAATTCATGTAATAAGTTTATTTAGTAAAAGTAGATTACCTGCAATATAGGTTATGTGTAATATGAAAATCGCTAAAGGAATTCAAATTGTTTCATACTAATTTCCATTATCCATTAACCTGAGTTGATGTTGGTAAAATTGAACGGAAATTCACTTCAGGATTGTTCGTATTTCTTTAACCCTACTGTACCTGCCGCCCTTCTTCCGAATTCACCCTCCCACATATTCCCCTTCGTGTCTGCGGAAGGGGCACGGAGAGGGCGGGAGCTTGCGAGCTGGCTCGGTGGGCGGGGACCTTGAACAGACCTGTACTAAATGGTCAAGATTTGTTAAAAGGAGCGTTGGCTGAATTGTTTACTTATAAGTTTGAACTTGCATTTATTCGTATGAATTTCTTCGTGTTTTGTTTTGATCTTCGCTTTTAAAGATTTTACACTAAGTATCATTCATCTAACTACTTTCTGAACCCACAAATGTAACTGTATTGTAATATTTTGATGTTGTACATTCCTTTCTGTCTTTACTTCATTCATATGCCTTTTAATTTTCCTAATCTTCACAGGATACATCTGTACGTGCAGATGGAACCAATTCATCTATTGTAGTGGAGGACAGTAAGTATTCTTTTATAACTTTAATGTTGGGTATCTTGAATATTTATAATATGTAAGTTGATCTGTATTCTTATTTTCCCTAAATACCCTTTTGAAAACTTTTCTTGTTACGTGAACTGCCAAAGTATTTTTATTTTTTACTACATTTTTGAGGAATCCGCTCACTATAATAGCAAATTTTCACAGAAGCTGTTTGGCGCTTTTCGAAAAACTTTACCTCAGCCTGTACATTTGCAACAATGTCTTAATAGTATATCCTTAAATTCTTTTTAACATGAATTATCATTTGTTATCTTTTTGAATGATCAAATATTGTAAGAATTTGAATATTTCGGGAAAATTTCGAGGTACTGAAGCAAAACTATAGCTACTTCGCCGATCTTTGCGATAATGGATAGTTTAATCTTTGTACAAATGTTGTATACAGTGTTTATATGCAAATTGTAAATAGTGTGAAAATGAGTGCTTCAAGAGGTAAACTGCGTTTAGTCGTAATAGAGACGGGACACCGCGAGGACTACCATTTAAAAATGTTTAATTTCTTCTGGATTTTACTCTCATCAAATTAATTGTTCAGTCCAACACGTCGAAATGGGAATACCTACTTCCAGGTGGGGATGCGGAGAAGAGCCACGTATTCTGTCCGGCTTCCATTCTATTGGTCTCTATTTCAAGCCTCCTTCACTCTTTGTATCGCCTTTTTTGCTTCACCGGCTTTCAATACCCTAACGCTGCCAGCCATGTCGGAGGGATTAGGTGACCAGGGAGTTGAGGGGAGGGGGTCGACATGCGTACCCGCATGAGCAGTGCCTCGCGAATCGTGTGCGGCGGCTTCGCCTGCGTTCGTGTGCGAACTCCGATACACTTCCTTTCGCCCTGCCTGTCACCGTGTGACAGCCCCTTTAATATCTTCGTGCCACCATGGCATCCCAGCGGGGTCCCGTTGTTATTCTCCGTGTGGGTAAAACGCACGGAGATAAAATGCACATCCCACATCCTCTCTCTCTCTCTCTCTCTCTCTCTCTCTATATATATATATATATATATATATATATATATATATATATATATATATATATAATATGTATGCACACTTCCTATTCTATTTTGCAAGAAAGAAGAGACTGTAGACTGAAAATGCTTCTTAGGAGACTGACAGACCAGCAAAGTTTTCTTTTAATGTCATGTAATGAGGAAAGTAATACGCAGAGAAGTGTTATTGCGATAAAACTTGCGAAGGAAATTAAGATATTCAGTGGGTTTCAAACTGTCGTTCGTCAACTTACTAAAATTATTCTGATTGAATGTCGATCTGACGGAGAGAAAAGACTATCAAATGAAAGGAAACGTCCGGCCCACAGGCACGGTTGTCTACTCACCCGAGCTCGACCATGGTTTGGTTAACCACGAAATTTAACGGGATTTAACCACGGGACTGAAGTGTAACTGGAGAAATTCTTTGATTGTAATGACGTACGAGGAATGCCAAATGAACGGGGTAGTCACGTTCTCTCTCCGCTAATTTTAACATTTATTCATTTCCTGCTGGCTGAAAAAATCTCCGGTTAATTTTGTAAGTTGGAGTGACTGGGAGATAATTTATTTTTCTAAAGCTTGCCCAAGTGTGATCGATTCTAAGCGTCACTCTGCCAATGCTATCGACAGTAGCGTCAGTCATACGAGCGACTGTGAAAGCATGGCTCTATAATGATTTCACAATTTTTTCACTCTTCCTAGAATATACAAGTTATTCATCAGAATATTTGGCAGTTGCATCTCCTCTTCAAGGGATGGTATGAATGGAGTGATTATCATAGATTCAAGTTCTCAATTTCAAAGTCCAGTTGCGTGTCTTTTCTGCAGGATTCATTACTTCCATAACCATCGAAATCTTTTTTCTCGAGGGTTCCAACTTTAGTCAAAACTGCAACCCTCCTTTGATCACGTATTCGACAAAAGCCTATCGTAATGTATTCACATACGAAAGCGGAAGAGCCGATTGGTGCTACCATTGAACCTTTGGAACTTTAGTGGTATCTTGGTTCTGAATATCCCTTGCGGTTTTTATAGAACCCTCATCCGTTCCATTTTGGATTATAGAAGTTTTGTGTATTGGTCACCATCGCCGGTCTTTGAATACCATCCTCAAAGCCGATATTTGCATCAGCACAGGCGCTCACCGCGCACACGTTGTATCAGATGTCTTTTGGTCGAGGCTGGAGATTGTTGATTGTATTCAATGGCCGGGACTTGGGACGAAGTCGCCGAAAAAGAGCTGAAGACAAGACACTTTGATAGATTCCAATATAGCGAAATTCCCAACCCTATGTATTCTCACCTGCTGAATAATTCTTAGTAATTGGAGGTATATACTCAGATCATCCTTACCCTCATCCACCTAATATCCGTTAATACTCGCCCAGTACATTTCTGATGCATTTTCAAGAAATAACATTGGCATAACACCACGCCATGTGTACTGATAGTTTTTCGCAAAATGACTTGGCTATTCGAGCTTTTTATTTCTATAGTTCCATCCGCTACATGTGTACTGCTTGGTTCATTGAGCAAATGTTATGATGGCCCCTTGCTTTGCTTCTGTCAGTGCCTTTTTTCTTATGCTTTCTTTTTGCTAGTGACGCAAGGAGACGGAACGGGGAATTTGATTTGTCAGCAATTCTATAAAATGAAATCTGGAATTGGTGTGCCAACGCAAGTACGTTTAGTACTCGAGAGCGAAGATGACTAGTTTTGAATTTTTTGCAACCATGCTCGTTGATACCTTTATTCATAATTCAACTATGTAAAAACAAAAGAGAGAGATTCTCAAGTTCGAGAAAACGTCTGAAGATTAATGTATATCGTTAAACGTGCTCGTAAAATTAAATTAAATATGCACTGTAGGCAACACTAAAAACGTCCAATCGGCATCATTAGGGGAAGGCGGAGTTTGCAGATATTTCTTCAATCCTTCTCATATTCTCGCGAGCCTCCGACAATAAACATCGCACACCAAATACATCGCCGAATGCTCGTTATTAATAATTATTCTGTAGGTTCGCTAGCCCCCCCAAGAATCGCTGGAAAGGAAATCACTGACGAGGCAGCAAAAGTTAGCCACGAAGCCAGGAATAGTCGTCCTTTTGGTGCCCGTGATATCAAGCTTTCATAACTTTCCTTTCTCGATGCAAAGCAGTGGCTCAACTCTGAATTTTAACTGGCGAGGATCGAGAATTCCATTGTGGCGAGCCTCCATTACGACATCGCGCTGCGGCGAGGGCGACTCCCAAGTCGAGCGGCATGCAACGACGTGAGCGTGCAAGCGAGGGGCCAATATAAACGGGCCCGGCGGAGCCAGAGGGGACAGAGGCACGTGAGGAAGTCCGTGAACACACCAAGAGCGATGACGCGTTCACAGAGCTCTGCCCCTGCCGGAACACCTCCACGGAGCGATGGGGTAAGAGGGCGTAATCTCTGAGCTCGACTCCCACGCATCTTCTCACCTTGCATATCGCCTCTCCCCTCTCACTCTCTCCTCTTTAGGAATAAATGGTACAGCAATTTGATCACTGTTTCTTTTTGAGAAAGTATCCCTCCCCCTTCCCTTCAACTTTCACATCTTATTAAATCAACCACAGTACTCAAAGTGACGCGCCGCCTTTGGAATACGCTGATGTACTAGCTCCAAGGGTGGCACGTCACACCTCATTTGGACTTCATTTCATGGTGGTAGGCGCAATGAGAGAATTCTTTCATGCCTTCATATCGCTCGATGCTTATTCTCGCTCGGGTATCTTCTCCGCAATCCCCTAATTGCGTTTGATCCTGAAAAGACATCGTGAAATAAGCTCTCGCCCGTTGCGATAAGGCACGCGGCAGCCGTCGAAGGCATTGCCTTGTCGCTTCTCTGAAAGGCAGTTGCTTAGACGTACAATCTCTGTGAAAACATTCAAATTTCCTGCGGGAATGTAGAATGTGTGGTCGAATTTGAGAGGAGGGTTATGTTAACCTGACTAGAGCCTGGAAGTTCAGGCACTTAATTTACCTAAAATAGATGGGCAAAAGGTATTTATTCTTGCTAAAATAGACATTCCAGAAGGCAGTTATTCTGGCTACAATAGAGGTTCAAAAAAACTATGTAAGGAATAAAAAATCACATTTAAAAGGAATTATAAAAAAATAATAATTCAAATGAATCGCGTTTTTATTCTAACTCTACTATTGCATGTAACTAAAATTTGCATTAGGACATACATGGAAGGAAATATCATTTCTTTGTAATCTTCATTCCACATAACTACCCGATATGATGACTACTTTATTTTACTCCCGACGTTGTCTTATTGAAATGCTATTGTGGACTCCCTTTTGAATCTTGAAATGTAAGTGAAGACAGAATTATATTTCTCGATCTTCGCATTTTGTAATCGCCACCACTGAGAAGGGTGTATCGTATACAGATGGACCTGTCGTCAAAAGGGATAGGAGGCCATACTCAAAAGGTAGGATGGGATTCCTCATGAGCGAACAAAGATCTTGACCGGTATCACCTTCCTTTTCCTGTGGGTTTTTTAAATATTGAAATCGGAGAAATGATATTTATAATGATTGAAATCAGAGAAAAAAGAAAAATAACGACGAAAAAGGCGAAAGTAAGGGAAAATGGCAAAAATAGTCATATGTAGTTAAAATAGGCCCCCCCCCAAAAAAACGAAATAAAAATCTACCAAAACAATTCGAGAAGTATAATTAAGTAATTCCTATTGTTAAGTCATAAAATCTTTACAACAATAAAAAGTCATTTTGCCCAACGTCCGGGCTCTAAACAAGACTTATCGATCAAATTTTAATAAGGTTTACGTGCCACTTTTTCTGACTGATCTTTCCCTTTATCATTAGTTAGACGTAATTATACATTGTTTTTTTAATCATTTTAGTTCGTATTTTTAAAATATTTTTAGCTGCCCACTGCCATAGTTGAAAAGATCATTTGACACAGTCGCAAAGACCCTAGATGTTGAAGCTCTCTTACAACTGGTCATCCATATTTGAGAATTCCCATTGTATACTAGCAAAAAATGCAAAATTGCATTCATATCAAGAACAATACGTATTTTTAACTGAAGATAAATCTGATACTACTGGCAAAACGTTTGACTGCCTTTTGTTCTAAAAAGGTATTGACAATCTAAAAAGGTCTCATGATGTATTGCAATTAATTTTACGAAAATGTGACTTCACAGTTTACCTCTGTAGCGCTCATGCGGACATTCGTACGTTGTCAATCTTGTTTTAAACATTTCTTGCTGGAACGCAACGTCAAATGCTTTTAACAACCTGAGCCCCAAGTAGTGTTCTCTCGAAAAATGTTGCAAAATGTTCAAAAACTACTTATTTTGAAGATAACTTCATGAGATACACAACTTGTGTCTAGGACTCTTGTTTTCAAGGGTTTGGGACCCATTGTTTTCCGAGATATGCACGATGGTAACGTATGTTGCCTTTTCCTTAATGTGTTGCGGGTTGCATGTGCGTAGTAGTTTCTAAGTTGTTTAGAAGAGTTGAAGCACAGTTTGTGTCGCGCTGTTTTAACGGGTATTTTACGTAGAGTATTCAGAATTGGGTTGACTTACTGTGTTCATGCTTTTTCTTTCATAAATTAATACAATTAGTTTTTTTTTGTTTATTTTTTCCTCCATCTCGAATTTTGTTCAGATTATCCGAAATTTCGAATAGAATTCTACTGTATTTACATTTTTAGAAATTGTTTCTTCAATAGTGTATGACAACATTCCTTGTCAAATTTAGAGATTAATGACAGATAATTTTGTGTTAGTTCCATTTACAGATGTGCAAGATTTGCAAGAAAAACTCCAACAGGCATTAAGTAGGAAAGCTACTTTAGAAACCAGAGTTGTTCGGTTGATGCAAAGTAATGTGACATTGAAGGCCACTGTTGATGACATGGATCGTGAACTTAATCAGCTTCGAGAACGACACAAAATTCTTGAAGCCCAATTAGCTCACAGGTAAGAAATTTATGTATGTGAATTGATTAAATTTTGATGGTATCAATTTAATTCATTGACATGTTACTTTGCAGTAAATAGTCCCATTCAGTTCCGTTAAAAATCAGGCTTTTAATTGCACTCTCCATTTATTCTACAAACTCCTAAAATTGAGGGCATGCACACGTAAATCGATTAACTATAATTTTTCTGAAATTGAGATAAACTGACTTTTGCAGAGAGAGAAAGAATTATGACAAGAATTTGTTCTTATGTATAGTTTTTATTTTATGTACTAGGAGTAAAAGTATGTAATAGAAGGCGTTAATCATCCAGATCATCAGTAAATATGTAAGTATTTAAATATTGACTCTCAAGCGAGGCACCAAAATTCGATAAACCTCCAGTTATTCATAATAAAGATCATCCAAAATTGATTCTTCAGCCCTGTGTGTCTGACATTCTGTAAACCTCTGTAAAATGACGGTGCTCTGGAGGCACATAATCCAAGAATTCTAAGAAGTCTCGCTCTTAATTGGTGTTACTCTCTTCTTTCCATCATATTCTGTGGCAACTCTACTCCACCAAGTGATTGTCTACCTGCACTATGTTGATTCCTTACGTTAAATGAATCAAATTCTTTGCCATCAAAGTTCTAAAAATATTTAAATTCATAGGTCATCTTCCTTTGGCATTATACCTTACTTGCGTCCTTGTAGCATTATTTTGGTTACCTCCAACAATAGGTTAGAGCTGTAAACCAATGATATGACATTTTTATTATTAAACTCTACTAATTGAGAGTGACGAATAATAATAATAATAATAATAATAATAATAATAATAATAAAGGGGTAGAGGGGTGTTAACAACACCAGTGAACCTGGGCAAGCCCTTTGTTCCCTCGTCATTGATATGCCGACCCAGCCAACCCGGTACCACCTTTGGGCGGTCCCAAGAGCCCGGCGGTTCTGACACCCTAAGCAGAGGAGATCAATAGATCTCCACTTCGGCCGGGACTATGCCCTTCCACATTCTGATAATTTCCGACAGTTTCATTTTTCTCAGCTGAGAAGGATCCAAAGTGGAGGCACCACAGACCCCACGCCTTCGCTCACTCAGACCAGAACAAAGGCATAGGACATGTAGCGCCTCCTCCGGATGAGCATCGCACCATCGACACGAGGGCGATGCCACCAGGCCCATCTTAGACAGGTGAAAGTTCAGGCGCACATGGCCAGTCAGCAGACTCACGATCAGCCTTGCATCTCGCCTGGACATAAGTTCGAATTCCTTCGCCCATTCAGGGTGTAGTTCGCTACCCAAGGCCATTTTGGCCTGTCTATTTCCATCTTGTTCACGCCATCTCTTCAAGTGTTCTTTGTCCAACCAATCTCGAATCGTGGACTTGATAACGCCTTTAGAGGGTCCGGGGCTTTCGATCACATTGCGTGATCTAGTGCCCATTTTAGCTAGCTTGTCAGCCATGATGTTACCCTTAACATTAGAATGGCCAGGGACCCACCATAAATGGAGGTTACAATATCCTCCCAGATGGTTCAATGCCTCAATACATTCCTTAGCCACTCGTGATTTCACTCTCATATTGTCAAGTGCTAGTAGTGCGGCTTTGCTATCAGTGCATATGTACACATCTGAGCATCTGCCGCAGTCTACTACCTCCTCCAAGGCCATCCTGGCGCACCTCAAGATGGCGGTCAGTTCGGCTTGGAAGATTGTGGTATGTTCCTTCATAGCATAGAATTTCTTCGTACCTCCTCTCTTAGGATAAATTCCTATGCCAACTTTATCCTCCTTTTTTTATGCATCCGTATACCATATGTCGCCGTTTGGCGGGAGTTCAGCCAGGTTCGCATCATAGCTTACCTGACCCGTGGACAAGCTAATCCTAAACCTCTTTTCAAAACAGAGGTGTCGGATAGTGTCCGCTGGGCCAAGTGGTTTAAGACTACACATTGTCCTCAACCCTTTCGCATGATTGCCTTTATGAGACCAAGTGTCGTTGGAGAACAGCCTATGGGCTGTGACATAGATCCTTCCCATAATCAGAAGATCGAAGGGGGGCAACCCCGGTCAGTACTCCCATCGCCGCCGTGGGAGTAGTCCTCATAGCACTCGCAATGACCCTGACGACATTACTAAGTAGTCTTTCCAGTTTGGACTTAACATTGCCTTTCTTTATCGCGTTCCACCATACAACCGATCCATAAGTAAGTCTGGGGAGAAGGATCGCTTTCAGAATCCATAATATAGTCTTGGGGCTAAGCCCCCATGTGCAGCCGACCGCACGCCTGCAGAGCCAGAGTGCGGACCAAAAGTTGATGCAAATTCTCTGCACCTGGCTATTCCAATTTAGTCTGCTATCCAATATGATACCAAGGTATTTCACTTCCTTGGTTACCGTCAGTTCCACGCCAAACATACATAAGGGCCTGATTTCCATTATTTTATATTTTCTGGTGAAAATAATGCATTCCGTTTTTGTCGCATTCACGGACAAGTTTGTTTTGCCGCACCATTCTTCAACCACACTGATGGCCTTCTGTGCTCGGTCCCTCAGTGTCCAAAAATGGTCCCCTGACCAAAATCAAGATGTCATCAGCGTAGCCAGTCACCGAAAACTTGAGACCTTTAAGCTTTACTAGTAGGCTGTCGACCACCAAAAGCCATAGGAGGGGTGACAACGCTCCTCCTTGGGGACAGCCTCTGTCTACTTTCATTTCCACCTTAGTGAGGCCTTTTTCGACGACAAGTCGTCTGTCATGAAGCATACTTCTGATCCATTGTGTGCACAGCGGATGTATGCCACGTTTTCCGTTTCCGCACATATTATATCCGTGATTGAACGCTCCCTCAATATCGAGCAGTAGTCCAATCACATATCCGCCTTGTTCGATCTGATCTTCTATCAGTGACACTGCACCGTGCAGTGCAGAGTCCGTAGATCGTCCTTGAATGTACGCGTGTTGATCTTTAGAGAGTGGGGAAGACCTCTCCAGCTTCTCTATTATGTATCTTTGTATCAATCGTTCTAACGTTTTCAGCAAGAACGACGTAAGGCTGATTGGCCTGAAATCCTTAGCAGTAACGTAGCTGGGTTTGCCCGGTTTTGGGATAAAGGTGACTCTGGCCACCTTCCAGCATTCCGGAACGTGCCCTACGGCTAGGCTAGCTCTGTAGATAGCCAGTAAGGGTTTCATAAGTAGTGTTTTGCCTTTGGTCAGTAGTGCCGGAAATATCCCGTCTAGGCCCGGTGACTTGTAGGGTTCAAGACAATCCAGTGCTCATTCGAGCTTATTCCAATTTACTACCTCATTTGCGAATTTATAATCACTGTTTCTGCCCATCTGAGGGTAGTTCCCCTTCTCAGTTATGGACTCCTCATTAGCACTTCTCCCGTCCGGGAAGTTGGCCTTAATAAGATGAGTCAATGTGTCTTCATCGTTTGTTGTATATGTGCCATCAGGTAGTTTTATAGCTCCAATCCACGCACTTGGGTTAGGGGCTAATACCTTGCCCAGTCTAGCCGCTTCTCTCCCCGTTTCGATTTTTTCACAATAGTTCGTCCAACTTGCCTTTTTGGCAGAGCGGATTTCCATTCTATAGTCATTCCTTTCCTTCCTCCACTTGGAGAAGAGTTCCTCTTTTCGTTCACCTCGGGCAGATCTTGCCTTTTGGTAGGCTAATCTCACCTTGTTCTTCATTGTTTCGAGCCTTCCATTCCACCATGGAACTTTCGACTTTCGATCTACCACTCTTGCTTTGCTGCTCCTCAGATAGGCGCCAGTGACAATCCCCGACAGGAGCACCGTGGCGTCGTCTAACCCGGAAACCGTTCCGATTCTCTTGGGAAAAACCCTCAGATCACGTTCCAGCTCCTGCAGATATCCAACCCAGTCAGTGCTCCGCGGAATGTGGATGTCCCGCAACCCATTTTCCGTAGAACAGCGCAGCCAAAACACAATGGTGGCATGATCAGAAAGGGAAGGCTCGTCTGAGACATTCCATCCATGTATCATTTGACGTATGTTGAGACTGACTAGAGTCAGGTCCAGCACTTCGCCTCTACATATATTTCTGAATGTGGGTTCACTGCTCACGTTTGCCACATCCATGTCAGAGCCCGCTAGATATGTAATAAAGTTCTCGCCTCGGACATTGGTGTCCGTGCTACCCCACACAATGTTGTGAGCATTCGCGTTACAGCCTATGATGAGGGGTAGTCCTTCTAGTTTGCAGTGTTCAACTAGGCGTTGAACTCCTACTGGTGGAACCTCCGAGTCTTCGTGTGGAAAGTAGGCCGACGCAAAGACGATAGTGATCTCTCCTTGGTCCGAGTTTACCTTGCAGGATACAGCTGCCAGATCCCTGTAACAGAACTGTAAGAGGGGTACCCCACTGACGCCTTTCAGGGCTATGCACGCTCTCGATCTCTCCCCAGAAGCGTCCGCGATCATACAACAGCCCTGTCCGACCCCCTTTACAGACCCACGCACAGTCCAAGGTTCTTGGATCAAGGAGATCCATGTGCGCCCCGTAGCCATACGCTTGGCCAGCACGGCTGCCGCGTCTTTGCTACGGTGCAAGTTAATCTGTGATATTGGAATCATGGTGTTCGTCATAATGGCGGCACCATTAGCTTTCCTCCGTCGCATCAGGATGATGATCCTGTGCCGTAGTGTCCGGTGGGGTGGTGGGACCGCCTTTCTGGTCACTGGTGTTCAGACCATCCACTCGCACGGTGACCCTGCCCATGTTGAGGTAGGGCTTGTTATCGATAGCCCTGAGAGGCGACAGGTGAGACTCTGGTATCCCCAACACCAGTCATCCCTCCCACCCCTTCCTCCCCCTCCTTGTTCCCATCTCGTTTGAGGGCCGCATAAATCCTCCATCCCCCCGTTTTAATGGTGGGGTTGAAGAGCTCCGAGCGCCTCAGGACAGCGACCGCCGGATCCTCTCTGTCAGAAGACTGAGGGATCCAAACGGTCGCCCTCCGATATCGCTGGAGCAATTCAACTCCACAGACCCTCACCTTGTCCGTAACCTGCTCCAAGAGGGACTTAGCGTGGTTCAAGAACCATTGCTTCGAACCCTCGTTGGCCGTTATGATGGCAATAGCGCCACCCCTGACAAACACATCATCGAATCTTGGCCACTGCTCAGGAGGAAGTTTTTCGACCTCCTCCCGTACAGCAACCCTCAATTTTCTGACGTGCGTCTGGGTGAGTCCCACTTGCAGGTACTCTTCGCTAGCCACAATGATAGGGGGTTTGTTCTCTGAGCAGCCGTCAGTCCGTCCTCAACCTCCTTGTGTCTCTTTTGAGGTCTGGAGTCCGTCGGCGAAGTCTCGCTCGGGTTTAGTTGCCGTTGTCGTTTCAGGGTTGACTGACCAGGAGTGGCTGGTTCGGGCCCCTTCGTGGGGTCCGACCCAGCACTCCTAGCCTTGGCTAAAGCACGTCTCTGTGCCTGCCCCATACGTTTAGATTTCGGTTTTAGTGTAACAGTCTCCGTGACCATATTGTCCGTTTCTTCTGTTTTTGTCGTTTCAGTGAGCTGTCCCGGTACTAACTTTTCTCCCGACCCACTGACCCCACCGGTCTCTGGTTCGGTCAATGCGATCGACCCTAAAGCCCTGGTGAGGCCCGGTTCGAGATTCGAGCTCGTCCCACAGACAGCCGTTTCCGTGTCTTTTTTGTTGGTTTTGGTGTCGTGTTCATCCATTTTTGGTCCCGCGAGTAGCTAGGGGAAAAAAGGTCAGCCTGTGCAGAGCCCCGCATGCCTGGTAAGGCTATATACTTTGTAAGGTCGCCAGGTATTACAAAGGAACCGTTAGCGGCACGGCTCCCTCCGTACCACGCATCCTTCGGCACGGTATCTCACACCTTGGATTAGGGCGCAAGTGCCCGTCCCAGAACGGGACCATGTGGGCTAGCAGGTGCGACTGCTCGCGCGACAGTCACACCTGGGGACTGCTTGTTGGTCGTATCGAGAGGTCGGTGTTGCCCATTCGCGCCCCGTTCATACGCAGAGCTCGTCTATAGAGATGCCCCATTCATAAGCAGAGCTCGTTTATAGAGATGCCAGTCATACTCCCAATCATACTGCTTCACCTATTCTTTCAACTCAGCCCCCGTACCCGACACAAGGTCTTCGGCAAGGTCCTGCGGTCCCTAACGGGGGAGAGTGACGAATAATAATCTAAAACTTTTGGCTATTTTTCGTCGAACAGGTTCAGAAATCAGATATGGCATATAAGACAGTTAACAATCTTACCAAAAAAAATTAATGCAAACTTCATAAAAGATTGACTGTCAGGTGTGCAATATTAGATTCCTGAATCTGCTCGTCGAAAATTGCCCAAAAAAGCTTTATATTACATGATATATTTACTTTGTGTATGCCACCTGCACCTTCTAATAAATTTAATTGTATTTTGTAACTGGTCGGTGTCTTAGATACTATTACTCATCTACATTTGTACTAAAAGACTATTTGTTCGTAAAGTATTGTTTATAGTATTTTTTTTAATGGATTACAATGCAATCCACGCGACCACTCTCGTTCCAATTCTGAGCGCAACTCAACGAGTTAGAATATATTACATAGAGTGGCTGCTTTCAGCGCTTCTTGTGGACGCTCGCCGAACTAAGGGCCGACATCACACACGCAGTCAACACACGAGAGGTGCCTGATCAACGCCATCCTGAATTAAGAGGGCGAATCTAGAAGGCGTTGGCCTGATGGTGGTGTGTAGAACTGATGTACTGAATCGACGTGTTGTTTGTATCAGATCTTATTTCTATATTATTGTCTTTACATTTATCTGTATTTAAATTATATTAGTGGTTCGAATAACAATATTCACAATGCTTTCAAAATGTTCGGCATATAACTGTGAAACTAAAAGTTGCCAAACCACAAAGATGTTTTTTTAGGTTGCCGCCGTATTTGTGATCTTTGTTTACTTATTACCATAACATTCACTTTTAGGCTTTATGCTAACTACAATAACATATCAACAGCTTCCACTCTTATGAAATTAAAAACACGTTGCTTCCTGCATAGGTTAAAGTTTCTCAATTCGTTCTCCTTACATATTGTGATGGCGTTTTTAAATAATTGGTTTTTGGGCGTGAGAACACTGAGTAAGAGGATTTATATTACGTGCAGCCCGCGCCCACCCAACGTTAACAAGCGCCAAACTGACTACTAGTATACTCAGAGCTGCTTTGATTGCAAAAAATATGACTTGAATCTGCTGCAAAGGAGGGGGCGCTTACAGTCACTCTATGTAGTATACTTCGTTTTTTCTCATGTGGCCCAGGACATTAGGACATCGTTTTACCCCTGTCTTATAAAATGAATCTTTAATAATTCGCGAACGGCCTTCTCAACGGGGCTCGTGGCCTCAGAAATGAGCTTACCTCTATTAAAGAGATTAATTTTATTAGGCAGAGGGTGTAAAAATAACCTAATGTCATGGACCACGTTAGAAAAAGCCAAGTTACATTCTAGCTCCTTGGTGTGACCACTGAAGGCTTAAAATGGAAGGTACGGAAGAGACTGGAGCAGAAGCGTGCCGCAAGAAGCGAATGATGGGCAGTAGTCCGTTCACACGTAGTTTGTTTATAGAAGATACAATCGCATTGCTCGCACATTACTCTGATGGAGGGTGATGTCTTGTAGACACTGCGAATATTCATTCTTAGAAGTTGCATATTGCTCGAGCTTAAGTCTTTACAATGATGATAAATTTTGAAATTATATCTTCAGATTTCTTGGATGAAAACAACAAGAGTGCTTCAGAAACGAATCAAACTATAATTAGAATAAACGTATTGTCCACCCATGTGCTTAATTATTATTTAAACCATTGACGCGTGCAGTAAAATAAGTTTGTCCGTACGCACAGTAAAACTGCCCAGAATTATCAACGGTCTCCCACTCCGGTCATGCAGTTCAGGTTTCCCGGATATCTTGTGGACTGCGTGCGTGACCAGTGAAAGAGAGATTAGAGAAGTTTGTGTATTGACATGAAAATTGTGGAATACACAGTTCTTATTCTGAATTATGGTGAGAAAGGCCACGTTCAGAAAGTCAGAAGAATTGAACTCTTCCAAAAGACAGGTGGGATATAAAGATAGTTCGTATGAAGCTCAAATTAGAATTTAATTAATATGCATATGACAGGGTTCAAGCCTACAAAGGAAAAATTGTCACACCACACCATTGACTCCAACTAAAGGATTTTGAGAAATACTTTCACAAAGCTAGATTTAAAACTCGTAATGAAAATCCCCGGAGTACCCGGTGGAAAAGTTTGAGGTGCTCAGGATAATAATGGCAGATTCCAGACGACCTCGCATTTTCAGTTAGAAGCGTGACGGGTAACTCTAGCCACGTACCTATCATATACTGAAACATCTAATGAATTGGGATTAGGCAAAACCCTCAAATTCTACCTTCAAAAATGTGTCCGGAGTGAAACTAAACGTGAACGACAAGTCATTTTTCTCGAAACGAACTTCGGTTGGGAGCTGACGTTATTATTCTGGGCACCTCATTTATTTCCGTAACTTCCTCTGTCAATTGTAGTTGCAGAGGGACCGATCAATCTTTCTAAATTATCATTCATGGCTCTGTCATTTAATGTAGGCGCAGCGGCTTGTTTTTTTTTTTTTTGTTTTTTTGTTTTTTTTTTAAACTTCACGATGTCCTCTTCCTGTTCGTCTGCAGTGATAACAACAGTTTCGTTAGTTACTAACGAAACAGTAAAAAAAAAAAAAACAGCCAACAACACTCGAGAATCGGGACGCATACAACCCACCGTTTCACTCTTTATAATAGGCCCCAAAGGCACGTTTCGAGAACGGCTAAGATGCTAGCGACGTGCCAATTGAATTAGCGATGATCAGAAGAACTTATCGCGTTGTTGCTGAATGCCAGCCTAAACGGGCGGGTGGACCACGGAGATGCCCTAAACGGGCGGCGGACTCTCGATTCGATGCCCTAATATTAGCTATTCCTTTGCATTATTACCCTTCTTTTAGTCCTTTTTGGTAAATCCCGTTAAAAAGGGCATATTTTGGTTAATTATCCACTTCTTCGTAAAATGTTTAAAAATATTTTTTTTTATTATTTTGCTTGATTTTTGCCTCATCTAACGATGGTCGTTTGCATGAAACTCCACTTTATTCAAGCAATTTTAGAAAACGACTTAAATTTCCTTAAATTATTTATTTTGTGTGCAGTTACAATGAAAAAAATTATTTGTATGTTACTTCCAATAAAATGAGTTTTTTTTATTACCCATACTTGGGGTACTAGGTGTAGTTAATTCCATAAAATAATATTACAATTCTCCAATTATAAATTAAACGAGAGCGAGTGTACCAAGCAAAAGCAACCCTTTTCTCATTGTGTTCATTTCAGATTAGTATTTTATAACTATAAAATCTGTAAATAAATATATAATTTATGTTTATATATTTTTTAATTTTCAGGGAGAGTATCGATGATGCAGCAGTATTGCGGCAGGAGTTGGTGCAAGTGCAGCGTGTAATGGATGAAATGAATAGGGAAAGAGAGAGAGAGCGTGATGAATTGCAGGCAAAACTTACTCAGTTGCAAGAAAATGAATGTGATCAAATGTGAGTACTTGTGTAATTGTATGATTGTCTAGAGGTATTCTCAAAGTTGAGTGATTGTGTTCCATCAGAATAGCGAGCTTGTGATGGCACTTGGGATGCAATTCATAGAATTCTCTAATAATGCAGTTAGTTGAGTTATGTAATGATCCTTGTTTCATATTATGTTCATTCCTTGATCACTGGTGTGATGGAGCAATTGGTTGAGTGTTTAGGGGTGTAAACTTTATTTATTAGTCATATTTTCTACTGACATTTCCCGGAAAGGAAAGAAAGGAGGGGAGAGAAAAAAGATAAAGAAAAAAGGGGGGGGAACTCAACAACCTCCCATTTATCTAAAGCATCTTGATGCTGACCCCATGACTTTCATACAAGTTTTTGGCAAGGCATTGAACTGTTTCAATCAACACTCCACTTTCAAGTATTAAAATATCTTGGTTTTTAATACTTAAACATTTGTTTTAAAACAGTTTCAAATTGTTTTGCTAACTACTTCAAAATTAATGATAATACTCCACATTTTCGCTAATAGAATCGTCTATTTCTTTCCCATCTAGGGCAATATCTTATGATAATTTAAAATTTAGAAACTACTGTTTAGTAATGGTTGTAATAAAATATTAAAAATAATATGCCTCTGTATT
The DNA here is from genome assembly GCA_038098605.1 of Gryllus longicercus. Classification (NCBI taxonomy): domain Eukaryota; kingdom Metazoa; phylum Arthropoda; class Insecta; order Orthoptera; family Gryllidae; genus Gryllus; species Gryllus longicercus. The sequence goes on along the minus strand of JAZDUA010000536.1, from coordinate 338,271 downwards.
TATATTTCAGACAATCTGCTTTTTTTTATTTTGCCCTTCATTTTTATCTGTACAATTACACAGGGCTGCAAGTAAAAACACTCCATTGGATTTTTATACATATTCTTGAATCAGTTATAGCTGAACTTGGCAGTAAATGTAAGAAAAGGTTAATGGTTGAAGAGATTAGTAGTAGGGGTGGTGGATAAAGTAAGTTTCAGCGTTACCAGGAAGGTTGGATGACCATTTGAAATGGGTTAAAAGTTGATAGTAATATGTGAAAGTTTAGACTTGTTATCTGGTGTTCTAGGAGTACAAAGGAATACAGAAAAACAATCTGTTGTTTGATTAGATCATGTTTCAATAAGCAAAAAAAAAGTTAAATTTATACTACTATCAGTTTATATTGAGCATTCAAACGATACTTCTCATATGGCTTGCAGAAGATGCGAAAAAGATCTTCGTTTGTGTTTTAAGGGTAAAAATAAAGTATCTTACCCTAACCTTAACTCGGTTATTCATCCAGTGTCCCATGGTTCTGAAATACCATTTCCAATGCCACTTTCTAATTTAGATGACATCTTGAGTGAGTTAGACTACTCAGACGCATTTGGTTCCCAGAATGAATATAGTTCAGATTTTTATGTTGACGAAGGACTTCAAACTCTTTTCTCAGACTGAGCACAATGACTAGTAAGAGGCTTAGATCTTTCAAAAAACTCAGCCAAATTACTAGGATCAAGGCTAAAAAACAAAAACCTGCTATCATCTGAGACTTCATGTTCCTGGAACAGGCATTGAAAGAGAATTTTCTAAGTTTTTTCTCCAAGAGGGAAATCTGGTATATTGTAATTATTTATCATGGGCTCATGAATTGCTTTGAAATAAAATGATTTATCAGAATGGCGCATACTCATTGATTCGACTAAAACTAGCTTCAAAGCAGTCTTGCTGCGAAATGAAAATGGATTTGCATTTCATCTTATTGGACACTCGGCTCATATGAAAGAAAACTATAATGATTTGGTTACAATTCTTGAGAAAATCAGATATCAAGAGTATAAATGGATGATTTGTGCAGATTTCAAAATACTAACTATATTGTTGGATCAGCAAAGAGGTTATACAAAATATTCTTACTTTCTTTGTTTATGGGTTATTTTTGTCCAGCTGCTCTGAACAAAAATTTATTGGCCTCTTTGATGTAGTTTACCCCCGGCAAGAAAAACATTATCAATACAACTTTGGTTCCCCAGAACAAGTATTATTACCACATCTTCATATTAAATTGGGGCTTATGAAGCATTTTGTCAAATTACTGCCAAGAGATAGAAATTGTTTCAAATATTTGTGTTCAAAGTTCTCGAAGTTTCAAATATTTGTGTTCAAAGTTCTCGAAACTGTCTGAAGCCAAATTAAGAGGGAGTTTTCTCTGGCCCCATCGTAAGAAAACTTATAATAGATCCCCTCTCTATGGAAACAATGGGAGATGAGGGAAAAGAAGCTTGGGACTCTTTCAAGAATGTAGTGCACAGGTTTTGGGGAATACTAAGGACCTTTACTAAGATACCATTGTACAATGCATGCTGGCAGCATATCAGCATATGAAGCTCAATGATGCAAGATGAGGTTAAAAGTTAATTTCTTACACTCCCGTATGGATTATTTTCCTGAAAACTTGGGATCTTATGGGGAAAGATTTCAACAGGGTGTCCGTGATTTTGAGAAACGTTTACAAGGAAATCGTGATGTCAATTTGTGAGCTGACTACTGTTGGATGCTCACTTAAGAAATCAAACTCAATCTTAAGAAAGTTATATTTGACAAAAACCATGGATTATTTAATAAAGAGGCAAGGAAATGATAGAACTCCTAGATTAATACAGAGAGACAAGAATCACTGGTGGGATTTGCTTATTATTCATACACTTTTTCTCTAATCTAAAAGTCTCTTAGGTACAGAATGTTTTCCCCCAGAATATTACACCATATCTTGAGCAAGAATGAACATACACCTGAAATTTACACAATGAGCAGTATGATGGGGGACTGAATTTGAATTGATTCTGAATATAAAACATAATGAACTGAATTGAGAGACCCAAAAATATTATCATAACATTAATCAGTCTCAAGTACACTTTCAATGAAGTATGCAATTGTTTATTTTGTTAGAGAACTTAAGTGAAACTATTTTCTCATCATTTACAATTTTTTTGATGTATGAAAACAATTTGAAATATCTGACATTGTAATATTTACTCTTTCTTTATTGCAAAAAATATTCATATCAACAAAGAGAACTGTTCTTTTTTTTTGAGTGGAAAAAGACATATTGTTTACGTATAGTTGGAAGAGAATAGGGCCTAAAATTCAACCCTGTGGTACTCCATGGATAATTAGCATAAAGTCAGAAAGATGAGTAAAGTAATGTCCCTTCATTGCAGTATGATCTTTCTAATCTCTGAATTCGTTGTGTAAGGTGTGAACATAATCAATGTGGAGCAATAGCATGAATTCATTTTCGTAATTTTGATAGCAAAGGTAATGATTAAGGGGGAAATTTTGTTGACCTAAAACATTGCCACAAATGATCAATAAAATGCTCTTAAAGTGTTTTAAATATGCCCGAAAAACAAAGAAAAATGACGTAAAATATTTTATTTTGAAACTTTCATAGGCAGAAGTTTTGGCTACAAACATTGTCAAAAACATTTTCTTGAACTGCAGAATCGCTCCCCCAAACTCTTACTATTGTATTATGAGTAAAAGTAGCCATAAACTATTTTGGAAATATTTGATGAAATTAAATTTTTGTTCAGGAGCAATAGTAATTTCTTGCATTTGAATAGGGAAATGAGCTACTGATTTTGGCTTATCCCTTATCATGCACTTATAAAGGAAACGACACTCAATCATGAGAATAGAGAGAACTCTTTATTTTATAGCACTGCTAACAAAATAATAAAATTCCTAGCTTGTACCCCCTCAGAACCCAAGAAAACTGATTGACACTATATTTATGTCCAGAAGCAAAAAAAACAAACAACAAACAACAACAACAACAATTACACTCCACAAACGGTATCTAGTACGTTATAATTTCAGTGTTAAAATAAATATTACCATAATTTTGATACTTTTGTGTAGCCTCTAATGGAGTAGAAACAGTTAACCCAAAAATTGCAATAGAAAATTGATTTGCTGCTGTGAGAATATGTCAAAACGCTCACTATGTCTTTTTGAGCATTTATTGTTATTATTATTATTTGTAACTATTCTCGAAGTGCGTGTCTAAGAATTTCTGTAGAAAGTAAAGAAATCATAAACATAATTTTTTAATAGAAAAAAATAGTCCTTTTTCTGCCTGAAATATCCTATAAAACATAATATTATGTTTAGGGTTAGTAGACCTACAAGAAAAATGCCTGAAAATGTACACACTTGTTGTGTATACTAGGAGTCACTTCTTGAAATGAAATCCCAACGACAGAAGGTGCATGAAACGCGCTGTGAACCCGCATAAAAAGTATGTTCCCTCCTGTTTTGTTGAAACTTTTAAATATCCTTTTTACATTCTTCTATACATACGTATATGTAAAGAATAATATATGTAGTATAGAACAAGTTCCATAATGCTGCAGAAAATCGATTTTGAGATTTCAATGAAAATACTCTTTGGTGTCCACTGTTACCAAAAGGTGTTGTTGTTGTTATTTTTGTTTTTTTGTTTTAAACAGCAGTCTGTCTCTCTGTCTGTGAACAACACTAGTGCCTAAACTACGTGTAGAATGTTTTTCAAACTGAATACTCCCCAGTCAATCTGTCCTCACTTGAAGCTCTGCAATTTTAAATAACATTCATTATTTTTTCGGGGTACTGTACTTGAAACCCTTGGGACATTTTCAGAACTTTATCAAATATAGCTCAAAATTTTTTTCTTTAAATTTTTGTAAGAAAAGAGTGAAATACACTTGTAAAGGTGGCATTGGTCCAATTTTCATTGTTAACTCTGAATTTTTGCAAATTGCAAGAGTTTGAAAGTGTCTTGGAGTCTTCCTACAAATACAGAATTGGAGATTGAGATTTTTTTCCATGAAATGAAATTTGTTTTGCATAGTTAGTTCTTTCATTAAGGTTATGTACATTTTTGAACAATTTTAGCAGATTTTGCCCAATATTGCATGAAATATATCCAATATAAAAAAAACAATCAAAAACAAGAATTTCTAGCAGTTCCAAATTTTTTCTTAAACACACATTTTGAAGCTCATTTTCACCAAACATTGAATGTTCTCAGAAATGCTTAAACATTTTCTCAAAAATGGTTCCAAATTATTCAACGAAAATTTCCAAATAGAGCAAGGTTTTACTCTTCTATAAAATTCTTAAAGTGATATTTTCATTCTATCATTTGGGGACTGAAAAATGGAAGGGGGAAAAAAAAGAACAAAAAACGAAGTTGGTGCAGCGATAGATGTCAGGTGGGAAGTCGATGGTGCAAAACTGAAAACCTAACTCGGATCAAAGAAATTAAAAAGCTAACTAACATGGGAAAGACTGTTCCATTCTGTAGCACCACTAGTTATATTATTTTTTTAACAAGTACTTAATCCGGAAATCAATGTTATCAGCTGGAATGTGCAAGTATGGCTTTGATACATGCTTGAATTTCAGATGATATATTTGATGAAGACCAGACATTATTTGGGGCGTTCATTTGAAGTTTTGGGGGAATGAGCACATTAAATGGCACAGCATAGGGCATTAGAAAAGTTAGTGCTCCAACAGAATTACTTTCTCTTATTTGTAATTGTTATGAAATATTATTATGCTAGGTGAACGTTTCTCACCTTTGAGCAATTGCATGTTTACATGGCCAGCAACATGTTACTTCACTTGGTAATTGCCTCATTGATCACATGTTTCTGTGGGTGTTCTCTATCTGCAACAATATTTGCCCAGGCTGGGATTTGAATTCAAGCGTGCACAAGAGCTTAGCATTCTAACTATTAAGCCACAATCATTTGGTGCATCAAAGGCCCAAATACATTCATAAAAGAATCTTTAATTTTGAAAATTCAAAGTTTTAAAGAAAAAATAGCGCCTTTTCTATTATTATGAATGTACCTTCTTCATTCGAAGAAAAAAATTAGAAAAATAGGGACTTTTTGTCAGAATTTTGAGTGTCGTACGGGCTTCATGTGAAGTAACCCTAAAAATTAAAATATCCTTTTCAATCTCGGGGACCTTTTAAACATGTATTTTCTTTTCTTATACTTTCTTGGTATGAGAAAATAAAACTATTGCCATTATTTTATGATGGGGCATGCGATGCTGCATTTAGATGTCAGAGTGCCAAGAAAATATCATTTCTGTTAGTAAAAAGGAGGAGTTTTAGGAAAGTTACATTGTAGGATTTTTTTTTCTTTCTTTCTTCATACTTTCGGTATCCTAACTTGCTTTTGCATTTTTATTTTGTATGTTGCAGCTGCCTGAACCTATTTAAAAATCATCTTCTTCTTTGTTACGGCTGATTTTTCTCGTTTATACTTTCATAAATAAGCAAGGAATGATTTAGAATGAAATTTCTTTCCTATTTCTGACACTGCATTGCCCACTATTCATAACTGCAGTAAACATTTTAGAAAGACCAACAATTATTACTTCTTTTGTTGGGCTGTCGTAGACTTGGAGTGAATCGGTTATAGATACTCTAGAAGGTACAAATACTCTATTTTTTACCTTCTATATTTTTTCTTGCTCAAGTTAGATTTTTTTAGGATCACTTAAATGAAAGGTGTTTACTTGTGACATTGTCACCATGTGACCAGCAAAGGTATTATGTTGAATTCACACGACTACTGCTGAATTTTTCGATTTGAGAGGAGTATTAAATTATATGTTTTTCTTTCCCTCATTCACTAGATGTGATAAAAGAAAAATAGCGTCATGTCATGGAAGCAGAAAGAAGACAAACGTGCTTCTCAACTGTGTGAGTAAGGGGTGTTAGCTGAATGCTTCCCAAGAGTGTGATTTCCCTTGTGAAACTATCGTGTTGCTAGTAATCTCTAGCTCTTATGAGAGAGACTGAAGGACCAAAATTCATTCTTTCTGCTTATTTTCAGTACGTTCTTAGACCATTTTCTTTGAACCTTGAGAATAAAATTATTAGTCTTCTTTTTTGCTGGAAGTGAGATTTCTGGATTCTTCTCATTCTCTACATTTGTGTGCAATCACATACGTTAATTTCCCTCTGATTTTTGTGTAAAAGATGCATGTGTTTTATGAAATTTCATAAAACCAGAAACATGATTAGTGAAGTTGTCTGACTTGTTTCATGCTTTAACAATGAGGTAATATCATTGATTAAAGTAATATAGGTTTTGTTGTGTGTTCTTTCTTGCTAGAAGTTTGTTCAAATAATCACAGCATGGCTTAATGTATTTCTCTTGTGTAATATTGTAGTTTTCACAAGTTATCAGCTTATTTGCAGGGATCAAAGATAAAAGTTTTGGCTATACACCCACCCAATACACTATAGAAACTAGTGGTGCTACAGAAAAATAGACTTTCCCGTATTAGTTTTCTGTTTCCTTTGGTCTTGGCTAGCTATTTGGACTTGCCACATACTCTTGCCAGCTATCATCTATCACCACTCACAGTACATTTTTTAAAAATTTTCTCAATTTTTCGGTTTTCTAATAGTAGAACAGAAATATTATTTTAAATATTAAAGAACAGTAAAACCTCGTCCTAAATGGCAATTTTCTTTGAAAAATTTGGAGCTGGTTTCACCAAAATGGCGTTTAAGCGCTATTGTAAATTTGAAAAAATGAAGCTTTTTCACAGAAAATTTTTGAGTTTTAGAAAAACTTCATTAGAAGTCATTTGAAGCACTTCTATTCACAAATACAATAGTGTATACAAATTGGTGGGAATGTGCACATTAATGAGATCTTTCAAGGAAATTACATTTGTGTAATTTTTGAAAACAAAAGAATTCACCAAAATCAACTTTGCATCACATTAAACTGTGCAATTAGCACCATCTGTTCGAAAAGTTTGAAAAAAAATTTGGAGCCATTTTTATGAAATGGTGTTTGAGCATTTCTGAATTTTCAGCTATTTTCACAGAAAACAGTTGACTTTTCGAGACTCTTTGACATTATTTAAAGCACATGTACTCGTAAATTTAATAAAGTGAACAAATTGCTACTAATATAAATATTAATGACGTGAGAGACAAGTAAAAAAAAATTACATTTTTGTAGAACAAAAGAATAGAGCAGTACAGCGTTTGTTATCTTATAGTGTATATTTTACACTATCCCTACCAAAAGTTGATTTAGAAGAAATTTACAGCAATATTTGAGAAATCTTGTTTTTGTAATTTTTTAAAATTGCACATACTGCTTGCACTGTTGCGCTAAAAGTACTAAAATTTTCAAAAAATGTACATGACCATAATGAAAGAATTCACTATGGAGAACAAATTTTATTGGAAGGGAAAATCTAATTTTCAATTTTGTAGTTGAAGGGAGGCACCCAAAAAATATTGAAATTTTCGAAAATTCAGAGTTAAACCTAGAAACAGGCCACCTTTATAACTGTATTTTATTCTATTCTTGCAAGAAATTTAAAGAAAAAATTCGGAGCCGTTTTTGAGAAAATTTTGAAAATGTCCAAGGTGTTTCATATAAAGTGCACCCATGTGTTGAAGAATGTTTTTCAAAATCACGGCTCCTTGAGTGGAGCCAGATCAACCGGGGAATGTCCATTTTGGACAAAATGGTATGTAAGTTTTAGGAGCTAGTGATGTTCAGACAGATGGTCATTTTTGAAAAATCTACTTTTTCGGTATAAGGGTAAACAAAATGTGTATTTCCGTTAAAATCTCAAAATCGATTTTCCACAGCATTACATAAGTTTCCTTATACTATGTATAATACTCTGTATATATGTTCATATACAGGAAAGTGGGGAAAAAAGGAAAAACAGCTAGAACCACTCCTGTGAAGCCTTTTTCTTTTTTCTCTTCATTCAAAGAAATGTCGTCATTTGATTGTAAAGCCTTCCTGAAATGAGTATTGTTTCTTCCACAGTCCTGAATATCTACCCTTTTCTCTTCAGTGATGTAAAATAGTGATGATTGTGGTTTATATCTGTTCATCCACAAGAGCGAGAACCTCATTGTTATTCTTGTGGAGGTGTTTTTTGCTTAATTGCATTTTTTTTTATTTTTATTGGGTGGCTTGATTTTATAGGTCAAGAGTTCCTTGTTCTCTCTGATATTGTGGCAGTGTGATCAAGTGAAATATGTAGTAACATCCTGATCTTATCACTCTTTTAGGGAATTGATAAGATTTCATTTGGAAATGTTCCTTTTTTATGAATCTTTTATTAATCCACTTTCATGTTCTTCATATCACACATTAGCCCAACATTTAGCAAATTGTTTTCTTTATATTCCTCATTTTATGAAAAATTACTTGAAAACATTTAAGTAATATAAATCTAGTCCCTCTGAAAATGTCCTCATAACATTTCACACAGTATACAATCTGCTAAGTTTGAAGCTCTCTTTGTTGCTTGTCAATAGAATCTTATCTTATGAACTACAGTTCAGGTTTGGAGAATAAAGTATTGTTGTACAAATATTCATATTATGGGTTTATGTAATTTAAAATATTAATAAATGTATAATAATTTTGTATTAACAATACCTGCCTCAACATTGTTTCCTGGGTCTGTATCGTCATCTATCACTTAATTCCTGTTATACCGTTTGGGCTCTAACACTCATCTTTTTAGCAACCTACGGACGAAACTAATATCTCTTCTTCATTTTATAATTGACTTCCAGGATTGAAACACTGAGGTCATCTCTTAATATAAAAGAGGAAGAATGCAAGCAGCTCACCGAAACACTTACGGACATGAGAACCAAATATGACAGTGTAATGAGCAAATTAGAAAATATGGAAAAATCAAATGAGTCTTTAAGAGAGGCAGGGAAGACAATTGGTTCCCCAGGTCTTTTAGAGACCCAAGATGCCTTGGTACATGGATATAGCGAGGTAAATTAAAGTGTGTAAAGATTCAAAAGAATGGATCTTCAAAAGCATGCAAACATTCAACCAAGTTTTTGTTTCTGTGAATGTCTAAACATTTCAATTCAAGTCTGTCCACTGCATGTACTTACATGAAGGTGTAAAGACTGCATGTTGAAAGTGTTCATCCATCTCTCACGTTTACTTGTATGGTAAAATGTAAAGATTACTGTGTTAGCAGTGCATCTTGTTGTCAAGTATTGTTAGGGAGATGTGAAGCAATGCTTTCATTTGCATTCAATTTTAGTTGTTAATACTTTTTTGAAATGTCCAAATAGTGTTTCAACATTCTGCTTTTGTCTTGTCTTTTTGCAATGTGACTTCCATCTTTATTTCCGAAAATTTCATTTTTGCTCCTTTTATCCTACTTCTTTTATTTTTTATTTATTTGTTTACTTGTTGCATCTAATAACTTTAATGATGAAGTTTTTAATGTATTGAACTACCATTGCTTTTTGATATTTCACCTCTAAATATTTTCTGTTGTAATAGTTTTGAAATCTTCTTATTCCAGGGATTTGTTTCGCTTGTTAGTTTTGTGACTCATTGTGTAATAACTATTCCCAGAATTGTTAAACATCTAGAATAATCTGCTTATCTTTTTGTCACTGTGTTGCAGTTCTTTTGCTTTTTTTTTTAACATTTTACATCTAAAAGTGTATTTTTATCAATGTTGTACAAAGGCTATCCTTTTTCAGCATGTCAACTCTTCCACATTCATAATCACTCAATATTTTCTATAGCTCTCAATCTCCTATTCAGGGTGTCGAGAAACTTTTGTATGAGGAAATAATGAGCATTGGACTAGTAGACTGTCCTTGCCAATTTGACTAGGTTTTTCAAGATGAGAAAAAATAACACTGGTATGTTTGTAGAAGTTACAAACTATTCAAGGAAATTCTCCAGAAATGACCACATTTTTATCTTCCCAAAGCTATTAGTGGAAATTGTAGTTATACTTAACAGTTGATTAGAGAATTGTGATACATTTTGAATTCCATGTAACTTGCAGTGAAAACTGCAGACTTCAGAGATATAGCTCATGACATAATCCAAGTGCTGAAAAAGGGGGATTTACTTGGAAAATAGCCATTGAACATTTTTCTGTTTATGATGTATGTATGCAGGCACTAATTAAAGCATGGAGTTTTCAACCTCCCTGACCCTGTGTAATCTTTGGGAGGCCTGAAAAACCAGATTTTTTTTCTGACATTTTTGGTTTTTTCTCCTTAACCTTAACTTCTTTAAAAAAATTATTCAAATCAATTTCAATAATCAATCGTATAATTTATTATGAAACAGAAAATAAATGAATAGATTAAAAATAGATCATGAAATAAATTACTAAAATTGTGTGTTTATTTTGTGTAAATCTTCCAGTTTCCATAGGGCAAATTATAAATTCAGTCAATGTATAGTGAATTACCTGGCTGTTTTCAACAAAATATAATCAAAATACATTACCAAATACTGCAAATTAGTAGCGAATTTGCAAATGTGTATGGTAATGGCTGGAGCAGTGTGGACAGCTCGAAAAATGCGCTGCGAGGAGTCGGATGAGGAGTAGTGAGAGTAGTTTTGGTTGTCTCGTGTAAATAGAAATTTACAGATGACACAGTGAAACTAAACTACACATCTTGTGTCTCTCTAACCTTAGTAACTTCTGAACAGCAGTCAGATTCCTGTTTCTCACATCTTTCTTATTTCTCGTCTATGTAACGTACTTGACCTTCCCCAGCAATCTTGTGTTGTCGAACGTGAACTTCATCTGGCCTAAGTCCAAAGTATGCTTCGAAATCGTTTCCTACTTCGGATTTAATCTGCGCATTTTGGAAACGTAAACATATACATTCGGGAATTAGCCAGGTTCGCGCTTTATCCATAACTTATGCTGTGCACAGGCAATGTAGCCAGGTATTCATCATTTAGTAATTGGCTGCTAGCTGAATACGTGGCATTGCCTGGCAACGCATTTATTGTAATCATCTATTCAAAAGTCCTGCTGGCGCACCCATTGTGCACACTCAGTGCTCGTAGAAGGTGCATTGCATGTCACGTAAATTTGTTTGCAAATTCTACTTTCTTCCCACCTCATCTCTAGGAGTTCTAGGGCTGTTTTACTCCCACTGTAGTAAAATTGTGTACAAAGTTTTGTTGAAATGAAGTTGTTTCCCCGTTAAGATGGAAATCAAACACACATGTACACATCAAACATTTTTTTACAATAAAGATATTCGATATTATGTGAGATACGAGATAAATAGTAGTAGTATAATTATCATACCATCGAGTGTTTTTCATCAACTTGATTTTTCAGTTATCAGCTGTCACTCCCTGTCCTCATTTAATACTGCCTTTTTATACCTTCGAGTCCCTTGAGTGTAGCCTCCACTCTCCAACTGTGCAGAGACTCTGAGCACCGATGTGGCCGAGCACTTCTGCCACTTGTAGCTCTTAAGGCTGTGCGGCGCTCGAGTCCTTCTGTAGGTAGGGAGGGTTGGTGGCGGCTGGGTGGACCCCACTAGGGAGCTTGCAAGCAGACTGTCACATTCATGCAACATTCAGACCAGGAGGTGTCTGGGAAGGAGTGGGGTATTGAAGGTGATACATGGAGATTGGGCCAAGCCCCACCACATCACAACACTAAAACAAACATCATTGTCCAGGTGGGATTCAAAACCGCAGACCCCGCAGCGGGTCCCAACTAATTTTAATTATAAATGGATTATAATACCATAAACATGCATATTTTTGTGCACATTTTAGACATAATCGACCGTGCCAGTGATTGGGCGGTCGCTGATTTGATCACCACCGGATGCCGGAGGTTTGCCTTATGTGTTTAACATAGGCAAGTTTGTGGCGCTTCACTTAGATCTGTAGTTTTCCTGATTGCTTGCAGGCGAATTCTGGAGCCTCTCCCTAGACCGCGAGTGTTCCTTCAGCTGATCACTTCTCCTCCTATGGCCTGTTCAGTGTCTCTCTGACAAGCGTCTGAGATCCGGTATACTGAGTACACGCTGTAGATCCCCAGTGGTACTTGGTAGCTGTAGTAGGATATCTGGAATAAGAATGCGATTTGAAGAGTGTGGAAATCATAAATGAGACATGTAGCTGTGGATTCATCATGCCCTAGTAGGGACAAATTTGTGCTTTTCTTGCAGGGGTCATCAATTTTCATACTAAAGGTGACCCAAAGGACATTGCATGCAATGGGGCTGCCATGTGGGTGCATCATTGGGTTGGCTAACAAAGCATTCTGTAGGATGACAGCGTTTCTGAAACACTTCAGCAGGTAACAGTCAAGAACGCAGCAACCCATGGGTGTCAATGTGTGCTCACGTGAAATTTATCGAGACCCAGAAGGGGTCGATTAGTGGGAGTCTGGAAATCCATCGTTCCCCCCTTTCATTCCACAAGCCATTTCTTTATCATTCTTCTGTGGCTCCCTTGTGCCTTGTAAAAGTAAAAGGCACTTTTTTAACCAGACCAGCCCACAGTGGTTAATTTTGGTTCTGTGGCTGGTCAAAAATTATGATACTTAATAATGACCACCATTTGGCAAAACAAACTCATACATGCTCTGATATTTTCACCCTTTAATGTATTCGCACAAACAAAAGAGTGGCCAGTGATCCTAGAATCCTTAATAACCGAAAATTTTATTTGAAAACCAGGATTTTTCGTTATTTTCAGATTAATCGCTGACTTTTAGCATAAATTCATAAATGTCATTGTATTGAATGAAGTTTGTGATTCAACTCTGTACGTTATAATGGCAAGTATTCAAATCGAAGTATGTATGAAATATGCCGTATGCTTTAGGATTGCGAAGTCCTTGATTAACCGCTCACATGACTTCAAAAACTGCCACATGTGTAGGTGCAACATGAGTACATGGGTAGAATCACGAAGCACCTTAATGGATCTCTGGGTAGTACGTGCGTAGCACAGACGAGATGTTCGCAGAACATGTCTCACCAGGAACTCAATCGCTGAGTTTTGGTTAGTGTCGCACCTTCTTGATGACATAGGCGGTGCCAGTTTGCTATTTTTTCCGGTGGAAACATCCATGTATTCACCTCCATAATACTTGGGGAACCCAGAGAAAACAAGGGGTCTGGGTACTCTGGGGCAGTACATCCATGGGGGCCTCTTTTATTTCCAACAAAAGTTCCCCTTATTTATTATTATAAATTAATATATTTTAAAGTGAATCATATTTCAGCATTTTTTCTCCAAAAAAATGTATTGAAGGAAATACATTTTGTATAAATTTTCAGGGCCCCACTTAGTGGTGACCTGGGGCAAGTTGCCCCAGGTGCATCACCCTATGGACACCCCTGACTCAAATGGAATTTTTCCTTATTTCTTACAAGAGCGCAGTTGAAGCTTTCTGTTTGCATACACCTGGAGATTGAGAGTAACAGTATCCGAATTGACAGGGAGCACAAAGAATTTTTTTAAAAATATAATTATTATTATTATTCAACAAATGTTTACAATCTACTTCAAAGGTCAAATAATCAGTAATAACTATAAATGGTTATCTTCCGGGGTGGGTTAAGGAAGTAATCTTCCGGGTTGTGATGAGTGCTGTTTTTTGTCAGGTCACAACCATGGGTTGAAAAGCTGCTCCCAAAAATTCTTTTATATAGTGGTGTTTCTCTCACACAGAGCTCTTCAAAAAATGTGTGAAGATAATTTCATAGAATATGGACTTCTTTCTTATTATTCGTTACTATATAATTCTGTTTCAATAAATTTTTCGTATTATTTAAGGATTAAAATATTTTAAATTGTTTTTACAACATATTTATTAATATGAATTTTAAGATTTTATTTAATTCTGACAATTAGTTAAAGCTAAATATGGGGGGGGGGAGCGTTCTCCCACATGCCAACTTGGGAAAGCACAAGTTAACTTGGAGCTGATCTTCTTCCAAACCAATGAAATGTAATCCCTTATAGTCGAACCTGGGTAGAAATAAGGACTGTACCACCAGGCCTGTAGTACATGCCCAGTGCTTATTCTCTCATATTTAATTTGCAGTTATTGCAAGAAAATGATGTAATTAAAACTCGTGAGAGTAATTATACAAATGAAACAATTAATTGTATTGTATGAAATTAAATATATTTAAATAATGAAAAATTTTTGTTGTAGCGCAATCATGCTAAGTTTTTGAGGATCTGTCACTGGTAAAATTTTTTTTTCATTCCACCTCTGGAGTTACTAGTGAGAAAAGGAGTTGCTTCTGAATGTTCAAGAAAATGCGACTTCCCCAGAATTAGTTCTAGAAGTAATTACGGAAGATTTGTTTTCTGTTTCATCATGTAGGTAACTGCTACCATTAATTTTCCTCTTTAAAAAGCTTACAACACATTCAATGTCATTCATATCCTGAACTCACCATCTTTGAGTGGAATGGCAATTTGTTCTGTGACCATGTGTGCAGGATAAGATTTTTAATGTGGTCAGGATTTTACAGAAAATTAGTGTAGGCAATTTTTATTAATTTATATTGATATTTATTGTACATATTTAGAAATGTATATGGAAACGAGACTTGGTAATTGTCGGCTGGAACAGGCGAGTTTTTAAGAAATGAAGTAGGTAATTTATAGATCACCTTAGAATTCCTGTATGAACTCTTCTAGGTTTCCTTTCCTCATTAGATGTTGCAGTTAATTGCCAGTTAATATTAGACTTCCTATTATATTAATTTTTACCTTTACCGGAATTATAGTACATAATTAATTAGTAACATAGTTTTCATTGGTGCGTAAGCCAACTTAACATGGGTTGTGGTGAAATAAGAATGTTAAAAGTGGCACCAAACCTTTTTTACCAATTCTGTGTGGAATGTGTGCGAGACCAAGACGAACTAATAATCACAGATTTTCTGACCCAGTAACACCTCGCACCTCTCCACCCCTTCCCATTGTATAAAAAATTATTTTTTACATTTTATTTTTTTCCTGCATGACACAAAAATTTTAACACCTGAATTGTGTGAGAATTACTTTATATATTCTCAATTCTCTTTATATATTTGTACAGTTATATTTTATACTTGCGTAATATTTTACTCATTTCAAGTATTCTCGATGGAATTGATGGTTTCCAAATCATTTATGAATGTGTTTCAATATACCACAAATATATGCCATGAGTAATAGATTTCAACATACAGATATGAAAGAATCTAACAATAACTGCAGTCATGTGAATGCACAAAATGGACATATTGTATTAACACATTTGCCATGAAATGGTAATTTAATTAACGTCAACAATTGATATAATCATCATCATTGATAGTTCTAATCTTCTTACAAAATTAATGTTTGCAACTCTGTATTACAAAATGAGACGTCCATATAAAAAAAAACAACTATAAATTCCTTCTTTATTGGCCACTTATTTTCTGCTTCATAGCATGAAGCTCCATCATTCTGAAATTTTTGAATTCATTCAGTTCACATACATCCTAAGATCACTAATAACCCTAATTACAATTATAACACATTGTAAAATTACCTGATCTTTAATAATGTATTACTTGCATGAATATAGCTGTGGACTCATGTCTCTAAATTGGACACTTACAAGGAACCATAAATGTTCGAAACTGATGGATTTTATTGTAAATCAATTATTCCCAGAAAAGTGTGTTCAATTCTCCTGTTGAAGAATGTTTTGTTTTGTATTGTGCTTAATGAAAGTTGAAATGTGTTTTTGTGGACAGATTGGAACACAGTGTTCCCTGCAAGCTACTCCAGAAGAGAAGAGTGCAAGTTCTGCTGAATCAGAACAAAACCAGAAGTTAATTAATCAGTTGAATATAAAATCTGGGGAGGTGAATAGATTAACAAAAATACATGGAGAAATAAGATCAGAATTGTCTAGAAAAGATGAGGATCTGACAAAAATGAGGCGTGAAATAGAAGAGGCAAAACAAAATATGAATGCCTATTCAAAAACAATGGATAAGCAACAAAAGGAATTGCATGAAATGCTGAGTGAAGAAAAGAAAATCAATACCAATTTGACTAAGGTAAGCATATGGAGTTAATTTTTATTATTGTAAGTAATTTTTGGTTTTATAATGGATGATAACTAAGTTAAGTGCTATTCAGGAACTGAAGAAAATTTCTGAAGAGAAATCAGACATTGAGAAGAAATGGCTAAACTGTCAGCGAGATTATGTAGCAGCCCAAAATACTGTTACAGATTTGCAACAGTCCTTGACAGAACTACAACACGAATACCAAAATGTGCAATCAGAACATGAACAACAACGTCAACAGTTACGTTCCACAATTCAAGAGAAGAGTGATGTAAGTATTTTACCATTTCGGCTATTATGTACAGTGTTGCCAAAAAGTTTCGGGACACCACAAAATATCAGCTTCTGTATTTTGAATACTAAAATTTTTTGCATTTCATAATTACATGGAAGTTTTCTGTTGAAACAAGTCTTTGAAGAAAAAAATTTAACGCAATAGAGGTAATACTACTTGAGATATGCTTTCCTGATTTCCTCTCTCCTCCTCCTTTTTTTTCTTTTTCCTTTTTTGAATTTTTTATTTCCCCCCCCTCCATGAATGAAAACTTTCCTAAAGTTTATCAAGCAACTTAGAAAAATCAGTGTTTATAACAATCAGTTTTTCATCATTTATAGCAATGAACATAAATAAAATAATTTCTGAGAAAACACAACAGTGTATCATCGCATAACAATTCTCATAAATTTAAATAGTATATTTTGCACGAAGACCATGATACTTATCGTACCAGTACCTCTAATGAGAGTTGTATGTTTTCGAAGTTAATCATAATGAGACTTCTTTGTTGACATGTGGTTCAGATATATTCAACATTCCAATTGTAATTTCTTGTGGCTTAAGCCCCGAATTGTTGATGCAAAGTTATTTTCAAGATTCATCATTAATCTTTCTGTTTTGAAATACCTGCATTACTGAAGTTTTATTATATTAATTTAACTTGACTTGCAAATGCCATTAATAAGCTTTACACTTGGTGTTTATATAACGACATTATTTTAAACCCAGAAAAGTGTGTAACAATTAAATTTAGTTGTTCTAGAAATATTATTCCTAATGTTCATTCAATCAATGACAATCTTTCAAATGTACCCTCTGTGAGAGACTTAGGGATAATATTGGTGATGAAATGAAATTTAATGACCATGTAGATATAATAATCAATAAATCTTCTCAAATGTTAGGATTTGTCAAAAGGACTTGTCATGAAATAAATTCAATTAGTGTTCTGAAAACATACTTAGTGTTCTTTAGACCATTACTCCTTTTCAGCTCGTCTATTTGGAGTACTTTCTTTGATGTTTATATAAAACGTATCAAAATAGTGCAATATAAGTTTTCAGAATGGCTGCTCATTATGTAGGATTACCTGATCCCTTTTTGGAATATAATTGAGACCATTTCATCAATGTTGAGGATTCCATCATTGAAATCGTTGAGAGAATTGAATGGCGTTAAATTTATTTATAAATTGGTCAACTAGCCCTTCATTATTGGAAGAATTGAAATTTAATGTGCCAAATAGAATGGGAAGATAAGTTCTTCCACTATTTTACACTTGGATGTATGGTACTGAGTTCCCCTCGATTAATCCCATAACAAGAATGTGCAATTTAGTAAGTGTATATGGATTGAATTATGCGAGATGAATGTGGTGATGTTCAATAAGGCAGTAGAGTCTTTGATTTTGAAGTACTAATAGGTAATGTGTTAACAATTGCGGTTCCACGCACTATTTTTGTAAAATTGTATTACATTTGGACATGCTCTGTCCGTATAATAAATAATAATAATTTAATTAATCTCCAAATTTCTTAAAGAACTAATAATATCCTTTCCTAATTTATTGTGCAGTTGCTACAGAAACAAGAAGATGCCGTCCAGATCCTTGTCAGTGAGCGTGCAGAACTTACTCGACAACTTGAGTTGGTAGAAGCAAAGAAGCAACAAGAAATGGACAAAGCATCACAGAAAATGGAAAAACTGCAAAATGAACTTCAAGAAAAAAAGGAGATACAAAAAGATTTGGAGGCGTGTTTAGTTAGTACTTGACAATACTATAGTTCATATTAATTCACATTAATTTTGCAGTATGCAATTATTTATTAACCTAATGTGATTTACTGTAATTACTATCTTTATTGCACAGTTATCTGCAAACCAGAAGTCACATTCTTTGGAAGAAAAAATAAATAAGCTGAAAGAATCATCAAATGCTGCAATAGAAGCAAAGAATGATGAGCTCAAAGGTCTCAGATCATCTTTAGATGAAACAACTGGTGAAAAACTGGGTAAGAATATTTTAGGAAAGCTTTGGAGTTAAGCATCTATCGGTAGACGTAAGTCGCAAGTAGTGAGTTTTGAGTAGTAATATGTTCTGTATCACATCTGTTATTTGTTTTGATTTTATTTTTTCGTCTATCTCACACATATGTAGTAAACAGAGAGGATTGTAATGCTGCAGTTAAAAGTGGTGATTTTTCATATTGCAGGTCCACTGATATTGAAAAAGTGGATAAATCTTGCTCCTTTATGTAGTAAATGACTTCCTCTAATTTGTCGATATTTGAGTGGACATTTTCAGTCCATATTCGTCAATGGTTTTCTTCAAGATAAAAACAAACACTTGAAGCTTGTTTTCAGTTTCTTGTATTGCCACTTTGTCATCAGCATATCAAATAGTTTCACGTATGCTTTGTAGGTAATGTTTAGCAGACTTATTCCTTGATAATTTTGGGTGTTAGTTCAATCACCTTTTTTGAACAGGGATACCACTTTCACCTGGAACAATTCTTGAGGAGTCTCAAATTGCTTCCAGCACACATAAGACAGCTTTAGAAGTTGTTCATACTATACTTGTCCTCCATACTTCAGTAGTTCGCTGTTGATTGTTGGGTCCAGGTGCTTTTCAATTTTCTAACCATTTTAAAGCGATTGTCAGCGTTTACCATGTGATGTCAACTTCTGGATATTTTTCTTTGTGGTTAACTACAGCATTTTGTTTATCATCATTCTAAAGAGATCAGTTGTGTTCTGCCCACTTATCTATTTTAATGCTTTTGACATTTACATCCTCTTTTAAAGAACTATTTAGAGACTTCATGACTTTGAACACTAAAGACTGCCTTCCCTCTACATCGTGTACATTATTTGTAAAAAATCTTTCCCAAGACACATTGTGGGCTTTCTTAATTACATTTTTTGCTTTATTTCTTGTAAGGTGGTACTTTTATTTATTAAAGTGTGTTGAGTTTCTTAGATATGTATTATAACAATTTTTCTTTATTCTTACTAATTCTATTTCTGTCGACCAGATTTTTAATCTTTTACTTCTCTTTTTTTCTCTCTCCCCAGAGCTTTGTTAGCAGCCTTCGTCACTACCATTCTCAAATTAGCCCCAATTTCTTCCACATTATTACTTGTAGGTCTCAAATACAAGTGTTCCTTCAGTCTATGTTGGTACAATTCCCTCTTGCTTTGATCTTCTAGGACATGCACTTTGTGAACTTGCCCTGCATCCTCATTTGGACAGTTTTTCTTTACTTTTCGCCAGCTTTGGTATATTTTGATGTGAAATACTATTAGATAGTGGTCTGAGTAGACCTCAAAACCTCATCATTATACTTGTTTGATATTCTTTGTTTAGCAAATATATAATCTATTGAGGATTTGCTCCTTCCATTGGCCCATGCAAACTTGTGAATTAGTTTCTTGCAGAAAAGTGTTTTGTTACTTCTAAGTTATTAAAAAGGGCACAAACTCGAAGTTTCATATCATTCTTATTTATTGTTTCTTCTCTGAATGTTTCTATAGATCCATGGACTACTTTGTTTCTCTGTCTGGCATTCATATCGCCCATAATGTGTACTTAGCGTGTTTGATTGTATTTGTCTAGCATTTTCTGGAGCGTTGAGTAAAACTGTCAGTTTCCCCTTCCTGTTCTTTCGACCAACCTTCTACTGGGCCGCAAGTGCGTATGATGACCAGGTGTCCATGGTCTTGTCTTACTTTGATAGTGACAATTCTATCATTTACATTTTCGTATATTCTTTAATCTTTGGTGCACAAATTTTTCTCTACAAATATTGCTACTCCTTTTGCTGCTCTTGTAGTTTCCTCTACAACACTAGAACATTTTATAAATCCCTACATATTTTGAGCCTTTAAATTTTTTCTTTGTTTCAGACATTACGGCAATGTATATCTTTTGCTCTTCATCACATCTTCTCAGCATCACATAGTGTTAAAATACTGATTTTTCTTTTCTAGAAAAATCCTTATTTTCCTGTTCCTTACATGCTGTGAACATGTTGTCCATATAAATGTTGCAGATAATTAAAATAAAATCAAAAATAAAAATATTCTCAAAACTGTTCCAAAAAAAATTCCTCAAGAAGAGCAAAGTACACTTATAAAAATGGTCTAGTTCAGTGTGTTTCTAAAATTACAATATTGAATAAAGAAATTCTTTTCCTAAATAAAATCTCTTCTAAACAATTAGATCTTAAATAAGATCATGTACTTATTTTTAAAATATGGCCAGTTTTAGAGTAATTTTTGCATGGAAAAAACAATTTTTAGAAAAAGATTATCTAAAACTGCTTCAAATGTTTTCTTTACATTTTTTTGGGTAGAGGAATGTATGCTTATTAAAATGGCGATGGTTACATTTTCATTGAATTTTTTTTTTTTTAATTGCAAAAGATTAAAAACTTGTTGGCGTGTTTCTAGAACTACAATTTTTAAGAGATGTTTTTCGAAATGAAACCATTTCTGTAAAATTAGATCTTGAAATAATGTCAATGAAAAATAACTGAATTTCTTAAAATTGCTAATGTAAGTTTTCATTTTTTACTTTCCTAAGAAGAAAACAGCAAATTTTCGACAGAGAAACTGTATTGTCGGGTCCTCTTTATGGAGAAAGAGAATAAATCGTGTCCCTATATAAAGTTAATTACTTCCTTTTAATACGTAATGAAGCCAGAATTCATGTTTTGTGGGGCCTTTTTACTGAAAATCAATTGAAGGCAAAACGTCCGTCCATCCGTGACCATACTATCAACTTTGCTGTTCCACCAATTTTCTTATGGTATTATCCAGTCAATCTAGATGAACTTGAGGCTTTGGGACTGTTATTTTCATTTTTAAGGGTACTTGACATGTAGCCTCAACATTCTCAAAATTTTTTCAAAAATGGCACCAAATTATTTTGTTAAATTTTGTCTCCAGATAGTGCAAAGGACACCGCAGAGAATGATGCAGGTCTCATGTTCGTTGAAATCACTGCCTTTTTGAAAATTGCAATGTTTTTCTTCCTGACGTTTTTCTACAATAATATTAAAGATACAGATTTTTTCCTTACTGAAATCTATGGTTAAAAGTATGGTGCTAGTCCCATTTTCCCCAGTCGAACATATGGAGAGTTCCCAGCAAACACTCCATATTTTCGAGAATTGCAAATGATTATCATTTCAAAACTACAAAATTGAAGATAGAGATGTTAACCTCTGACAAAGACTTGTTGTAAAAAATCAGTTCTTAAAAAAGGTCATGTACAATTTTTTGAAGAAACTAGTAACGTTTACATAATTTGTGCTTGTAATTTATGCAGTTTCTAAAAACATTATTTTCTCAAAAAACATCCCAAATTTTGGTTTCCTGTTTTTCTCTTGAATATATATCAAAGGACAGTAAAAAAATATGGCAGCAGTCCCATTTTCGGCAAACTCTCAAAAATTCAAAATTGAAAATGATTTTTGCCAGAAACAAAACCTGTTCTCAAAAATCCTCATTAAAAAAGTCACATACAATGTTTTAAAGAAACGAGTAGTTTTCACACAATTCTTAGTTGAAATTAATGAAAATTATAAAAACAAAAAATTCTCAAACTGATCTTATATTTTCTTTAAAATATTTTTGTGTATAAAACAAGGTATTTACAAGAACGGTGTAGGTCTCATTTTCGTTAATCTCTCTGTATTTTAGAAAATTGCATTTTGGGAACATTGGATTGAGACAATTACATTTTTAAGCTTCGGCCCGAGTTCAGAACTCATACCGTTTTCATGGCAAAGAGGTAAGGTGCACGGCGATTTACTTGGTGGACCAGAGGTCAAGTCTTGGATGTGGAAAAAGTTTTGCTGGTTTAAAACACTTTTGCACGTTTGTGTAGTAGTATAATAGCAGAGAAGGTGGAAATAATGCAAGAAAATCTGTACTGTTGTAGCACCACTAGTTGTTTTCTAGTGTTTGGAAGGTTGAGTTTCCTTGTGAGGCTGGTGCAGGGGTAACATTTGTGGTGTCCTAAACCTAAACCAGTTTTAATCCCCCCCTGGAAAAGGGAGTTTAGTTAATTGGAAACACATTTGCTGGGCCATGTAGTATTACTATTGTACATAACTATTATAAATAATGTGAGAAAGATGTGCTGCTGTTGCCCAAGTTTTATTTAATTGTTTCTGGAAATGGAAAATGCTCCTTTTTACAGTGAAAAATGTCTCTAAAGCGTTCAAAAATGAATTATTAACGTACATTATTCACTAATTATTTCTTGGTATTGTCCTGTCAATTATAGTTTTTATGATAGCAGTAATACCAGTATTACCATACGTGGGTGTATTACCAGGGTGGGATAATGTAATAAGTGTGTTCTGGCAAAATTTATTTTAATTGAAAATGTATCCATTAGAAAGTTTAAAAATGGATAACAGCAATAAACATTTAAGTCTTGCTATTGCTGAATATAAACAAATGTTCTGTATGTTGATCTCCTGAAAATACACCTTACAAAGTTGTTGTCTATTGCCTTTCTCAGTGATAAAAACTTCGAGCTCTTTCAGTGCCTATTTATTAAACATTGTAAAAAGCAACATCTGAATATATACTTTGTGAGATTGTAAAGTTAGGGTTGGGAATGCCTGTCAAGGTTTATTTTTATGAGTAGTGGGTTTGGAGTTTTGGATTGAATGCCCCCAAGAAATAAAAGTATGTGGAGAAGATTTGACTTAACATGGCTGTAATATTGATATGGTCTTTCTTAATCTCCTTCCTCCACAACTTCTTAGAAAGGAATTTTGTAGCATTTATGTGCTATGAATATCATAAGTTTGTATTCACAAATTCAAAGAGAGTTCATGTTATGTTTGTGTAAAAGCAGGATTAGGACCAGCAAGTCTCAATTGTATGGTCCAAATCATTACATATTAAAAAGTACATCAGTTTTTCCCTACATTGGTGTAAACTTGACTCTAACACAGGCACCATTGTTTCTAGAGGTGAATAAGGATCTTATCTTTTCAGCTTTAGAAGCCCAACTAGAAGCAACTGGAAGTGAACACCAAAAATTGTTAGAACGATGCTATGCTTCAACCAGTGAAATAGAGACGCTACAACATACAGTCTCTGAACTGAGGCGCAAGTGGGAAGAAAGTGAATCGGCACTTCAGGAGCTGGGTCGTGAGAATGCTACTTTACAGGTAAGCTGCGTTTATTTGAATGTGAGGGCAAATTGAGTTTAGGCAATTAGAAATGCTTGTTACTCCAATTACCTAAACTACAGGATATAAAACTTTATTCACCAAAAAAATTAATTCCCTTCAGCATGTAATCAACGTCTTCTTAAATCAATTTTTCACATATATTCACTGAAGGAAGATTTAAGTTTGATGGTCACCAATTCCTGCACAATTTACACTAGGAACGCATTCACCCTTGTGGCAGAAAGAAAACTAAATTTTGTATTGAGCATCTGCTAACTCAAGAGATTGTGTTGTAAAGTGGAACAAAAATGGGATTTCATTGTCATAGCCCTTTGTCAAACTTGGCACATTTTCCTCGTAGAAATACCTTCAACTAAGCCACAAAACAATGGGGGCCTTTAAGGCTCCTTGATTGGAAAGTTAAACTATCTTTAGAGAAAGCTAAATTTCTCAAAAACAATTAGTTTCCATTTACTTTCCTTGTGCTATTAGTAATAGAAAATATTGTTTTAAGACATCAAAGAATACTATTAGCCACAAGCAAAGCACAATAGAATTAGTGTGATGAAAAAAAGTCAGGGGGCCTCCAAGGCCCCTTAAGTGCATCACACTTCGAAAATCTAGTGCATGCTTACCCACATTACCTTATCTGTACAATTCAGATTTTTATTTTCTTTGAAATTAGTAGAATTCCAATTAGAAATTACCAGAAACACCATCCTTGAAAAATGGGTTTCTACAGTTTACAGCGTTACTACAGTTAAAAGAAAATAGTTTGATATGACCATTTAGAGCTGAGTAACCTTTTCTTTGCATTATCTGATGTTGAACAAACAAGTCTGTTGTGTAAAGGTAATGGTAAGAGCGTAGGCTTCCGCGGCCGGAGTCAGTATTTAATTGGCTGTCCGGGTCCATGGCAAAGGTGCCGATGTTTTAACTCGTGCGCAGTACATCTCCGCGCATTACGCCCTGAAGAAGGTCGCAGAACGGCGACCGAAACGTCGGCATCTTTGCCATGGACGCGGCGCCACCTGGACAACCAATTAAATAAAGGTAATGGTAGTTTAAGTTACTTTTTTAAAATTGTTTTTCCATTGTATTTTCTTTTTTGCAGCTTGATATTGAGAAGCTTCTCGCAAGGAAATGGGCTGAAGATGCTGACGTCACCAAGTGCACGTTGTGCCATAGAGAATTCACCATGCTTCTGAGGAAACATCATTGCCGAAATTGTGGACAGATATTCTGTAATGAATGTTCTTCCAAAACAGCTGCTGTTGTAAGCAACAAAAAGCCCGTTCGTGTTTGTGACTCTTGTTATACTGAACTAAGAACGAACTAGAATAATTATTTTTCTGAGTAAAATATCTTAATTGCAGTTCAATACCGCTGTGTGATATGTACATGAATGTCATTAAAGTGAAAAGTGCAAGTTGTTTTTGTGACATACCAGTCCGCTCGCTAGATGTGATGAACAAAAATATTCTCACACTGTGATTATATACTAACAAGTCTACTGCGAGACCCAAATGCAAACTATATTTTTGCAGGATTGTATGTAGCATGCACAAACTACCCTGCATATTTGAATGTTTGCACTGTTTAAGAATTTGCACCATGTGAGACCATGCTGTGGGAGCTATAAGAGTTGAATTCACGTGTGTTCAGTAAGCGAAACAACATGCACAATCCTGTCAAGTGTTTTCTTACTCAGGTTCTAAAGTGATTAATATTTGCAACTAAGAAATGCCATTAGAAATCGTGAAGCCTAACATTTCCTGTTGGTGTGCAGATCAGGTTGTGTGCAAATAATTTGACAGAATGCGCAGTCATTGAGTAGTAAGCATTCAATGTAATATGTTTTTGCACATGATTTCGTTTACTTCTGGCCAAACTTTTACCACCGAAAAAAAATAAACATCAATTTTGCCATACATTAACTTTAAAATCATAGTACCATGATATAAAATATAAATATTAAAATTCAGGGGCACATCACATTTAATTTTTTGCCCCATTTCATTATTACGCAGAAGAATATATATTTTTCAAATATTGTTCTAAAATTAAACGCTTTTATATATAAGTGCATTTATATGTAATGTATCTTTGAACTTCTTTTGCAATAATTTATTTTGTATTTAACTTGTAATATATTATATACATACTTCTTCCAGCATTATTAATCCCATGCCATAGGTGGTATGCTCGGCAATTTGGAGAGAGGTGGCACGTGCAGCGACAGGTTGGGCCTCTTGCAACGGCCCGCGCAGGATGTATGGATGATGGGATGAATGTGGTAGCTTCGTTGGAACGAGAGACAACAAAAACGGGAGTGCCCTGTTCGATAAAACCAACTGTGTGTGTACTTAGTACTTTCATATCATAATGTATCTGGGATATACTCCACTAACCTGTGGTGAAAGGCAAACCGTTCACCATACTTACACACACACAATCAACACATACACACAAACTCGCTGCTCAATATTGCTAAAAAAAAAGGTAAAAATGATTGCTAAGAGCCCTTACGCTCTTGCGTTCGAACCACTGCGGCAGAACGGCTGTTTGGCCACTAGGCACACACGTACAGTGCAGAGGCCGTTGAGTCAAGTTTTTCTCCGCGGTTCAACCAGGAGTGTAGCGATACTGCAATTTTCACAACTCTGTCTCTGGCAGGTATCAGCTGTTGACAGTTACATCCAATCGTGAGTTTGAACATCACCATAGTGTGGTCACTATGGTGACGTTCAAGCTCCCGAGATGAAACCGTCAACAGCTAATACCTGCCAGGGGCAGAATTGCATAAATCGCAATATAGTGCATCCAAGCATTTGATTGCAGTATCGTGTTTATGGAGAACAACATTGCCACTTCTCAGCCAGCGCTTACATGCAACACACGCTGTGCTGGACACTTGGTCGAGATGGAATTTTGCCACCTCGTTCAGCACCTTTGAAAATTCATAAATTATGATTTTTATGTGCAATATTTCATTGCTGGTAGTGGTTTTGCGACAATTCATGATCGGCTGCCTGTTGCAGCGCGGAAATCGCTCTTCGCCACCTATCTGTCGTCATGGTCTCAGTTGCCTCGGAGGGCATCAAGCAGGGTGTTAAAAACATGTGTTTATGTGGCAAGTTCAGAAAGACAAGAAGGTTGAACACATGCCTAAATAATATAATTACAATTATTGCAAAGATATGAGCTGAAAACGTTATGCCAATATGTGACAAATAAGCATTTCACTTTTTCTTAGAAAGAAATTTTTCACAATAATAGGTTCTAATAAAAAAAAAAGTATCAAGACATAAGTGCTACAGTTTTCTTAAAAATAGCATTGGTTTACGATATCCTTACCACTGACTTGATAGAATTATTAAGAATGTGTGTTACTGTGTCCTTGAAACTAAAAAGAAACCAATGGATATGACATTTGCCATCAGTTGCGAGAGAACAAATGCACCAGAAATCTGACACCAGTTGATAAACGTTTCTGGTGCTGCCGATGCAACTTTGCTCACTGTGGGAAGCGCGATGGACACAGAAGGTCCTGATGCAAAACGTCCTGAAAACACCATTTCTAATACTCCATAACACTTCAAAATTTGAATAGTATGTGGGTTTTGCATGGCAAAATGTTGAGTGTTTCATGCACTCACTTTCAACATTGGATGTCGCGCGAAGGGGAACTATCTTCCCACAGACGACGCACTCTGTCATCTCAGGGTTTCGCAAGTCGTCTGTAAGTGTGAAGGCCATGGTGGACAAAGTTATTTTTCATACTTTTGTATTAAGCAAGACTGGATTTCGGGAAGGATCTCAACCTTTCTTTAGATCTTATGTACTGCCTACAAGCCTGGAGAAAATTCGTAAACCACTGGAACGAAAATCACTTCTAAGCTTTTTAAATAGATGGCTTAATATTAGAAATTAAAGATCTTTTTATAAAAAATGTGTCGAATTATTATTTGAAAAAAAGACAACAAAGAAAGAACACTTTTTAATGAGAATTAAAACTAAAACAAAACGAGTCCAACTGCAGATAAAACATTGTTCATCCATCAAACACTGAGACTTGAATTTTTTTGCAATTGAATGACATCGGTATTAAGATAAATGTTTCTAATTTTCAGTCTCGAGTCTTTACACATTTTTTTAATGTAAAATAAATGGGAAATGCCCATGCACAATGGTGAAATGAAATGGTTGGAATCAGATACTGCAAGGCTTTGTACAGACAGTTCTTTTTGAACATCCTGCTAAAAATTCACATCTTTGCATTTAAAAGCATATTTTAAGACAATTACTGGTTGAATGACTTTGGCAATAATATTAACTGTAAAATTTCTAATTCATTTATAGATATTTATATGTATTTGTGTTTTTTATCAAGTGAAGTTCCCGTCTAGATGGGATGGTCCACGTCGTGACGGGGGGTGCAGGGCGGGCTCTTACGTATTCCTTTCTTTCAATAGTTATTTTCGTCTTGCGCATCGTTTATTCTCCTTCTTTGATAACATCCTGTCTCTTTCCTTCTACCCCTTCTAAATCAGTCCTCCCCCCCCCCTTATGCAGAAAGCCCGCCCATGTGTTTGCCGTGCATGGTGGCCCGTGTCGGAAGGAATGTGTCCTGGCAGTTAGGGGACCTGTTTGTTTCCCAACTACTCGTTGCTCTCTGCTTTGCACGTAGGGATACGTTATTTACGTATTTTGGGAGCATTCCTTGTAGGTTTTCAACACAGTTGCTTTGGCCTCGGACTCTAGGCGTGCAGTCGGGAGCTAACCCACTCCCGATCAGTCGGCTCGGACTAGGTCTTGTACTGAACTCCTGGGTGAGCGAGGGGATCCACGGTGGGGCGGCGCTCTGTCATATATCTCCGTGGCAACTCTGGAACTCCAATGTGGGTGTGAGTGGCCCTTTGGTGGGCTTCGGGGTGGGTGGGGACCACGGGGATGAATCCATTTCCATGGATACTAAACCTTCTCCCCCGCCCTCTTCCGCAAGGAAGAGGAGGTATCCGGAACGATTGATTTAAATAGGTTTTTTTGCATAAGATGCCCAACTGAAAAAACGTAGTTTCCTCATGCCTTGTACCCAGGAAGAAAAATGTTTAAACACGTAAATGATGTCCGTCTGGTACAAGTCAGGAAGGAGAGAAGGCGTATGGGAAGCTCAGAGCGGTCGTGCGACAGAGGAATTGAACGATTCTCTTTGAAGCACAGAGAGAGCAAATAGAGAAACACCTAAAAAACAAAGCAGATTGCCGGCCTCCAGGTGGTAGTGACGACGTACCCAACCTTGAACCGGTGCAAAGGCGTCGAAAACGACTTTGCTTCAGAAAATGAACTATTTTCATTTTTCAAGAGTCAGGGTGTAACTGAAGTTTATGGAATTAAGAGAAAAGTGATCCCTACTTCAACTCTGATCCTTACCTTTGATCGTTCGTCCCTCCCCGAAAGGATCAGTTGTGGATTCTACAACCTCCACGTGCGACAGTGTACCAAATCCTTTGCACTGTTTTAAGTGTGAAAGGTTTGGGCATACCCAGCAACGATGTATGTCGGTAAGCCCAGTGTGCGGGAAGTGCGGTGCATCAGTGCACGATCCACATTCCTGCGCTACTTCACCGCAGTGTCATTTGTGAAGGTGACCATCCAGCCAACTACAACCATTGCCCTATTTTTCTCTGGGAGAGAGATTTAGAAGATTAGTCACCGAAGAGGTTTCCTTCACTGAGGCCAAACGCCGGCACCAGGGCCTAGAAATCCAGTTCACCTTTCACAATCCTTCTCTAGTAATTTAAAGACAGTCCTCGGTAGTAACGGCAAGTTGTCAAACTCAACGTGCTCTCGCTCTAGTAGCGCACTTGTCAGGTGTCGCCTATAGACTTCCCTGATAAAGAGTGCATGCAAGGTGGAAAGGTAATAATACCAACAAAGTTTAGAAAACCAAGCCAAAACTCCACCAGACACAGATCGCTTCCACTTAACCCATTAAGAAAATAGATTCAAGTCAGATATCACTTCTGAACAAAAATTCTTTACCGAAGTCCCGTCCTACATCCGAGACTCGCATTGAGCGATCTTTCAGCCCGTGTACATCTCGGTCGCCTATGGTAAAAACAAGCTCCACGACACAGGCGACCATCTCCAACAGCAGTCGGGATGACTGCTGTTGACGAGGAGCACTACGAGAATGCCTCAACTTTCCAGAAGGTGGGAATGAAAAAAAGCGTAAGTAATTTCCTCCATTGGCTCTCGTGGAATTTAACTGTTTTCATGCCCATTCATCAGAATTAAAATTGATAATTTCTCGTCATAAACCATCTATAGTCTGCCTTCAGGAAACTTCTTCCCCATCATCCCCTCTGCCTTCATGGGTTAACATCTATCGGATTGATCAAGGTGACGGACTCCCTGCTCACAGTGGTGTCGCGGTATTTGTTCGTGACTCCGTTCCCTGAGGAACAAAACGTTCGAACCAACTTTCTAACTATGCGTTCGGATACACCTACCGTCTTTTTCTCTAACGGTGTGCAATACATACTTTCCTGGCGAAATCGTGTCACATCAAGAACTTGTTTTTTCTCAGTTGATCGCTCCTTTTCTTATTGTGGGGGACTTCAATGCCCACAAGACCTGCTCGAGTGGCAAAATACTGACCAGATCCATAATCAAATGCTTACACACCTACCTGAAAATCTCCTTTTCTCCTCAGCAGTTTCAACTTGATTTGGGACGAACATTCCTTACCAATGCTTTGGCGTGAAGCCATTGTTATTCCAATCCCTAAAGAAGAAAAGGAGAGAACAACCCCTTCAAGTTACCGCCCAATCTCGCTCACAAGCTGTGTGTGCAAGCTTTTACAGCGAATTGTAAACAAACGTCTTGTGTGGCTCCTGGAGCAAAGGAATCTATTTGCACCTTTTCAGTGTGGTTTCAGGAAGGACAGGTCAACCATGAACCACTTAGTCTCCCTTGCTACTCAGATCTCCACTTCTTTCGTGCAACGGCTACACCTTGTAGCAATTTTTTTCGACATAGAGAAAGCGTGTGACACCACCTGGAGATACGGCATTCGCACCTTGCATTCGTGGGGCCTTAGGGGACGGCTCCCTTCGTTTCTAGAAGATATTCCTTCGTCAAGATCTTTCCGCGTCCGCCTGGGTGACACGTTATCCTCGAGTCACCAGTTAGGAAACTGATCTCCAGGGATCAATTCTGACTTGTCACTCTGTTTGCCATTGCTATCAATAGTATCACATCAGTAATTAGAGAGCCTGTGAAAGTATCGCTTTTCGTGGATGACTTCACCATATTCTGCTCCTCGAAGAGCATGCAAGTTATTGAGAGGCAGTTACAGCGTGTCCTCAACAAAGTGCAAGAATGGAGCTAGATTTAAATTCTCCACCTCAACATCTAGTTGCATGCACTTCTGTAGACTATATCACCTACTTAATCATCCTGATCTTTTTTGGTGGGTCATGAACTTCCCTTTGTAGAATCTGCCTCTTTTCTTGGCCTGACATTCGACAAGAGTTTAACACGGCGAAAGTACATTCAAAAGTTGAAGAGCCGTTGTGTATCACCATTGAACCACCTTCGCACGCTTACCGGTTGGCATGGGGCAAGTCTTTTGTGCCTATATAGGACTATCATCCGTCCTGAGATTATGGATGTATTGTTTATAGGTCAGCGTTTCCATCGACCATTGTCATTGGTCATTGATTACCATACACAAGGCCGATATACGGATCAGCACAGGCGCCTACCGCAAGAGTCGCATTGAATACCTCTTGGCCGAGGCTGGTGAACCCTCCCTGAGCCGAAGGCGAGATTTTGTAATCGGCTCCTAACGGTGCGAAAGTATCAGCGATAAATACGCCTTCGCGCCCAGCAGTTCTTCGCCCAAGTCACAGGACATCGTACGAACTCAGGCCATCGTCCGGGTATCGGTCTTTACACGGTATTAAACTCTCCATACCTGTGACCCCCCCCCAGAAGTCGTGTTCCTCCTTAGAAGCTTCTCCGGCCTAAAATAGGCCTGAGATTATCACACTATCCCAAATTCTCAACTGCCACCAGCACATTTCTGGCGGAATTTCAGGATATGAAATCCATGTATCCTGGCTAGAACTTCATATACACTGATTGTTCCATCCAAAATGGTAATGTAGGGTGTGCCTTCTACTGCCATAGTGCCACGCGGAGTCTTCGACTACTCTCTTCGTGCAGCGCTTATACTGCAGAAAAATATGCGCTCTTGGAGGCACTTAAGCTCGCTGAATCGATACCATTAAAAGAATCTGTGATCTGCAGGGATTCATAAAGCTCGTTCACATCCATCTCCTTCTCTTCTTGTGACCCTCTGACAATGATTAAGCAACACCAAATCCATAATTTATTAGTGCGTCGTTATAATTCGGCTTTTTGTTGGATCCTTGATCATGTTGGGATAATAGGGAACGAAATTGCTGGCCAGCAAAGCTCGCCCGAAAGAAAACTGAGGTAAACATCCTTACAGACTTAACAAATGATACCAAGCTGTTTATCAAACGCTGTATTCTCAGTGCATGGCAAACAGTGTGGCGGCACTCAGATTTTTAATTTACGAAAATCCAGGATTCCGCAAAGCCTTGGCCTTCCTCATCTCGTGGGTCTACACGCGGAGAGACATGCCTTCGGATCGGTCACCTCCATTTCTTCCACGGACACCTCTGCAGTGACTCACCTCCGACTTGCGATAGTTGTAAGACGGATCTTACCATGGAGCATGTTCTCCTGCACTGTTCTAAGGTAAGATATAACCGCCGAAGGCTTCACCTCGCTAGCTGTGTAGCACAGGTACTTCTGTGACGTATGGGAGAGATTATCTGAGCTCTTATCCCTCATCATGTCCTTCGAATAGGAATAATACTTCCTGCCGCGACAATATGGAGAACACTAATTTGAATCCCACTGAATTCTAGAAGACGTGCGCAGATATTTAATTTACATTTATGTCCAGAAGCAAAACAAGGTACCAACTCAGCATTTTCTCAAAGGATCAGTAGAAACTGGACGAAAACCCTGATCGAGGCGGAGGGTCATTGACTCAGGAGCCGAGGTACAATTAGAGCCGGAGAAGCCGGTTGTTTAGAATTAGGCCCACACAGTCCAAATGGTAAATAATACATTAAATATCATTCTTAAAATTAACATTACTTTTATTTTTGATGCTCGGTATAGTCTCGAATGGTATAGAAACAGTTACGCAGCAGAAAATATTTTACTTGAGACTTAAATGTTTGTATTGAGTTTAATCGTTTAACTTCACCTGACAAGGTGTTCTAAAATACGTAATATACATGTATTGTATGTAGTGTTTTAGTAGTGAGCTGTTATTGTCACTTGATGAATATGATAACTATGTCGAGTGTTATAGTTACAGACATAGGCGTTTGCTGAAAATAGGTTCCCGCCCTTAAAGTGATTTTTGACAAAAATCACCGTACATCGAGGCAAGGTTATGGTAAAATTCCTAGATTAATAGAGGGAGCCTTAAACGTTTCGATTGGGTGGGATTAGTTTATTATTCGTACAATTTGTACAAATTCATACAATTTGTCGGCTTGGTGTTTTCGCGAACCAGGAATCGCCCACTAGCAGGTCACCACCTCAAGCCGGGACAAGTTCTAACCTCCCGTCTGGTCTGACGTGTGGCAGCGTAGTTCATGTGTGTGTGCGTAAGGGTAGAGCAGGACAAGGAAGGGGGAGGAATGATCGTTTGTTCGGGCACTGCTCCGGCATTCGTGTGGCGTTGATCGCGGAAAACTATCGGTCGCTAGAATGCTCCTCCCGATCGTGGCTAAATTCGACTTCACTATTTAGCGAGTGTCGAAAATCTTTGCCACTCTCCGTACTCGAACCTTAGGACTTCCCGGTCACAGAGGCACAGCCAGGACAATCAATTGGTGCCCTGTGCCTCCTAAGCCGGTGTAATGTTTCTTATGTACTCTTAAAAGATAGTACATAGTTCCACAATGTTAAAGAGCTTGACAACTTCTTTAGTTTTCCCGATTTTTCCTGATCGCTAAACACAAATGTGGAACGTTATTTTCGCTTTTTTTTAGCCAAAGAGCAAGGCATGCCTGAGTTATGCATGGCAGTATTACGTTTACCTCAGAAAACTCTTATTTTAATTTTTACTTATTATTTTGTACGTGGTTAGGCAGAAGATCGAGCCTGGTCGCCCGAGGCGAGACTCTCGCCACATCAATAAAGTTAGATAAGCCAGTAAGGGCAACATGTATTTTTGGGGACTTTAAAATGAGTTACGAATATAGTATGTACATTTTGTAAATAAATAGTGTGCCAGCACTCTGACGCGCTCTTTCATACATAGATACGTATCACCCGACCGTTGAACGCACCTTGAACAGAAAATGACTGAATGCCATTCCGGCAGAGGCGCTTCCAGAATTTTTCGGGGAAAGGAGGGGATTCAGGTATTGTGTCCAGACAACTTCATAGGTTTTTATAAAGTTTTTTTTTTTCATTTACGCTGAATAGAAAATATATTTTTATTTGACGTATAGTTAGTATTTAAATTAAACAATTGATATACGATTTCGTTAGTGTAGAAAATTACTGAAAGCTATGTTTCTGAATGTGCATTAATGGCTGTAGGAGGGGAGGGGCTTCATGAACCATGAGCCCCACCTCTTGGGTGCGCCACTTCATCGTTTTACGTTGGGACACCGTTTCCGGTTAAAATTTCGCGACCGATTATAATATTCAAGTCGGTTCATTTTTCTAAAAATCGAGAATTTTCAGAGCAAATCAAAATTTGCCAGTCACCATAAAATTCTACAAAGTACCTACGTTTTTTGTCCCAAACATTTAGAATTAGTTGGCATGCTACGAACATAATATTCACAGTAACGCATATCTGTATTCCAATTGAAAGTAAAATTGTACATTTTGTTGTCCGGGCTTTTATATCTTGAGTCCTCGGGCAGGTGGATATTCATTCGAAATTGTGGCAAACAATTAGTTAATTAGAAATTTTTTCTCGTTTCATATACGTTGAGCTTCTGATCGAATTTAGCTGGTGTATAGTGGCGTGTCGTCAAGTCAGTACACTCATTTTTCATCGTAAAAGCAGGTGGCTATTAATTAAAAATTGTGGCAATTAGCAATAAATTATTATACAGCTTTTATTTGGTTGTACTGACATGACTATTCCAGCTCGCATACTTATACCGGGTGTACATTTTATCGTTCGCCCAAGATTCAGACCTCGTCGACCCGGGAGTCGAGGGCTCGTTCGCCCAGCGAAATGCTGGCTTACAGGATCTATCACTGCGTTTACCTTACTTTAAAGAAGATGCTCAAAGTGGTGTCCTTCGCTTCGAATGCACTTCTTGGCACATCCAGAACATATTCTGTTTTGCCCTAAGATTTCCTCGAAGAATTGCTGAGGTATTCTCAATAGAGCTCCGGATTTCTTCCTCCCCATGCACTTTTTTTGCCTACACCCATTGGCGGCTCGCGGTCATGCCATTAGGGTGTGCCACATATCTCTTCTCTCTCTCTCGCTCTGTCTGTCTTCTCTCTTCCGTACTCTCCCCTTTCTTTCATATCTTTCATACACACAAGCATATTATATATATATATATATATATATATATATATATATATATATATATATATTGTAACGTCGTGCCAAGGGGTCAGATGGACAACACATGTCGTAAGGCCAGCGAGGGGGCGGGGCAGTCCTTTGGCGGCAAGCGGAAGGCCGCCACAGGTGGGCCCCTCCCCGGGCCCGGGTGGGCGTGTCTCGGAACGCGGGTGTCAACTGGCGCAGAGGGAATTGATGGGTGAGTCCAGCCGCGGTGCAGCTGGACTCCAAATTGCAAACAGGCCCACGTTTCGGGATGAGAGGACGCCGCCGGCATGTGAGGTCTGTCACGTGACCCCTCGCGAGGCGGCTGGAAAGTAACCAGCCGTGTTCATTCGAAGCCGAGTTTGAACCGAATCGCAGTGCGGAAGGTACATTTCACCCGCCAGGGGTTATCGCGAGCTTCGGCAGCGAGGTGTGGCGGTTGCCACGGGACAAAAGACCAGGAGCGGCGGCAAGCCGCTGGGGTCTGCGTCAGGCTGGGGCGGGGATGCTTCAGAGAGGTGCAGTGCTGGGAATGCAGCGCGTTTCCGAGGAGTGTGTATATAGTGTAATAAAACTTGTAAATAAAACTGTATAAACAACTCCGTGTCTGTGTTACTCGCACCCTACGACGCCACAGACGAGGAAACATTAAATGGTGGCAGCGGTTAAAACGAACTTTCACGCAGTGGCAACCATTCAAACATTAAATGGTAGCAGTGACATTGGACATCCACGCGATAGTGAGTGTAGTAATTCACTGGTAGTGATTCACGCAGAGTCGTGAGCATTAACATTGAATACGGCAGCAAGTGTCGAAGTTGTGAATAGTGCGGTTACGTATGCAAGCAATGATAGGCGCCGCAGTAACAGAACTGAGCTGGAGCTTTTGAGGAACTAGTGACGCGCGAGGAAACATTAAATTGTGCGGCAGCAACGGGAGCATCAAGAACGAAGACTGGTCCAGGTCTGGAAGGAAGGAAGGAAGGACCGACGTCTACACGCGTCCACGACTCAACCAAGTCACCAGAGCGCAAGCGGCACCGTGGGCTCCCTGTACGTAAGTGTGTCTTTTTGTACTCGCCAGGATTAATTCAGGCAGTATGGCGTATCTTGCGGGATTCAGGAAGGAGGTGTTGGTTCGAGTGGCCAAAGAGATGGGGGAAACGCTTTCTGGTGATGAAACGGTTGTTGCACTAAAACAAATAATTGTCGATAGCGCGCAATATGAGGAGGATGTTGTGCGGGAACTCGCTAATGCGACCAAGGAAATTCTCATTGATGAACGCGAGTGCGAACGCGAGAGACAGGAGCGCGAACGCGCGAGAGAGGAGCGCGAACGCGAGAGACAGGAGCGCGAACGCGAGAGACAGCACGAGATAGAAAAGTTGCGTATCACGACGACCACCTCGACACGGGAATTGATAGGTAGTACCGGTACCGCAACGAAGGCAACCGTTCAAATTAAAAACGTCATGGATCGGTTTAAGGGTGAAAATGATGATATTACAATGTTCCTTAGTGTGTTCGAAGCACAGGTAGGGCAACTAGGTATATCAGAATCTGAATGGGTGACAAATCTCATGGCACTGTTGCCTAATCAAGTAAATTCATGGTTGATGCTGGATTCGGGAGCGGGTGGCGTTGAATACGAAGAAGCAAAAAAGCGGCTGCTAGAAATGTTTAAATTTAACGCCGAAAGATTTCGACAGTTATTCGCATCACACCAAAGACGTGCGGGAACCACGTAGAGCGTATATGCCCGGGAATTAAGTAACTATTGCAAGGAATGGGTCGCGGGGCTTAAGATTACGGAATTCCACGAGCTCTTAGATTTAATGGTTACGGACCAATTAAAGCGGAGGGTACCGGCCGAAATGCGCGACCATTTTATTGATGAGTGGGGAGATCTTGCAGCGTCACTCGAGCTAGCAAAGAAACTCGATAGCTATGAGAACAACCGGGCAGGCTGGAAACGTAGTTTCTCTAGGTTTACGGGCAACGAGAAAACGCAGATAAGAAGGGTGGACCAGGCGACTGAAGGTATGCCGCCATTTACTAAACAGCCAGAATCGAAGGTTAATCACACAGCCGAATTTGAAAGGCCTAAGGCGGCCACTTGCTTTAAGTGTGGAGAAGCGGGGCATTTTCGTAGGCAATGTCCGGAACGGAAGAGCGTGGAAAAAATAAATCACGTAGCCGAAACGCAAGGTCAAGCCTTGTTAAAACCGTTCACATGCGTCGGAAAAGTCAATAACTTTGCCGTTAAATTACTTCGGGATTCAGGTGCTACTTATGATATTGTAAGCGGCAAACATGTGACGGATGACCAATTGACCGGGGAATATGTTTGGGTGATGCAACCACTCGATGCAGAACCAAAGAATCTGCCGGTGGCACGCGTCACGTTAGAAGGGCCGTTCGGCAGGTTCGTTACGAAGGCGGCCGTAGCAAATAGTAATTGCCTGCTCGATTACTATTTATTAAGTAACCGTACAGCCACCTTGATGGATGAGGTTAAAGGGGGGTTTGTTGAACCACAACTAGCATGTGCTGTGCAGACCAGGTCACAGATTCACGGAAGGACGCGTACAACTTCGCCTGACCGCCAAAGGCGTGAGCCGTCGCCCTCAGCGTCCACTAATGTCACGGGCGGAACGGAGGAATTGTTGGTGGGCGAAGATGAGGAAAGGGGCGCGTCCGAGTTAGATGCGGGCATAATAAATCTTTTAAAAATCGACAAACACTCATTAGCTATAGCGCAACAGGAAGACGAGGAGATAAAAAATTTAACGGAGCTAGCCAGAGGAGTCGGCTCAGAAAAAAATGACTATTTCGAAAAGGGCGGATTGTTGTTCCGGGCCAGGCAGAGTAAACGCGGCGACTGCTACGAAATGATTGTAATGCCGGAGATCTATCGTAGTGCGGCGCTAAAGGTCTGTCACGAAACGGCGAATGCACATCTGGGGGTCACAAAGAGTAAGGACTCCATGGCCAAGTATTTTTATTGGCCAAATTGCTTTAAAGACATGGAGACTTACGTGCGCACCTGCGACAGCTGCCAGAGGGTAGGTCGCGCAGGGGACAAAAATAAATCTCCGCTGAAACTCGTACCTGTCGTCTCAGAAGTATTTGCAAAGATTAATATCGATGCGTGCGGGCCCTTTCCAGAGTCAGAACCCGGCAACAAGTATATCCTCACCGCAATGTGTCTCGCGTCCAGATTTCCCGAAGCTAAAGCGATAAAAGATTTGTCGTCAGCAACAGTCATCGAAGCCTTATTAGAACTATTTAGTAGGATAGGATTTCCGCGGGAACTACAAACCGATCAAGGGACATGCTTCACGAGCGCGTTGACGGCAGAATTTGCGGAGCGATTCGGCATCCGCTTAATCCACAGTTCACCGTACCACCCGCAGAGTAACGCAATCGAGAGGGTACACCGTACCATGAATAGACTTATGAAGGTGCTTTGCTTAGAGGCCGGGACAGAGTGGGAGAAACAGCTCCCAGCTATTATGTTCGCCCTGCGAACCACGGTACATGAAAGTCTGGGATTCTCACCGGCCGAACTAGTCTACGGCAGAAACCTGCATACTCCCATCACGCTTATGTATGAGCACTTGGCTGGTGCAGAAGAGCAGACGAGTCCGGTGGTCGAGCATGTCTTTAAATTAATAAACAGATTAAAACAAACCCGGGAGCTAGCACATCAGCGAATGGCGTCCGTACAAGAGAAACGTAAGGTTTGGTACGACCGGAGGGCCATTCGCAGGACGTTTGCGACGGGAGACAAAGTGCTAGTTTTGGCTCCGAACAAAACACAGAAGTTGGCAGTTCAGTGGGTTGGTCCGGGCGAAATTAAAGAACAAATTTCGGAAACTAATTACGTAGTACAAATGCCAGGGAAAAAAGAGGCAAAAGTGTACCACGTAAACATGTTAAAGCGGTACCACCAACGGACCGAATACGTTAACTTCCTCGGTATCACTTCGGAAGGGACGGCGGAGGAAGAAGACGAGCTAGATCGGTACGCGTTGAAATTAGACTCAAGTGATTTTGACATCGAGTCATTGCTTGACGACACCCATGTGGAGCCGGAATTTCGGGCAGCCTTGAAAGATGTAATTTTCAAATACAAAAACATATTTTCGGAAAAAACAGGATTAACTGACGTCATAACAATGGACGTAGAACTCACTGATCACACGCAAACAGTTAGGAGCGCGCCGTATAGGATGTCACCGAGACAAACAAAAATCTTAAGGGACGAAATCACGAAAATGCTCAAGGAAGGCATTATCGAAGTAGGCGAATCTGATTTTACGTCGCCAATGATTCTGGTTGAGGCGCCGGGCAAGAAACCGCGGCCATGTATTGATTACAGGCGCCTAAACCAAGTCATTAAAACAGAGTACTACCCATTGCCAAATATGGACGAAAGAATCGAGACCGTTGCGGCAGCAAAGATTATTACAACACTCGATCTGGCCAAGTGCTACTGGCAGATAGGTCTCACCGCCAGGGCACAGAGATACGCTGCATTTGTTACGAGTTTCGGCACATACAGGCCGTTGCGACTACCATTTGGGATACGTAATGGGCCGTATCAATGCAGTCGTATGATGGCATCGCTTTTACAGGAATGTCAAGAGTTCGCTTTGCCTTACCTTGATGATATTGCAGTATTTAGCAATACATGGCAGGAACATGTCCGTCATCTCGACACAGTATTTGGAATTTTGCAGCAGGCAAAACTCACTGTCCAACCCGCGAAATGCAAGTATGCACAAACACATGTGCAATATTTGGGATATGTGGTCGGAAATGGCGAGCTCAGACCAGTCGACGCGAAAGTGAAGGTAATCCGAGACCTTCCCGTCCCGAAAACGAAAAAGCAGGTGCGCGCATTTTTAGGTCTTTCTGGGTATTACCGCAAATTCATTCACGAGTTCGCGGAGAAGGCGGCACCTTTGACAGACCTGTTACGCGGGCGAGAGCGGCAAGGAAAGGTAACGTGGACAGATGAATGCCAAGAAGCATTCTGCCGATTGAGAGAGGCGCTCTGCGGCGACCCAGTGGTGAAAGCACCGGACTTTTCTAAACGCTTTATACTACAATCAGATGCGTCCGATAGAGGGTTGGGAATAATTTTAGCTCAAAAAGACGATGTAGGAGATGAGCATCCGGTACTCTATATAAGTAGGAAGCTTACACCGGCGGAATCCAAATTTGCTACATCGGAAAAAGAGTGTCTTGGGATAATATGGGGTCTTCAAAAGCTCAGATATTATTTGGATGGACAGGTAGCAATAAAAATTGAGACAGACCATAATCCGCTGGTCTGGTTAAAAAATTCTGCAGGGAATAATCCCAGATTGATGCGCTGGTCGCTGTTATTGCAACAATACGACATCACCATCATTCATAAAAAAGGTACAGAGCATGTAAATGTGGATGCACTGAGTCGCATGTACTAGCCTGGAGTAATCTAGAGGAGTGCAAGAGGGCACCACGACAGTGGAGCCAAAATGTACAAAAACGGTGCAATTGTATAAAATTGTAAATACTATTGTTAAGAGTGTAATGATTGTATATAAAATATCTTCTTAATTTTAAGATTTAGGTTTTGTGATAGGCAGTGTAAGGCTGTGAGGGTTGTGATATTTGTTGCCCAAGGTTAAAATCACAGTAAAATTTGAAATGTATTTTTGAACATTTTGGAGGGCAACTTGGTTAAATTCTGAGTTAATGATTCTAGTTGAGCTATTTTGGGGAAAAATCATTAATGATTGTTGTTTCAGATTAACATCAAGGTGTTGTGTAAAGGTACAAGTATATTATGAAATTGGGACATAATAGGTATCAATGGAGCATAAGTGTAATACCGTAATGTATTAAGGATAGGTCGGCGTACAATCTTGGAAATTTTTTCTCTGTGATTTGAAAAGTCTGCGAAAAAAAATTCCACCCCAAGTATGGGAGAGATTGTAACGTCGTGCCAAGGGGTCAGATGGACAACACATGTCGTAAGGCCAGCGAGGGGGCGGGGGCAGTCCTTTGGCGGCAAGCGGAAGGCCGCCAGAGGCCGGCCCCTCTGGGGCAGTCCTTTGGCGGCAAGCGGAAGGCCGCCACAGGTGGGCCCCTCCCTGGGCCCGGGTGGGCGTGTCTCGGAACGCGGGTGTCAACTGGCGCAGAGGGAATTGATGGGTGAGTCCAGCCGCGGTGCAGCTGGACTCCAAATTGCAAACAGGCCCACGTTTCGGGATGAGAGGACGCCGCCGGCATGTGAGGTCTGTCACGTGACCCCTCGCGAGGCGGCTGGAAAGTAACCAGCCGTGTTCATTCGAAGCCGAGATTGAACCGAATCGCAGTGCGGAAGGCACATTTCACCCGCCAGGGGTTATCGCGAGCTTCGGCAGCGAGGTGTGGCGGTTGCCATGGGACAAAAGACCAGGAGCGGCGCCAAGCCGCTGGGGTCTGCGTCAGGCTGGGGCGGGGATGCTTCAGAGAGGTGCAGTGCTGGGAATGCAGCGCGTTTCCGAGGAGTGTGCATATAGTGTAATAAAACTTGTAAATAAAACTGTATAAACAACTCCGTGTCTGTGTTACTCGCACCCGACGACGCCACAATATATATATATATATATATATATATATATATATATATATATATAGTAACGGTACGAGCTGATACGATGTAGAATTTCCGTGAATAAAATTTGCAGACATGACACCGCTGGAGGAGAGGGATGCACCTGACCCGCGGTCCTTCGGCTATTGAAGCGAGGGGTATTTATGACGTTTTATGGCCGGACACCCCCGCGCAGTTTGGGAGAAGGGAGCCCTTTGTCGGCAACCGGGTCCCGCCGAATCCTCGAGAGGGTGCTTTCCCCACCCACGCGACCGTTCTTTAAAGAGGCCCGACGTTAATTGCGCCCACTTGGGGGAGACAGATTCATGCCCCCAATTAACCGCGACGCATCCGAACGTGTCCACAAACATGTCCGAAGTAGGTCATGCCGATTTTTTCGCCGGCCACGACACAATCAGCGGCCGCGACAGCGACGAACATTTTAACTGTTAAAAGGGATCCCGCGTCATAGGTCGAAGCCCCGCCCCGCTCCACCGTGCTCCGCGAAATTCAATCGCGCGTATCGGGAGGATTCTCAGTGGAGGAGAGGTGTGGTACCGAGACTTCATGATTCGGGAGAGCAGCTCTGAAAAACACTGATTCGAACATTTTTGCGAAGAGAAGTCGAGCTCTCACACTCTGACTTACTCTAGCATTCTTGCGGAGAGAAGTCGAGCTCTCACGCTTACTCGAATATTCTTGCGAAAGGGGACACAATTCCCGGAATGGGAAGTGTTCTGGCTGATCGTGAACGCCACTGACCAAGTATCAGTGCACAGTAGCACGCGGTCACGTGCCATAGTTCGATTTGTCCCGCCTACGATTGTCGTCCGCGTTTGCCCGATATGGACGACGGATGACTTCCGATCCGTCATCGCCGATGCAAGCCGTAGCTGCCTGGAGGTTGGCGACGTCATCCACGGGTCCGGCCGGAGAGGGCGGCAACGCTAAATGTCCACACTGAGAGGGAGCCGTGGTTCTCCGCAGCTGTCTGGATGCGGCCCGCCCGTGACACCTGTCAATAACCCCACCACAGTGCGTGCTGTGATGCCCACCAACGACAACAACGAAAGAGTAATCATTCGCTTTACTCCCGCTAGAATGCGGATGAACATTTCTTTGAGCAAAGCTGGAAAGACGGTGCCATCAGCGCATTATTAATGACGGACTATTAACTGAATTGCAATTACATCGAGCCAAACTAATGAGTAAATTTAACTATAAAAAGGTCGCACTTGTCATAATTGTAGATAATTTGTAAATCACCCATCATCATATAGGTATTAAACTGTTTGTTTCCAAAGTGTCATGATTATTATTGAAAAACCCCATTCCCGCTCCAGAAGCCACACACACACACATTCGACAGGTGTGAGGGTTTACAATGTGTATATATGTATATATATATACATATATATATATATATATATATATATATATATATTCATTAACATGACAATTAAACAGAGATCTTATGAAGTCTGATAATATGCTGAACGATATCTTTCCTCAACAGTTAGGGTTGTCCGCATTGCTTTTCACAACACTCGCTTCGACATTTAATTAACACAATTCTTATGAATGCTACAATGCACGACAATGCGTTCGCGTTTCGCGCGTTAGTGAAGGTCCTTTTTATTGGAAATAATGAGAACTCTTTTCAGTGGAGAGATGTCTCACACTTCGTTCGTTTAATGTCATACGTACTTCCCCCCAAACGTTTACTAGCTGAGTGTTATATTTTCGAGACATGTCAAGGCATTCGCTGATATCGCCACAGCGCAGACGCAGTTGCGATCGCACACTCAGCCAAATGCTCCTTCCACTCATCAAACCACTGTGTTTCCCTCTTTCACCTCCAGCCCCGCGGCAGCCACGACGCGCTCTACTCGTTCGCAATTCTCGAGTGTGGGCTGGGTGGCTTCCACGAAGGTCACTGGCGGCGAACTATCAAATGCTGCTTCTGAACAGCGCGTCTTTTGCAATTCCATGTTTCAAAAACTCTCTGAGATGATTTATTCACCTCTTGTTCAGAGATATTTGAGAGAAAACGCATCAAATTAATTTGGATGTGCACATGCAAACGTGCGAATAGGCACGAGCCGCTACTGAATATGATCTTTTAAGTACCCCCAAATGAAAACGTCGCAAGGAGTCACATCCGGTGATCTAAGAGGCC
The DNA here is from genome assembly GCA_038098605.1 of Gryllus longicercus. Classification (NCBI taxonomy): domain Eukaryota; kingdom Metazoa; phylum Arthropoda; class Insecta; order Orthoptera; family Gryllidae; genus Gryllus; species Gryllus longicercus. Next base: position 294,170 of record JAZDUA010000536.1, on the reverse strand, counting down.
ATAACCCACAACTAATTATTTGATCGTCACTATATACAGTATTTAAAAAAGTTCATGGATCGAACAACAGTGTGAGCTGTTGGAGACTCTTGATGAAAGTAACCACAGAACCTTTCTTCTGGTGTCAATTGCTGGAAGAAAAGTACTAATGATTTATGTAAAATTCAGCAGTAACGGTGGTGTTGAAAAAAATAGACCCTGTAATTCTTGTATAGTTTAACGCGCACCACACTCCGATCTTTACATCGTGATGTGGTTCTTCGTGAAGCAGGTGAGGGATTTCCGCACTCCAATAGCGGTTGTTTTGGCTGTTGACGTGTCCACTCGGATGAAACCACGCTTTGTGAAAAAAAAAAAGAAACATAATGTGTTCAGAAAAATAATCAGAGTGTGTTCCGGAGGTGTCAAAAATGCATTCGAACCGAAAGACTCTACTTTCAGCATCTTCTTTAAGGTCCGCTAAGCGCAGCGACAGTTCCCGTGTGTCAGCACGAAAGTTGAGTCCGCGCTTCGCTGGGTGAGCGAGGCCTCGTCTCCCCGAGCGACGCGGAATTTTCGGCGAACGATATAATGTACACCCGGTACTATCTTTGGTACACGGTCACAAGTGCTTTTTTGCATGCGTGTAGTGCATAAATTACTTTTCTGCCCATTCCATACCCCATTACTGCCAGACAAGACATTAAACGAAAGCGTGTGTTTTATCTTGTGAATATTGTGTGAAAACCTGAAAGTGACCAAAAAGTGATTTAACAATCGCACGCCCATGAGGTAGGTATTAACTACAGACTGCAACGTTTTGATTGATCGTTAGTGATTTCGGGCACGTCACGTACTAGGGTCATTAGTCCCGTAAATGTAGTGCAAGCTCTCCACCGGTCTCCCGCCATGTGTGGTAATGTAGTGCGTGTTAGTGTAAGTGTGTGTAAGGGGTGAAGATAGAACAAAGAAGAGGAAGGTAAGATCGTGCGTATTCCATGGCCCGTTAGTTAAGGTACTACTCCGGCATTCGCCTGGTGTTGATCGGAGAAACCACGGAAAACTACCGATCAGAGCAGCCGGCCGCTAGAATTCTCCTGCAGATAGAGACTGAATTTGACCTTGCTGTCAAACTAGTGTCGGAAATTCTGCACAGTCGGTATTTGCACCCAGGACCTCCCGGACAGAGGGACTGCAGTGACGTCAATTGATGCACTGAACCATCTCTCTCGGTGAAATGTATTTTTTCTCTTTGTTTAGGTAACAACTAACTATTTCATCATTTCCAACTTTTTTAGTAGAACTGTGACATCGACGGGATTGATTTAGTTCACAGACACGGAGTTGCTATTTAGAAATTTATGAATAACTTGTGTGCAATATATGCATGTCTTAAGGATTTTTCCGCTGCCCCCCGCAGCCTCCAACCCTTGAAGCAAACCGCCCCAGTATAGTACTCCCGAGAACCCGGCGTGCGAACACTGGCGCAAGTCACAGGGGGAGAGCCACACCGCGCAGAACTGAAGCTTGCGACCACGCGCAGGCACTCAGCGTGCAGGAGCATGGAGATTCCAGTGGTATTCGAATCCTACCCGGCAGATTATCTGGCTTATATACCGGGGGATATGACAGTGTGCCTCCCCCGCCACTAGACACGCTGCCCGCGACACTGACTCGTTTCCGGGCCGTGCGCAACGGAAGGCCCGCCGGCCAGCTGCAATGTCACACCTAGACTCCCCCCGCCCTCGCGCACCTGCGCCGCCCACGCCCTTTGCACGCGGCGCCCGGGCTTCCCTCGGCAGCGGCCACCCTGGCGCCGACGGGCTGGGCCGTTTCTCTGCGCTGGGCGCGCGCGCGTGTGCGCGTAACCCCTGAGCCAAGTGCAATGACGTACGAACCAAGTGGAGTTTCGTCTTTCAACACTTATCAGACGTTTGGAGAAACATTCGGAACCGTCGCCATGCGTAATTGCTTTTTGGAAATTCCAGTATTCTCTTACCTGCCAATTTACATTTCACATTGAAATCTTATTTTTGTGTAGGTCGATGTGAAGAACAGTGGTGCTATCGAAGCTAGTGAATGATGAATTACTTCTTGAAAAATAGAACATGTTCATCTGTGTCCCTACGGAAAGGACCACAAGTACAAAAAACGTACAAAATAAATCTACCCATGCCACACCTCAAAAACTAAACATATTGTATCACAAAATTTATTTTTTTGGAAATTAAACATTGTTATAATTCACTAATGTTTGTTATTATTAATTATTGTTTGTTATTATTATTATTATTATTATTATTATTATTATTATTATCCATTTACAGTACAGTGAAGAGCAAAACCTTATTTTGGAATATTGTTTGTTCTCATTTTTTAACTGTCTGAGAATGTTTTTAAACATTACATAATAGCAAAAACTGCACCATAGCACTATTCATACATAAAATATTCGATACTAAATGAATCAGAATTACATAGGGATTCGCTGATTGGAGGAATACATACAATCTCAACCAGTCCAGTTGAATTACAGCACTTTTATTAAATTTATACAAAAGTCATGTTATTAACATAATTTGTATGCTACCGTTATACACATTGACATATTTTGACATACACTTCTTAGCTCTAACTACCAGGTATAAATGGAATATAAATGAATTAAAATGAATTGTATGATAATTTGCAAACACATTATTTCAGAGCACTTTTTTTGAGCTTTCTTACGTACTACTGAAGATGATGAAGATGGTAAAATTTTTTTCAGTTTTGTATTTTCATGTGTGGTTTGAAGTAGAGTAAGTAAGTGGCAGTGCAACCCTTTTTCTACACCCTATATATTTTGAGAGGAGATAATATTTGCCAAAAGACGAATATCCTGTTTAAAAAAGTGGATCTTAAAATGTATACCTTCTGCACTTTGGGCACTTTTTTGAATATCTTTGGATGAGATGAATCGTGATTTTCAGTCAAAGCAAGCCATCCTGTCGTCTTAACAGCGTCTAGCCATCTTCCTTCACGAGGACTCCGCGAAAATCAAGAGCCTTGTGTAAACCAATCGTAAAAGCTCAGTCTAATGATATACTTCGTAATTTGTTTGGAATTGCCCAATATTTTATAAGTATTTAATGTATATATAAAATACTAGCTTACAGAGCATCTGCCAATTTTCATGATACATGCGCAAGGTGGAAGGATGAAGAGAATTGACTGGAAATCACAAGGTACGTTGAATTACATAATGGCATATACATGCATTTTCTAAAGAATCGCTAAACAATTATTCATATCTCAGTAGGTATTTATTTTATGACTCATATTTATTAGTAGGGCCCGAAAGTTTGGCAAAACTCTTCAAAATTTGCTATGATTTTAAGTCTTTTAACCATAACAATCTATAAACTGTTTCTGGAAGTATTAAAGAAGGTTTACATTTTGTCTATTTAAGTTTACGAAGGCTATTTTATGTATTTTACCTTGTTTTTGCCATTTTCTTCCATTTCCATCCATGATTTAATTTTTCCGGAGGAACCGAAATGGATTAACTTGGACAATATGTGGACACTGTCGCATTTTGGCTATGCAAGCGAAGGTGCGATATAACGCAAGAAGTGTTAAAATGGAGCCCCAGGGTTAGTAAATTAAAAACTACTTGGAGAAAGCCAGACGATACTAGTCATAATTCTTTGATTTCTGTAATTGAACCGGACCGGCTCTTTTCGACCAAAAGGAGTTCCATCTCACGCTTGAGTACGGCCTCCAACTCCTTTTGAACACAAACCGTTTCTGAATATGGAACTTTCCGTCTCGGTTCAATGCCGGTGGAGTTTGAAGAACTAAAACAATAGCAGTGTTTTCTTTAATGCCAATCGGGAATTCAAAAGTAGATAGTTCAGGCCTCACTAATATTTCGTAGAGATAGCATCATAAATGAAACAAATTCGTAGTCATAATCCCACAATTTACTGTGGCATTAAAAATACTTTTCACTACTGAAACTGAAAAATATTATTTCTGATAGACTATTGAGTTTGTAGAAACTGTTTGAAACATTTCTGATGGTTATGCGCAACGAAGATTACAAGGAAGACTGTTTCCAGATAAGTGCTGCTTAAAATTCAATGTCAGAATAAAAATTTGAATCTAGTATCATTAAATTATTTTACCACATATTTTTGAAAACGCATTTGTCATTTTTACATGTCTTTTTGATCCACTACTTAATATAAAATAAATGCCCTTCTCATCCCTTTTTTTAGAAAAATTAATCCTTTTCCCTAACTATTTTAGGGAAAAATAAAAGGCAAAACTTCCGGGCTCTAATTCTAGCTCTATTAGAATATTTTCTTGTTTTGACATTACTATCTCCTCAAAAATATCTTACCCATTTTCCATAGACCTAACCCGAAACATTATATTTAATTATTTGTATCAGCACCATACGCCAAGCAATGTTTTTGAATAAACCCACCTGAAGAAAGCAAAAGTGTGAAGAACCACAGTAATGCATCGTGCGATTCAGCACTGTTCACGTTAAGACAGAAACTCTATTTTTGAAAATGTTTCTAGATGTAACATCTTTGCAAGGTGGATTGTGGAGGGAAAATTTCAAGAAACTTGAGGTTCTCTCTTAAAAGAGAGTTTCACTCGCCTAACAATCCTCTTCCAAAAACGTTCACTGTAGCATTCAGCTGACATGGAGAAACAAAGACACAGAATTTTCTTCTCATTTGCTGAATTAGTTCCCCAATTGTGCCCTGTCGTGTAACAGTAGTGTAAACCTTCGCCGTGCCGTGAATGGGGAAAATAGAAGGGAGTATATGTAAGAGAACTACTTACGAGGCCCGGCCCTCACTTGCCCGGGGGGGGGGCAGAAAAGAGACAACGGGAGGTGTAATACAAATTATAAATAAATAAAATTACCTAAATAAATGAATTAAAGTAAATAAATTAGGTTAAATAAACGAATGAAAGTAAATAAATTAGGTTAAATAAATGAATTAAATTAAATAAATTAGGTTACAAAATTAATAAAATAAAATAAATTAGGTTAAATGAAATCAATCAAAATTAATAAACTGAAGCATTTCTTATGGCAAATACAGATTAATTTGTCAGATAATATAAAATCTGAGAATAAAATCTTTTGTTACTTGCGCTCTTAGTTTGATCAGTTTCGACCTTTAAACGTTTCACCTAAATATTTATAATGAGCACAATCATTGCCGCTCGTAGACGTAGGCGTCAACTTCAAATACATTTTTTCACTAGATTCATGAACTCGATGTTAGTTCGAGTTTTATTTTAAACTGTGAAGTAATGTACAATGATATAAATTGCATTAGTCTGTGTACAGAACAGTCTTAACTGCTAGCACCCAACCGAGAGATCAGCAGTTTTTGACCTTTTTATTGAGAACATGAGTACAAATTCTCCTTTTATACAATATTTCATCATTAAAGGATTCAAAACATCAAGCATAGTAACAGAACAATCCGTGCAATTTAGTTTTTTTTAATTTAGATTTGAAGTATATAAACGAAACTTTACAGGCTGAGCTAAAATATATAAATGGGAAACTTAGCATTTATCCCTCTTTCTAGCGTTACTGTCACGTCACGTAAAAACATTTTACAGTTTTTTGATGGTAAATAAAAATTAAAACTTGCGAGTAAAAACGTCTAAGATTGACCTATTCTCACGTCTGGATATTCTGGATCGGCCCATGCGTTAAAGTCTAATGGAAAGAACCCCAGAGATATTTTAGCTTCCGAGGCTTTACTAACGAAATTTTGTTTCTTGTTTTAAGACTATAAAGAGGCTATTTCATACAATCTATCACGCCTGTCATATGTTCCAGAACTCTGGCAGCGAGGAATGTGTTGTATCTTTGAAAATACGCCACAGCCATGTCAGTGTGACAGACGGATGGCAATGTGTACGTTGGTGGGGGTAAAAAGGGGCAACGTAAGATGGGCTTTAATTAATTCAATTACGTAAATAACTAAAAATAAATAAATAAATTAAGTTGAGTAAATACAATTAAATAAATAAACGATAATAAACTGATCATCACAGTGCGCAATAGAGTACCGGCGGAGTTCCAAGTGTGTAAAGCCACATAATTTCAATTCGGTCTCTTCACAAATTTTATCTCGTTTCAAATCTGAAGAATTCATTGCAAGAAAATGCTAACATTGGCAACAGGTGCACATTAACAAAATGAACCTTCCCTACCGGCGAACCCGAAAAAGTATACTGAAGAATGTGAACTCTTTGTTACATATACTTCTGTTAATTGTGTGCAAGTTAAAGCAATGCTTTATAATTACGATTCTTGCCCTCCAATTGTCCCCTACCGTCAGCTTCTGAACCTGGACCCAATTTGGTGATCTCTTTGAAAGAAACTAACGTGGCGTTCAGGCGTTCATATCGATGTCTATTTTGTAGCATTATCAGATGGTACATCAGATCATATAATTGTTTAATAGTTACTTAATATCATTGGTGATAGAATTTGAATGACAATCGAAAACTCACGACGCCTTATGGAACTAATTTATATTTTCATTGTCACAACATTATATATACACACAAACTGTTTACACATAGAATATCTGCTGTGAATTAAAATATTGTGTCAACTATTTAATAAATCTTAATGAGCTCCAAAATGGCAATATATTGCACAAACTCTGTAACTCTAATGTTCCAAGAAATATCAGGACCAAGATTAAGAGCTTTCTCGGTAATAAATCACCAGACTTTTATGGCAAAACTCTGGTAATACACAAACTTTAGAAGACCAATCGATATGCTCGGTTAAGGAACTCACATCCCCAATAATTACAATGTGCTTCTTAAAACTAATATACGGAAATAATATTATTTCCTTCCGTTTCTATTCGTATTTATTTGTACTAAAATTTATTTGTAACATTTATATATTTCATTATGAAGAATGGTTCAGTGTAAATAAATTAATTACAAGAATACCCTCCCCCTCGATTGCATGAGTCAGAGCAACTGTATGATATCCTTCATCTCGCGCCTGAACGAAAAGATTTAAATTAAACTATCAGCATTTGAAACCAATGTGTTCATGAATACAGCTTTAGAGATTTGAGTCTAGTCATGATCTTTAAAGTGCATCAGTGCTAGAGTTGTAGGGTTAGAGTATTTCGGGGAGTAAAACCATATGAAAGAAATGATCTATTTTTATAGCAAACTATCAGAAAATATCTTCTAATGTCTTATCCCAAGTAGAAATACTTTGTTGTATCAATATGTGTTGGCACAAGCACAATACAAAAGCTGATTAATTAATTTCCTTAGATCTTCACAATTAAATGAAGCATGTGATACCCTTGTAATTGAGTATAGAACCTAGTTAGAAATGAACATCGAAATGATTCAGGTACGAAAGCTTACTGTAGAGAAGTATAAATCGTAGCACTACGTAGTCTGGTTGTTACATTGTTGGACAGTTGCCAATTAAAGCTAGGCATTTATTAAATATTGCAATTTTGTCATATAGCTGTATGTATACTGATGAAAACGTTGACAACTAATGGTCTTCTGCATATCTTCATAAATATTCAAGTTATAAGTAACGATATTCTTCACTAATCGAAACCGAGTCGTTCAATATGAAAAAAAGAAACATGGTATAAGAATTGAAAAAATAAAAGTGTTATAAACTATTCTTTACATACCGTTAAAATATCGCAACTATTATATTTTGGATACATGTCCAAGCGCAAGTTACACTATCGCGTTCCCACAGCTCAATCACGTTACTGTTTGTTTCCTCTGAGTCACATGAATACTTCAGTGTGCCAGATGAAGGTAGTCATATTGCAATGCTATGGTGTTCACAGGCCTAACCCGATAGTGCATATCTAACAAGACCGTTATGAAAATGTTTATGGTCTGAAGACGATTTCCAAACGCGAAGGCCTCTTGATTCGAGGTTTGTAAGTCGCAACATGGTCATAAACAAGATAGTCAAGAAACTCCCGTGGTGTATACAAACATTTATAGTTTACTACTTCTTTACCGAATAAAAAATTAATGCGAAACATCCTGTATCAAAAGTTTTAAATAAACTTATCGAATTCGTCACTTTTTAAAATGGCGTCAAATAAAAGATACAGAGTGATTTCTACTTAATATTGTACAAATGTGGATTGGTTGGTTTGTTATGTTCAAAATAAATGAATATTCTAAAATTCGTGAAGTTGCTCGCTTATGATGATGACGACAGCATGAGTTAGTAAATATTTTAGCTGAAGCCGTAGAATATAGTTATTCAGTTGATATCACGAGAAAGCCTGAAACGTAGACTCGTAAGAAATGATTTTATAATTTTATTGGTAAAAATGTAAGTATAATTAATCCTTATTGTACTAAAGATATTGTAATAAATTTCATGTCAAAAAAGAAACAATGATGAACTAGTACACCATAAATATTTTATTGGCCTAGCGACTGCAAACAATCCTTCCAATTCAAAGGTGAATGTAAACAAATGTGTTTGTGTATAAAGCCCGAAATGTGCATATTTTTAGACAAGGTGTTTATCAACCGAGGCGGTGCATAGAGAAGTCGAGGTTGGTAAATTAACGAGTCCAGCAACATTCTCATTTCGGCCGAGATGCGTACATTTTTTATACACTCAACTCTTACCGTAGTTATTTATCTACTACAATAAAGTGAGTACAAAATCTTTATTTCTGTTGACAAACATCCAACTTATTTTGTATATGGAATGTTAGTGTTGGTAGACACATAACCGTTATTGTCGTGTCACTTCACCAGATTATCTTTGGTTGCCGAAGCATCTGCACAAGTTTACCTGAACTTTACGGACGATTAGCAGTACACAAATGGCTGCTTTAAGAGGTTTAGAAGAATTTTTTTTTTAAATTTTAACACCCTCCTTCCATATGTCACATAAAATTGAAGTAAACGCATTATTATTCTATATGAATATTCACTGTCTGATACCAAATAATATTTTTGAAGCAGTTACAATCAGCTAGACCCGCGTTTGTTTGCCGCGCTTGTTGTTTGTTGCTTCTGTTGTTTAATAGGTAAAATCTTGGTGTACAGGTCATTAGACACTACAAATACATTTTGTTTGCAATTACGTATTGTCTTATACACTTATAAACACTAATTATAAACTTTTTATCATGATGGATTGTATCTTAAATATTATTGTAATGTACTTCTACCAGTATATCGATTTGATTCACCGTCATGTAGAAAAACTGAATGATCTCTTACTACTTCTTCAATTCCCTTTCTGTGATTTGGGGCTGCCACCAGGGTATGCAAGCGTGACGCGAGGTAGCACACAACTAAAGCGGCAACAAATATTATACACCCAAGCACTCCTGTAACCGCCAAAATTGCGTTACACGAATTCTCATTCATCGTCGATTCTTGATAAAAATCTGAAAAATTCGTTGTGGAAAACAGATTTTGTCGTCAGTATAAATACATTCAGATGTAACGTCGTATTCAAAACCCAGGAAAATTAGAGGGAGAGTTACCTTGTGGCATTAGCACAGCATATTCAATATTTTCATTGAACTTTGTCGACTGGGTATTTAAATCATTAGCAGGCGGTCGCGAGGAGTCATTGTTGTGCACAGCGTTTGAAGATACTTCCACTGTTCGGCGTCGCCTTCTGCCGTGACCTGAAGGTTCAAACAGGTCGACACAATATTCCTGTAATCACAATAGATCGATTTAAGAATGACACATAAAAACAAATGTCACATTGAAAGATATTAATGGGAAGATTTCAGATCAAAACATTTTTCGGCATATACTTAAGTTTTTACTTTCTCGTTTACTAGTATATAGTGTAAGTATAGTACTATTATAAAGTACACGCGTGGCGATGGTGTAACGGTTAGCGTTTCGGACTGTTGTACCCCAGTTGGCGGGTTCAAACCCGATCGAAGCAGTGGATTTTTAAGCCTTCCTTCGGAGGGGAAGTGAAGCCGGCTGTACCACGTTAGTAGATTTACTTGCATGTAAAAGATCCTCAAGCCTAAATGACGCCTCTGAGCTAAATTCAAAACGCCTCTTTCTCGCCCAAGAAATACCTTCTTTCTCTGCTAGTTGGTGAAAGGAGCGTAGCGAAATTTGCGTGGTCAGACGGAAGAGCAGGCCTCATGGCCTGAGTCTCGCCACGTACAAAAATAAGGCATCATTCAATTCATAGTGTATACATAGACATAATGTCGACTCAGAATAAAGAGTACTACGAAGGTTCGAACATAAGTCATTTGATTTGATTTTTGATATACTGTAAACTGGGGTGACTTGGGGACATACCCTAATATCTTGTTTCAGACGACGTCATCCTCACTGTAAATGAATAGAGCGGTGATTTCGAAACCAGCCGTTAGAACGAGCCTCCATGAATAAAAGTGGCTCAATGGCGAAGTCGCGCCACTGAGGTTCCGGGTTCGATTCCCGTTGAATTCCCGTAGAACCTCATGTGGAATTTGTTACGACAAAACGAGTTAGCATGCTTCACAGCAGAATTTGTTACGACAAAACGAGTTAGTATGCTAAACCCTACCCCAATCCTAATTCCTATTCAATTCTGGCCGCTGAATAGTGACGAAGGGGCGCGTAATAGGAGGCGCGTACGCGGAGATGCTACATGGCGGTCCTCTTGAAAACTGACTGCGACGAGACGTGACAGTTATGGCATTGACATATTAATGGAGGATTACTCCGAAAGCGCACAGCGCTCAACGCCTCCCGGGGCTTGGAGAAGCGTTGTGTCAACTGAAGACGCAAAAAATTAAAAAAATAATTCTCACACATCCCATAAATATCCCGCCCGTTCTTTCCCTGCCTACTTTTACCATAACCTGTGTTTCAAGGCTTCATGAAAGCATTGCAGAACTTTGTGTGCAGTACTTGCTAGTTACATCTTCTAGTTTTAAAGTTATTTTGCTTTGGTAAGTACAAGCATTGTGGTAACGGTCAGTGATAATTTACGAACCAAAATGAATTTTTTGTTTATTAGCTGTTAAATTATTAGTGAAATGTTGAACATTTGCAGGGTGATTTGGGGACAGTGATTTATATTCATTACTAGGCACACAGTGCTAACAGATGCCTCGAACACACAAGAAAAAATAAAAGAAAAGGAAAATCAAATGAACAGTTCAGGAGGGAATCATCTAGTCCTTCCTCAACCAATTCAAGAGGGATAAACCCACCAAAACAGCTGTCTTCAACTCTTCGGATTTACATTGTAGACTTGAAACAATAATTCCCTGTAATTATATTTAGAGAATACAAAATGAATTCATTTGTACCTTCTTTATTTGTCCACAATTATTTTCAGTGAGGTGAGGTGGAAACATACGTTCCGAAAAGCAAAATATCTAGGTAATAGACTTGTGTACTCAAGTCACCCCACCTGAAGGGGTGACTTAGGTACGATTTTGCCTTCATTTTTCTCTGTTATAATAAGTAATAAAATAAATACCCTTGTGTTAAGAAATAACCAAAAACCTATTTTTTCTAGTGGTGAAACGTTTTTAAAAAAATATTAGTTTATATAGCAGATAATACTAAAAATGCCCTCAAATCTGTACCCAAGTCACTCCGGTTTACGGCATATGATTTTCGTCAAAAAACGGTAATAACAGCATGCGATGTATGCGTGAGAAATATAATCTGCGTACGTTCTCTTGAGATTTTTAATTTTTCCAGAAGCGGAATTCAGGGGAGGCAAATGTTGGGACAAATTTAAAAAATATATATTTAGACATTTCATTTCACAGATATTCAAATTTATATTATAAAAGATTTACTTTTTTCTGTATTTTGAGAAAAAAATCCCTATAGAGTAATTGAGTAACTGTGAGTGAGCGTGTGTGCGGATCCGTCAGTCACGGTTATACCACTTCCCGTGCACCAATCGAAACGTATGAAGTGTCATTCGACGTGTCTCGGTCTCCTGGTGGGGAATTGATAATTGGTTTTCGGATCTAGCCAAAAGAGTATGAAATTTTCAAAATCGTGTTTTTGCGTGTTTTATCTTATGCTATCTTAGTGAGTATGCCGGGAATTAAACTAACACCAGCCATATAGATCTATGTGAAAAATTGATATCCGCGTGATCCCTGCAAGCCTCTTTTCATTGAGCTTAGAATCTTGACATTGACTTGCCTATTTATTTAAAAATCTGAAAATTTGTCAAAACTGACTTACTTAATGGTGGGAACATATTTACATGCAATACCGATATTTATAATTACAACATCAATTGTCAGTATCAACAGTTCAGTACCACAAATCCACATAGATGTACGTACATACGTGTACATCCACATACATGTACATATCCACAACACATTACCAGACCACATTAAACAATTGAAGTCGGTACACAAATTTAAGTTAAAAGTAAAATATTTTCGGCTGCGTAACTGTTTCATACAATTAGAGACTACTGATCATTAAAAAGAAAAATAATGTTTATTATTATATATTACACAACAGTGATAAAGAATTGGTTTACATTTGTACTGTAATTAAAAAAGACTTAATATGCTTGTAACAAATAATGTACTTCAGCTTCCCGGTCAATGACCCCCATCTCGATCAGGTTTTTGTTCAGTTTCCCTGTTCCATTGAGCAAATATTGAAATGACCCCTTGTTTTGCTTCTGGACATAAATGTAGCTTCACTATTTTCACACGCACGTTTAGTTGAACTCTCCTTTTGCTTGTAGTGATTGGAGTAGAGGTAAGGGCGATTTACTATTTTGTTAGCAATGCAGAAAAATCAAATCTGCAGTTCGTTTATTTATTTACTTATTTATTTATTTACATCAAAAAACAGATAAAAACTGTGTTTGACGTGCTATGGGGAGAAGTTTGAAGTTACATTTATGTCCAGAAGCAAAACAAGGGGCCATCTCAGCATTTGCTCGAGGATCAGAGAAACTGGACCTGAACGAGATGGGGGTCATTGACCCAGAAGCTGAAGTACAAGTTTACCGTTGCAAATACATTTTCTATAACTCGGGAACGAAAATGTCTTGATTTTCAAATGTTGCTGATCTCGTGTTTTTTTAAATTTTGTTTTTCTATTTTTATTTTCTTTTTTCTTTGTAACTTTTACTCATTTTTTATTTATTTGTAGTTAAAATGATAGGAAGGGATTCTGTAACTCAAGAAAACGCACGCAAGAAACGCTCTCGTGGCTCAATGGTTTGCCTTTCACCACTGAAGTAGTAAGTACTCAGCACTGAAGTAGTGAGGTTCCGGGTTCGATCCTCGTAGAATCCGCGTAGAACCCAATGTGAAATTTGTTACGACAAAACGTGTTTGCGTGCTTCGCAGGGGCTAGTCCAACCTTTGTGTAGCGTCCTAAACCTAACCCCTATCCTTATTCCTTCGCATTTCTGGCCGATGGGTAGATGACACAGGGCGCGTGCGAGACGCGAGCGCGAAGACGCTACCTCTCGGCGATTCCCTGACTTGACTATGACTGACGTGACTTGACACTACAGCGGCCCCTAGAGGGCGCTTATTAACGTACAATTACTCCAGTGCGCTCAAAGCTCCTTGTAGAGTCAGGAGACCCGTTGCGTCGACAAAACACGCAACAAAAAAATGAAAAATGAAATGAAAGTGATCTTCTCCCCCATACGTCACATAGTTTTTTTTACTGTCTTTTCTTTTTGACTAAACAAATCCAAATCTAAAGCTTTTACCTTCGTTAGCTATTTTTATAGTTTGCTACGTCTGGATTGACGCAACACGCCTCCAAGCCTCGGAGGCGTTGAGCGCTTTGCGCTTGGGAGTAATTCTCCATTTATTAGTGCGCTTAGGAGTAATCCTCAATTACTTGTGTAAGTCATTATATGTCACAGTCAGTTGTCAAGAGGAACGCCAAATAGCATCTCCGCGTACGCGCCTCCTGCTACGCGCTCCTGCGTCACTACTCAGCTCAGCAAAATTGGGAAGGAATTAGGACAGGGATAGGGTTTAGGACACTTCACAGGGGTTGGACTAGCCCTTGTAAAGCAGCCAAACTCCTTTTGTCGGAACAAATTTTACATGAGATTGTCCGGGAATTGGACCCGAACGTCCTTGGTGGAAGGCGAGCTACTTCGCTCTGAGTCACCGAGCCATCTCTTTATTAACTTGTTATTACAAAACCAATGGGAAATACATTGTACTACCTGCTGTTTATTTACTGCAGAGAACATTCGTATCATCAGCAAAAAGAACTGTTCACGAAGCAACGAGGGCATATAGTAGTACGTATAGTAGGAAGGGAATAGGGCCTAAAATCGAACTCTGCGGGACCCACGTGCAATTGGCAATGAATTAGAAATTGAAAGACATCAATGAAAGCTTCTGCTATTAGACGAAAGTTAGGAAGTTGCCCGCGTTTCAAAGAAAAATTGACTTGCACATTTCAAGTAAGTCAAATATGTATAAGCCTTAGCCACTTTGGAGTTATTTTTGAATGTTCACCGCAACATTACGAGCAAAAGAAGCTGATATTTCCAAGTACTCGCATAGGTATTAACGAAAGAAGGTTGTTGACGACGTGCGGATGCCTTTGCTAAGACAAGAGTTTCATTTCACCAGAAACAAAATGGGCCTTTGTTCTAGCTAAAAGTGTTTAAAATTACGCTGTACTTACTGGTTTGCAGTCTATCGCGTCCATACATGCTTTAATCTGAGAGTGAATCCAAAGTGTTGACCGTTCGCTCATCGCGCTGAGAAGAAAAGCTTCAAAATCAAGAAAAACTTCATTATGTCTATCTCTATATCGAGCTGGCTGGTGTGGAATAATTGATGCAAAGTCCAGATTTCTGCAGCTTTAATGAAACAATATAAAATATTAAAAGAATATGCAGGATAAAAATAAAACCCAAAATACAGTGAAACCCCTTCACTTGGTAGTATTTAATTCTTTCAAGTATGTTAATAACATTTGTCCAAGTTTGTGATGTCCATGATAAGTAATATATAGTATGCATTTCACCCGGGACTGTGAAGAAGAGTCCGAATAGAATTACGCCAAAAAGGGTTTCACCGTATACATTAAATATGCGAGAACAAATATACCCATTTTTGACCAGGGCTACGCTGCCTACGGAGTGAGGTTCATCTGGATCAGGTGATACTGTGACTTCCATGAGCTTAACGAATTTCCAAGCTGAAAAGTAAAAAAGAGTTATTAAATGTTAAATGCGCAATTAACACGCCACAATTAAATGTGTGGAGCAAAACGAAAACATATTATATTGATGTATTTGATGACAACAAACAGTAAAAGACCCTATGTGACATATGGGAGGGAAATTTCACAAATATATAGATGTAAATATGATTGTATCTAAAGGAAAAAGGAAATTTTGAATGTAGACGACACTTTACATTCATTGGCGTCGGCTCGGGTAGGAATCGCCTGAATAATCCTATTAAAAGACATTTCTTTTAAGATACACAGTAAGTCAAAATAATGTTTCCGGTTTCAATGACTGATTATTTAATTTCAGTTAAACATTCTTTAACAGAGTTTTCACACATAACGTGAACAACTGAAGTTTTTTTCTAATAATCTGCTATAAATACTTATTGTGCGGTTCACGCTGTATCTTCAACATAATGTAGTATATAATTCCTGCCAAACACTTCTTAGCATATCGGAAACAATGTTGGTCACGGCTGCAATGATACGCACACGCAATTAAGCCAGTATAGGAGCAAATGTTGAAAACAAGCCACCTTTGGTGAATCCTCAAAGAAATAATCACATGGGGTGATATCGGGGGTCGTAGTTGCCAGTGTATCTTGATCGTACATAAGTGGCCAATTCACCTCTGACTCTCAATGAATTAGTCAATACGTTGTCAGGAAGTAAGAGAAGAAGAAGGGGAAGGAGGCGATGAAGAAGAAGAGGAGGGAGAAATAGAAGAAGAAAGAGAGGAAAAACGGAAGATGAAAAAATATAAGAAAAAGAAAGAGAATTTCTTTTATTTTCTCAATGATTCAGTAAACCAATAAATTATCAAAAATGTTACCTTAATATAATTTCGTATTTATCCTTGTTTGCACTTAACTTGAATGTGCTTGATCTCATTTTGACTGTGATTGTCCTTAATTAAAATGGGTTAGTCTCAATTTGGGGTTGAAAAGTTGTAGTATACAGACTATATACATGCAGAGTGACTCGTAATAAGTATTGCTAAGTTCTACGGTAAGCGTATTATTCGACTCCGCTTATTTTTGTGCATTTTAGCAAAGGAATCACTATAGTAACGTTCAAGATCCATATTAAATGACAGCATCACAGCTGACGGAGTGTCAACGAACTTAGTGTTTAAATCGACGTACACAGTGGTCACCGGCTCTCAAAGCGGCGGTGTAGATGGCGCCTCAGTGCCAGTTCGCCACGCCGCCATTTTGCCATCGGGCGCCGGTCATCCGCGACATGTCAACCAGGGCGTCTACGGCCCCATCCCCAACATTTCTTATCGACAGCGTCAGCATCCGTGCCCTTTCCATTATAGAAATACTGTTTTTCTGCCAGTGTGTTTTCTCGAATTGCAATTTTTATCCTAGCAGCATTGATCTAAACAGGGAATGCCTTTACCTTTTGATTATTATTGAAGATAAATAGCGTTTCTTCTGATTATCTTATGTTTACTCCTTTTTGTTTTTTTATAAAAAAATCAAAATCACAGTCCGTTCTTCCCTCTGGAAATAGTGAAATTGCTAATCCATTTGGATATCGTAAATAATAACTCGCCTTTGGTTTTCGGGTACATAGGATTCCTGAATTCCGTTACCCTCAAAACCAAACATGGTACTTTATTGTAAACGACTCTGAGGAGAAACAAATTGCTTTATACAATATGCTCTTAGGGATATAATTTTACGATTAATGTGAAATTAACGAAGAAAACTGATGTGATTTCCCCTCCGCGCATTTACGACGAACGCTCGGCGAATTTAGATGTGTTTCAGTCAAGTGCGCGAGTAGTAGAGGTTAACTTTTTGTATCTTTCATGTTTCATAAAGTATCAATTTTTTCTTTCAAGCGAGAAACAACAATGACAACCGATACAAAATCAAAACGTTAAATGTGCCTTTTGTTCCGAGAAGAAAAACGGAAAATCACAATCAGATGTAATAGAGCTGATTTTATATCGAAAACATACTATTACTATTTGTAGTAATTGTAGAGAGAATATGTAAATAATTATTAGAACTCAAAAAAGCATTCAGACAAAATACATAACATTTTTAAATTTTTATCTGCATTGTAATAACTTTGTATTAATTTTAAAAGAATAAATATTATATAAAAGTATTGTAAACGTATATTCGAAAGCAAAAACTCTTGAAAAACGAGTCAATTACTGAAGGTAATGGATAAGCGGAGGGCTCACCGTCGACCAATGGTCGCAATGCAATTCGACCCTATTCCCTCAAACTGCCAACCTCAATTGACACGAAAACTACCAAATTGTACTGCCAGTTGTCGTTTCAATAGCACCACATTCAATGGTGACCCGGTCAGCTTTTTTTCTTTTCTTTTTTTTTTTTTTTTGCGACGACCTACCTTTATCTCCAAAATATTTTTTGGTAAAATCTTAAACCTTAAGTAATAAAATGCAAAACAATCCACGTTTCTACCTTGCTCGAGTTCCTTATATTTTGCGATACAATCTCGGGGACGGAAGGATATTATGTTATAAGATTACTATTATACGATTACTATTATAAGATACTTATACAACGTACGTTACTTAATGAGACATCTTGAGTGAGGATCCTAACATTCCTGCTATCGATACGTCAGATGTAGTAGATGTCAGTGGGACGGGCCAATGAAGGGCCAATGATTTTTTCAGATTCCCAACTCAAGTAAACTATTCTTATGACCCGGAGGAGAAGAACATGTACAAAAGATGGAGAAAAAAGGTGGAAAATGAGATGATGGATAGAAAACGATGAAGTGAAACCTAGAGTGTATCAGAGTACAAGGACTCACATTGGTTCTACTCTGAAATTTGTAACTGATTTCATCTTTGACTGTTCCTACCTGACTCGGGGTTGATGCGCGCGCGCAGCTGCAGCTTGGTGCCGATGGGCACGGCCTGGTCCACGGGCAGCTCGTTGCTCTTGTTGGCGAGGCGCGTGGGCGGGGCCTCCTTGTACAGCGCCACCTCGTACTCCAGCCGGCCCGGCGTCTCCTCCACCACGCCCGACACGCGCGCGCCGTTCTGCCTGCAACCGCACACGCCACCCTGCCACACCCTCCCACCACTCCTCTCCACGCGAAGCGCGCTACGCACACACTACGGCATTTTGCACAAGAAATGTTATAAACTTCTAGCGCTTGTAGGGGGGATCAAATATGGCGATTGGCGATGAGAAAGTGGTGGGAAATGTTGTATAACGAAATGACAGAGGTGACATTTGCCACCGACTGGGAGACGACTCTTCATGCATTGGTGTTTCACAGGTATACGAAACCTCTCTGACTGCGTCTGTCCATGACCCGCAAAACACCATGCAAAAACATAACCACAAGTATACTGCCTACCAGACAGGAGCAAAGTCTCGTGTGTATCGTTCGTGATATCTACAACGTTCCTGAACTTGTTGCACTGGCCTTTGGAATTGAGTGATAATTATGAACTTAATATCCATTCAATAACTTTATGCATTTGGTTCATAAAAAGTAATAATAATAATAATAATAATAATAATAATAATAATAATAATAACAAATGTTGAGTGTTTAAGTTAATGTTATTTTGCACTTATAATAAACAATTAAAATTGATAAACACTTGTGATTATGTTTTTACATGGTATTAGGACACTCTTCCATTTAATCCTCTCAAATTTGTCTGCATTTTTATAAGAAAGACGGAAGCGGACAATGCAAGGTACAATGTCACCCTACCCTTGAAGGTGACACTGTACCACACAAACTTTCTCTTTTACCAAATAAAAAAAAACTGCTAAATAAATGGCTTGTATGTAAAAACATACTTCTGGAGTTACTTAAAATTTGTAAATGATTATAAAAAATTAAAAAAAATGTTTCGGTTTTACAAGTAAAAAAACATCATTTCCTGGTACAAAGTCACCCCAAAATACGGTATTTTAATTTTTAGTGGTACTTTACAGAAAGCCCCTGGGACATTTTCAAAATAAAAAAAAGGCTCTATTGTTCTGAATTAAATGTTGTTAGATAGTGTGAAGGACGCTTAAGAGAATGGTGCAGATCTCATATTAGTTTAAAACCCCGATTTTTCGGAATTGCAAAAGTTCAAATTTTTTTAGGAGTCTTCCTACAACTAAAATATTAAAGATGGAGATTTTTCCCTTAATAAAATCTGTTCCTTAAAGATAAATTTTAATGTAAGGTCATGTACAATTTTTTGAAAATTTGAGTACTTTTCGCGGATTTTTGCGTGAAAGTGCACGTCAGTAAGTACGTGCTGTTTTAGCAGCACTAGTTGGATTTTTCGTAGTTTCTGAGTGTATAAAGAAACCATATATGCCTCTCACATGGCCGGAGGCTACACAGTAATTTTCTTTAGATTTCTGTGCTCATTATATATTAGTTATATACATTCAATTATCATCTCTTCTACTATTAATTTGTTGCATCAATGCACCTGCACTGTGGAGCAACGTGGGGCTCTACAAGCGAGCCCGACTTCAGGCCGTTGGAACCTTAGCCTGCCAGTCGGCCGTCAGAATTGCAGTCCACTCGCCTATTCACAAATGATCTAATGATCTTCCAAATCTGCAACATTGCTTCAAGTCTTGGAAATGGCATTAAGTTGTGGTGATATACCGGCGTCGACTAAATCGAAAAATTACAAAAAATATTTTCTTCGAAAATATAACACAAAATACACTGAGATTAACTTTACGCCATGTTAAAGAGTGCAATTATCTCTATCCGTTCGAAGAGTTTGAAGAAAAAATTCGGATACGTTTATGAGAAAATCTTGCATTTGTAATTTATTTTTAAATTGCATATGTTGTACGCAATATTGTACAAAAACTACTAATTTTTTTTTAAAAAGTGTACATAACCTCAATGAAAGAACTTACTATGGAGAACATATATTATTTGAAGGAAAAATCTCTATCTTCAATTTTTTTAGTAGTAGGAAGACACCGAAAAAATTATACTTTTGGAATTTTCGAAAATTTAGTCAACCGTGAAAATCGGATCTTTACCACTTTTGTAAGTGTACAAGGTCTGTCCCAAAAGTAAGTTGAATAAGTCCAAGAAAAAATATTTATTGCAGATAAATATACAAGTAACTAAAATTCTTCAAAGTAGCTTCCTTTCGCGTCGGAACACCTGCGCCAGCGTTTTTCCCAGTCGCTGAACGCACCCTGGAAGGCGTCGACGGAGACCTCCTTCAAGCACCTCGTCGTTGCTTCTTTGACGGCTTCCAAAGTCCCGAAATGGTGGCCCTTGAGTTCCTTCTTGATCCTCGGGAACAAAAACAAGTCCAGTGGTGCCAAGTCGGAGCTGTACGGCGGCTGGGGCAATGTTGCCACACCGCGTTTCGCTAAGTACTCTCTAATAGTGAAGGAGGTGTGCGACGGCGCGTTGTCATGGTAAAGACGCCAAGTGCTGGCGATCTCCTTCCTGCCGCGCTTCACTCTGCTTTGGAGCCTTTTCAGGACTTGCAAGTAAAAATTACTGTTCACTGTTTGTCCTTGTGGCACAAATTTTGAGTGGACAATGCCTCTTTTGTCGAAAAACACAATGAGCATGGCCTTTACACGGGACTTGCTCATTCTCGCCTTTTGTGGGCGCGAGGAAGCTGGCGTGTGCCACTCAGCACTTTGTCTCTTGGTCTCCGGGACATACTCGAAAACCCATGTTTCGTCACCCGTAATCACATCCAAAAAATTCGGATCATTTTCACACTGCTCCACGAAGTCACGTGAAATCCTTGCACGAGCAGCCTTCTGTTCATCGGAAAGCACCTTTGGGACCATCTTCGCACAGATCTTCCGCATGCCCAAATATTCGGTATCAATGCGATGCACAGTACTTTTAGGGATATAACACTCATCTGCCAGCATTCTAACACTCAGGCGTCGATTAGAGTTCAGCATGTCCCTCACTTTCTTCACATTTTGATCGGAATGTGACGGTGACGGGCGTCCAGAGCGGTCTTCATCCTCGGCGTTCTCTCTGCCCTCTCGAAACATCTTGTGCCAGCGGTAAACCATATTGTTGGACATGGTTTCTTGAGTGCAACACAAATTTTTATTGCGTAACGCTGGTTCTTGAAACGTGGCATCTTAAAATTCCGACGCGTCACTAACACAAGGGTTCAAACTAGCAGCGATGCGCACTGTGGAAGAGCCTGCAGACAACTGACGTGTTTGTCCTTGGCTTCCCTAAACCCCACACAACTATTTACGTCATTTGGCGCGCCTTGCTAGTGGCTTGCTTCGGCGGTGCAAGATCATTCAACTTACTTTTGGGACAGACCTTGTATGTTACTCTATTCTAACAAGAAATTTAAAGAAAAAAAATTGGAGCTGTTTTTGAGAAAATTTTGAAAATGTCCTGTGGGCTTCATGTAAAGTACCCCCAAATTTTAAAGGATTTTTTTCAAAATCTCAAAGATGGAGAGGGGAGGGGGGCAAAACGTTGATTTTTCTCTATGTTTAGGTAAGGAGTTGCTATTTCATCATTTAAAACTTTTATTATTAGAACATTTCCTCACACTAAGTGACAGTTTTTTCCCCTTTTAACGCTTACCGGATGTTTACTAGAGCAATCGAAACGGTCGCTATGCATTATGATTTGTTGTAAATCCGGCGTTTTCTTGGAGCCTGCCCTTCACCATATTGCAATCTTATTTTATTATCTGTCGTCATAGAAAACAGTTGTACTGTCGGAGCCACAAAGTGAACGTTGAAATTGTTCTTCAAAAAAAGGAATTGGTCATTTATGCCCCAGTGGAAATGACCGCATGCACAGAAAATATTTAAAAAGTTAAAAATATGTTTACACAAACGTACAGAAAATGTTTATATTCTATTGCTAAATACATGTAGCATTAGTACTTAAATATATTATAATATTTTCCTTAATTAATTAGATCGCTGGTGAGGTACATACCTTCTATTATTATGATAAATAAAAGATGTCCGGTATCAACAATTTATTTTCGGCCCGGAAGCAGCAAGATCTGAGGATGGTCGCTACATGATCGAAACGATCATCAGCCAAATAAATTGTTGATACCTGACAAAATCTTTTATTTATATATAATATTTACCTTCAATTATTTTGCAATTTATTTTTCGTCCTCGACCTCCCTTATTGATTGGTGTTCTCCGGGTTGCGGAATGACTTTGGCAAGCGACCCTTAATGCGCTTCTGAGTGTGAAATAAAAATCGTTGGTGTAAAAAACGATGACGACATACCTGGATATAACCGCCAAGTTCGAATCCATTCCGAGCAAGCTATCTGGTTCAATTTACCGTTTTGTCTTAGAGTGTAGATCTTAGAATACATTTAGTAAATAGGAAAGTAAAAACAAGTAACATAAGACTTGCTGTTTCAACTTACAGACTTCCCGCAAATCCTGCAGCTTTGTTCTCAATAATTGTGGGTTCTGGAGGCTTACACATAATGACAAGATCCTGATCTGACATCATTACCACACCAGTAAACTGAGGAAACCATATCCGCACATGGACAAAACCCTGAAACAAACAAATAGCTGCCTTGATTATCTAATGCGCATTAGGCCATCCATCCTGATCTCGCGGTCTTCAACAATCAGATGTATTTTCATTTTGCTGCTTTATTACTATTATTATTATTATTATTATTATTATTATTATTATTATTGTACTATGTGCTGAAAAAATCACATGTAAATTATTGTCTCCATATTCAAGTAATGACATTCCCATATCTGACGAAACTTGTTGAAAATCGTTAACGATCACACAAGTTGCAAATAACTACTTTCTTGGTTGTTAATATATAAGAAAGTGTCAATAAACATAAAACAGATAACATGGAGATAATATTCTTAAAATAGTCACCAGATAAATAGGTGAAGATAAGTAATTTTAATTCAAGCTGACATGAACTAATGGTGTAGAAATTTGGATGGAAAAGTGGTAAACGTTTTTTAAATGATTATTAATTCAGTATACGTATAGTGTTAGTCGACGATATTGAATTAATATCAGGGTAATTATCCCTTAAAATTTGGAGTTAGCTGCTTTCCTTATTCCGTTTCAGACGAATCAATGTCACAACTCGTTAGTTATGAGACAAATAAATGTCAATGAGAGAGTACTACTTCTCCACTCCTACTTCTAATGATAATTAAAGTAAAGATAATAATAATAATAATAATAGTAGTAATAGTAATAATAGTAATAATAATAGTCTTAATTAATGGCGAGGCTTCATGTATTAGGCCTGCTCTTCCGCCGTACCACAAGTACTCACAACGCTAGTGTCACTCTTAAGAAACAGTAGTAAGCAAGCAGTAGAAGCAAGGTAGACAATATTTTCAATTGGAAATGACTAGCAAACAATTATAAAATGTAACCATTAATAATTCATATCTGATAAATAAATATACAAGAAGTTGTTCCATTGGTCTGCTATCATGCTGAACTACAAGCCCCAAGCTTTTCTTGCTACTTCTGACTATAGGTTGTTTAGTATAACTTGGCTAGCCGGTTGAACTAGGGACCCGAAACAAATAAAAAGTTGTTTCAAAAGACATGTTAAATATTTCTAGGGCATTTAAGGGATCGAAGATTATAAGTTATAAGAAGTTGTGGGAAATTTTTATGTAGTGAAGTAGGTAGGCAACTCATCTTATGTTAGTGTTTGGTGGGTCACGCCCTGATACAAAGGGATTTCGTGTTCACGCCACATGCATGGAAAGTTGCCTACCTATCAGGGGAGATATCAATTATGTAACTTCGTTATATGAAAATTCTCATCACATATTTATTGGCGAAAAGTGATAGAAGTTTGTGACATTTACTCTGAGATACGTGCATAAATGGCTTGCCCAAGTTCTGGTGTGATTGGTTCAATACGTTTCAATAAAAATTGGAAAAACATAATGAATGTTTTGGTTTTAGTATTTTTATTCTAAATAGTCCCCAATCGAATTTCTCACAACTATTTAAAAACGCCTTTCAACATTTACTGTAGTCATTTTTTGGAATTGCGATTGAGACCTCGGTCTAACTTTCTTAAATGTACTGTATGGTGTTGTAAAGCCTTCCGTCATTTTGAATTTGGAAAACAGCCAATAGTCGCAGGTTTTAAGATCTGTCGATTTTGCAGGATGTTTGAGTACCAATAAGCCTTTTTTAGCCAAAAATTTCACGGACTTTCTTCGACTTGTGGTTCAGGGCATTGACATGCAAAATCGACCAAAAGCCTTGTCGTTGACTAAATTTCTGTTTGACCTACCTCGATATTCTGAATTTACTGTTTGACCTGCCGGCGAAATCTGTGAATCGAAATCTCTGTCAATCTCACCTTACAATCGAAAAAGTGGATAAAAATATAATTGAAGTACATGAACCAGTAGAATGGGTATCTAATGTTGTTATATTTGAAAAACCTGACAAGTCATTAAGAATATGTATTTATCCACAACATATAAATAAGTTTATTATCAGAGAAAGGTTCACGATACCTACTATTGATGAAATATCCCCATGTTTGGTAAATAAAACCTACTTTTTAGTTCTTGATATAAAAGATGGCTGTTATCATACCAAATTAGATCCTCAATCATCTAAATTTTGCAATTTTTCCGCTATCATTGGAAATTATTACTGGTCATTATTTGGAAATTATTACGTGCTGACATAAAAAATATAATAGAATCATGCAGTATATTTAGTACAGAAGATCTAACATTCTTATCCCTTCTAACAAATTATTACCTAGAGTAATTTAACCGCTTTATGTTAAACAAGTGACAAAAGGGCATACCAAAAGGAATGGCATGACAAAAGGGAGTTCTAAAACTGAAAATAAATTTCAACAAGGACAAAAAGTATTCATACAAAATTGTAAAACAAAATACTGGGAGCCTCGGATTTAGGTGTCCCTAGGTCTTATTTAATAAAAACCAAAAGTGGCAAAATCTTTAGGCAAAATTAATATTTTCTCAGAGACGGAACAAATAACTTAAAAAATCCAGCTGACAAGAAACGAAGAATAGAGATGGAAAACGTTGAAAGCGATAATTGCTATTCTGGAGACACATGTCGAGTATAATTCATCTATGGTTTCAGCAGTTTAGATGAACTGAAGATATTGCCCCTACAGAGTTGACAATGTTAATTAGAAGCTCCTTGATATGTTTTATACTCGTAAAAGAAGACCCACTACCACAAATAAACGTTCCGTTAACACAGATGAAAAATTACGTGTTTATGTCATTATAGGAGTGCATTAATTACTCCAGTAAATAATATGTTATTACTAAATAAAGAAGATAATATGAATCATTTTCAAAATATTGTAACGAATGTCTCTCAAGTGTTGGTGATGAATTATTAGGAGCTAATTATTCGTAATGTCAATGATTTGGCTGCCTTGGCGTTAGACATATTTCGCTTTATGAAAGCAATTTTGCTAGAAAAAAATGAGGCATTGTCATTTTTAAAAGAGCAAGTGAGTCTTATAATTGTCCACAGAAAGTGAGCTACATCTTCTGTAGAATTCACCGTTTTCTATAGTTTGCTAAAATCCAATTCACCGCATGCATATAGTTTTGTGAGATCTTCTAATTACATTACCCAGCGAAATAACTGTGACGTCTCTCAACAGTAAAATTTCAGCCAGGATACTGGTTGAACAAGGTCCCTTGATGTTACTAAAGTGTATACGGATCAAATTTTCATTGTTAGAGGATAATGACAAATCAGTCATTTTACAGATCGATGAAATACATGGAAACCTACTATGGATTATAAAGGAGGAATCATAGTAGGTGATGCTTTTGATAGTCAAGGAAAATTCACAAGTGCATAATTTAATATAAGAATTGTCTATCCCCAAAACAGTGATAGAGCATAGATCTATCTTTTTGATTCGGTGCACTTGCTGAAATGCATTCGAAATAATTGGCTGAAACACAGTTCTACTTGTCTTATATAAAAAATTTTAATGTGCCTATTCTATAAAATATTTGGAATATGTAAAAAATAAATGGAATATGTATGTACACGCATTGGGAGAAAATTGCTCAAATATTTGTTTCATTTTCGTTATGGAATTAAATATGTAAATTGCAATAGGATTTTTTCAAAAGAAATATACATTTTTAAAATTGATCAAAATCTATTTTTATTAACTTCTGATCCCAATTCTGTTTGCATTAATGTAGGAACTTGCTGAATGACACTGCACAAGGCAGATTATAAATCCCGAAGACTTCGGACTCCCAAATTATTATAGTTTTCTTTTAAGGAAGCATTTTCCTGAAATAAAAGGAACATATTTCTAAAAATATAAATTCTTTGATTTTTGATACCAAAATCTGTTATTGAGAAATGGAATGTCAGGGAAAAATAAATCGTGAAATGCTCTAGCGTCAGCAAGGGAACATCATGGGCCTACTGAGGGACAGGTGTGGACCATAGTGACGCCATTGGCATGTTGGCATCGCCAGTTTTTGTTTTTTCAGAATGGGCTGCACCAGGTCACGGGCAGTATATCATAGGCCGCGGACACAACAGTCTACAGAATATGGAAGTGTCATAATGTGACTATGTCTGCGTAGAGCGGACCGGATAGTACCATGGAAGTTCTTTTTGGTGGAAGTGTGACTTGTACCACGTTTTGGGAACATTGTCGGGTTTAGAGTTTATTGCAATTTGGACTTGGTATTTTCTTCTGGTTCTACGGTGGCAAATTTGATTGTTCTGTTGGTTAACGGAATTGTAAAGTTTCGTACAATAAACTGTAGTTATTGTTAGTGCTGCTCCATTTTTCAAATACTTCAATTACTAATGCAGATTATGTAAATTATTGTAATATAATTAATAATATACTAGTAATGTAACTAAAAAAAGGCACTGATAATGAACATATTATTTTTATATCCTTTCTTAGATTCCTTAATATTTGTGTACTTACATTTCGTTTAGCCACGCCGCACCTATTAAAGTCGGTGATAAGGAGGTTGTAGGAGAGCTCAGTGGGGTCCCCAGGAACAGGGCGGATCTGGCACGTTGAGTCCTTGAGCGGATCCACTTGCCTGTCGTCGGCGAAGAGCGGAGACCCTCGGAAGCCTTCGGGTTTTCGCAATCGCGCGGATATGACGTCTCGGGAATGAGACCCGTCGCCGAAGTCCGAAAAACTGCACTGAATGTCCGAAACTGAAACGTAAGGGATGATTAGCTACCTTACGCTATTTGATTAATGAATTATGTTTAATAAGATATTCCATGCATAGAAAGCCATCCAAAATTATACATGCTAAAAGAAATATTCTACTCAGTACAGCACAAACATTTAAAATAATCGATTAGCACTTTATCTCTAATGAAAAATAGATATAGCGTATATCCTTTTTTCAAAGTACTAAATTTTGACTTACATTAACCACCAAATAATTATTGCTTAGATTATTTCTTGAAACACAGTAACGATTCATCATGATATTTGCAATAACATGTTAAAATTAAAAGCATTTCTAGTGTATATGTTAACCTCATTCCTTACGTACCGTCATAATCTTGAGTGTTAGCTGATTTTATCTGCAAAGAAAACAAGAACAGTGAGGCAAATTAGAGTTCAAAATATTTTTGTAATCACTTTTGATTGCAAAAAGCTATTCAGTCTGACTAATAACTCAATATTTAATATCAGCCATGACATTTAGAAAATATTCAGGGGCAGATTTTGCAAATAATAAATAATATTTTTACTCTATCGTCACTTATTAGTTACAATGTTGTTCGTGAAAATATTGAGTTATTAAAGACAGCACCCAATAGTGCCATATAAATCCTGGAAAGAATTATCAGTTGAAGCCTGCAAGGAAATGGTCCACCAAGTGAATGAAAGAAGGCCTACACTTCCCAATTTACTAGAAATGGGGTAGGTAAAGAAACACTATCGGAGGCGTGTCCTCGAATGCAATGTTCTACTGTATTTCATGGAAGAGAATTGAATTTCACACGCAAGTGCCGAGGATCAAAAAGTACGATAGCACAAAAACATTCTTAGGCATATCAAAAGCCTTTGTCAAAGCCTGGTATCAACGTCTTCTATTCAAACTATAATATATAGGAACAACCATCTTCCTGGTCAACAACATAAAAAATTAACAGATATGATATAATATGTTAACAGTAGAAAACCACTATTTAAATCTCAGTAAAATATTAGCAGGCCTTTCTCAGAGATCTCTTTCTCCAGCATTATTTGACATACACACGTCCGATATATCTACTACGGACCTCACCGAACTAGCACAGTTTGGAGACGATATTGTAATTGACAAATGCAGACAATTCATAAAAACCAACGGTGAAAAAAAATACATTTTTTCAAAATGAACAAAATCGTGATCATAATGTTGAGGTGTATCCAATGGTCAACAGTGTGGACAATTAAATCAAACCTAACAAAATTCACACATTCTCTTCTTTATAATAACCCCAACGATACAAACCTTAGTCATACAGTTAAGCACCTTCAGCTGAATTTACATACTAAACTGAATTGGAATTACAATTGCACATATTACAATAAAAGAACAGCAAACAAAAAGCAAGATATCACAATGCCGTCTCACTTTATAAAACAATAATGAGACCAATAATGTAACACGCATGCCTCGTACGGACAAACGCATTAGCCACCCAAATAAATAAACTTTAAGTAATACAAAACAGATTCACCATCTAAGCTAAAAACGCACCATATTATACATCGAACACCTTTCCACAAAAGGAACTAAATATATCACACATTCCCAAAAACGTAGTCTACCTTTCCAATAATTTATACTACAACATTAACTAAGTAATCAATTTGCCTCAGCAAACTATTTTTCAGCAAGAATCACCAGTAGATTTTCATTGGACGCTTTCCTAAACATGTTCACTATTTTTTTTTCTTGAAGTTCTTGTAGATCCCTGCCCCGTGTGTAGTAATAGATTAAGAAAAATGCTTCTGAACAAATCACACAAAATGGATTTTCAAAAACAAGAACTCATACTGCTCAAGAACAACAAATAAAAAACTCTCGTATAACACGGTAATAAATTAAATATTTTAAAACTATCGTCACGTATACCACAATAACACAATTGTATATTAAATTAATTACAGTGTATAACAGTTATCAAAAATTTAAAAATGCGCTGTTCCATAACATATGAATAGTAAACATTTTATCGCGGAATACTTCTTCCCTAAAGAATTGCTATCATATGACTCTCAAAAGCAGTAACGAATTAAGTATAAAAATTAAATCGAAACGTACAGTATTTCTTTACTCAACCTAAAAAAGTTAAAAACTGAGTGAGACGTACCATGGGGAGAAGTGCAATCACTGCATATTTTCCTGAGCTCTGTGATCCGTGCACTAACACATATACACATTAAGGTGAATATGAATGCACAGGGAAACGAGCGTATTTGGCTAGAATTGATGAGCAAGTATAAATTCGCTCCTATGTTATAAAAACTCTCGCTTAACACTGCAATAAAGTATATATTTTACCAAAAGTTTATCTATGGTATTTCACTATGGTTTATTAAAAACCCTATGGTCTTTGGCGACATTATTATTATTATTATTATTATTATTATTATTATTATTATTATTATTATTATTACCACCCGTTACCATCCCGTAGAGAGCAAGGACCTCCGGTTGCCGAATATGTAACCCGTCGCATATACGCGACGGGTTACCCATTCGGCAACCGGAGGTCCTTGCTCTCTACGGGATGGTAACGGGTGGTGGTAATAATAATAATAATAATAATAATAATAATAATAATAATAATAATATATAATTATATACATATATATATATATAAATTCATAGAACTCTTTCTCATTATTGAGCGATGTATCGCGCTCTATGGAAAGGAGTTTCGAATTTTCAAATTTGTGTTGATGCTTTAAAAGAATTTGTTTTTACACATCCAAGTGCTATGATTGGAAATGGGTTTTACAAATGATGGCAGAATTGTGTTTATATGGACAAAAATTGCGAGATTATAGTAGAATGTAACCGTTACTAATACCAAAGGGTAGCACTACTAGTTCTAACTAGTGCTGTTGTACCATCTCTAATTGTATTTCGAAGTAGGTTTACATTTTTAAATTTAATTTTGTTGAAAAAACTAATTTACAAAAAGAAAGGATTATTCGTAGCTGAGGTGTTTCAGATCATCATTGATGTTATTGCAGTGCCTCTGACCGGGAGACCCTAGGTTCGAGATCCGAAGGTGGGAGGATTTTTGACAATAACTTCATTGTTCATAGTTAGGTCACATGCAGCCATTGTCTAGAGGAGAATTCTAACAGCCAGCTGTACTGATCGATAGTCTTCCGTGGTTTTGTCGTACCAACTGCAGGAGAATGCAGAAGCAGTACCCAATCAAACGGGCCACGGGCCTCGCGCGATCTCTCCTTCGTCTTCCGGTACCAC
The DNA here is from genome assembly GCA_038098605.1 of Gryllus longicercus. Classification (NCBI taxonomy): domain Eukaryota; kingdom Metazoa; phylum Arthropoda; class Insecta; order Orthoptera; family Gryllidae; genus Gryllus; species Gryllus longicercus. The sequence continues at coordinate 263,424 of JAZDUA010000536.1, read as the reverse complement.
GCTAACCTGGTTGGGGATAACATCGCCAGCTGAAGATACCTGGTTGGGGGAAACGTCAATTGAACGTGTAGGTCAGCGCCGGATCTTGCCATCAGCGGAAAATCACCATCACATTCCGCGATAACAATATGCACTACACTTACGGGACTTGATGCCCCCTCCCTAGAAACATTAATAAATCAATCAATCTAAATGGAAGGCAAGTATTGCAATGTTATGCACATGTCCATAACTACAGTACGCGACGGAGTTAATTTATTCACCCTATATTATCAACTGCACATCACATACTATTCCCTTCTTTACAATACTTTTTTAATCGAAAAAACACCAAGATACATCATTCTTTCAAAAAATAAGTAAAGTATTTCCTGCAACAAATTATCTTCATATCTTTGGAGAATACGCTATTTCAGTAAAGCGGCAATATCGGTCATTTAATTTAAAACTGAAATAGCCTTGCAACCTTGAACTGTAACCTTGTAACCCTTTAACTTGTAACCTTTTGCTAGGCACTTGAAACAATTACATTCTATTTCATTCTGCAACAGTATTGTACACGAGTATATGGATCAATGACCTCCATCTCAATGATATTTTTTGGAGTTTCCCTTGGTCTATGGATCCAATGCTGAGAAGGTCCCTTGCTTCGTTTCGGGAGAGTAAAAGTAACTTCACTATTTGTGCATTCTTTCTAGACCTCTCATTTTGTTAGGCGCGAGAGGGATAGCAGCAGCAGTACTGTCAAATATAATATAGAGCTCGTTAGCGATACAAATATTTTCTTTATATCAGGAGAGAACCTTTTTTTATCACATTTTATTAACAAATCGCATTGCTTCCTTTATTCATAATCCAGATTTCGTAGTATAGCGAAAGAGAGAGGAGGGTTAAGAAATGAAGACACACAATAAGAAAATGTCAATGCAATTTTACTGTTGTTGATAATAAATCAAATAATAAAATTTTAAAGTATTACTTGCACTAGTCCGGAAACCATACCAATACAGTAATTATAGAAATCAATTTAATTATGCTCATAGGAAAGAGAATAGTCCAACGTGATTTTCGATGCGAAAAACCGTTTGCCCTCTTCTGTCTCTTCTCGAGATATTTATGTTTAAGTTACAGTAAAGGTCTAGAGACGAGAAACGATTAGTGGAAAGGGATAAAAACCTGTCAAAACTCAATAAAACACTCTTTAGAAAATTACTATTTGCCTCGTAATCAGTAAGACACTCATTTAATAGTCCTTGGCCATTTCCAGTTGCACCGGTATCCACTTTCATTTGCTGTGCCTTTGCAATTTTGATTTCCACAGAAGATACACCATTGTAAACAATGCACCAAATTTAATTCATGAAATGTTCTTCGTGCCACCACGATTTTTTTCTGATTCAATCATTTTTTTGTTCAGTATCATTTTTATTAATAGCAATTTGTTATTGTAGGCATCTTTCTTGTTGTATTGTTTATGATTGACATGTTTCCAGGCACGTGGATTACTACGGCCATTAGTCTCGTAAGTGTAGTGCATACTTTTATCACGGGTTTTCCTCATCTGGATGGCAAGGCCCAGCATGGACCTGCACATTGACTTGCGGTTTTATCCCCAAACCTTCCTTCAGCGTGGCACTGCGCCAGCCGGGGCAAACCCTAAGTTTTCGACTGTTCTTCCAATATGTGTGGTAGTGTAGAGTGCATGAAATTGTGTGTAGGGGTGATGATAGAACACGGAAGAGGTTGAAAACATCGCGCGAGGTCCGTGGCTCTGTTGTTGGGGTACTGCTCCGGCATTCGATTGGTTTTGATTGGAGAAATTACGGAAAACTAGAGATCCGAGCAGACGGTCGCTAGATTTGTCCTCCAGACAGTGGCTGAATTTTTTCCTAGCTATGTATCTAGAGTCAAAATTAATCCCACGTCTGGGACTCAAACCCTACGACCTTTCGGTCAAAGGCACTAGAGATTTTTGTTGTGGATAGAGCACTATTAATGCGATCAGTTTGGCATTGCTGATTCCTTTGTTCTGAAAACAACGTAGGCTTCAACTATGGGAGTCGCAATTAAAATATCTTCCGAGTAGTTACAGCAGAAGCATCTGGAAACATCATTTGCAATCGACTACGGTGCTCCAGCCTGGAAGATAATTTTAATTCGTGTTGGACAGCTATTCTGACGCAGCACTTCAATTTCACGCATAATGCAACTCCCCGTTAAAATCCAAGATAGCTTCCAGCCCTCTTCAATAGAATATCCTTTTTTTTAAATCGGGAAGATCAGTAGTCAACATTAGCCCGACATGTTCACTTTGTAAATGTCTCGAAGACTCATTTCGCAATTTGAACGAACGCGCACCGTCACCTTACAACAAGTACAACAGGTGGACGAAACAAATGGCCTCCTGGAATGGGAGAACGAAAGGCGATGTCTGGTCCTCGCAGAAGACTGAAGCCTAACAGACATCGAAGGAGAATGTGTAAATGGCGCAGTCCCATCGCCGTGTCATAGAGGGGGTATTGCGTCATCTGCCCCTTTCGTCTTCTATTTTAATAAAATCTTATTTGCAAATAATATGTGAACAGAATTTTAGTTGTTCTTGTGCACTGGTATATTTAAATTGAAAATCGCGCCGACAGTTTTATGGGGATTGCTTTTGGCCCTCTATGTTCTGAGCGCGCTGTTACCAACTGTTGAATGGTACGTCTTTTTTTAATTTTATGACATATAATTTTACAGAACAAAGTAAAGAATAACTAGTACTTTTGAATTATTGATCATATATTTTACTCGTAGAAAACTGAATCATAATTCGACTTATAGTAGGGAAGACCAAGGCTGGTTGGCACGCATTGCTAGGTTTTAATTTTTGTATTCAACTCCGGCTGAGTTACTTGAGGACTTATTTGAGGAGTCTGAATATATCAATAAAAACTACAATTATTTTGTTACTTATGGAAATATTATTCGTAAACATACAACTTTACAACATACAACATACAGGGTTAGGGTCCATATTTTTTGACAGACAATTTCTTGTAACCTTAATTTATTCTATATTCAGCCTGATGATGGGGACAACAATCCTCGAAACTTGCACGAAAATGGAATAAATTAAGGTTACAAGAAATTGTCTGTCAAAAAATATGGAGCCTAACCATTCACAAAATCATTACCGGTTCCTATCAACGCGTTCGAGCACTTCCATGCCCTCTAGACCCAAGTCGTCCTTATCTTGAGAGGCGCGCGCTCACCAACGCCCGACGGACGGCGCAGGGCGCTGCGCTCACGAAATGCGTACAGGGCCCTCCGCGCCTCGAGTCCTCTTGCGAGCGGCGGCGTAGCCCACACAGTGAATGCCTTGTCGTGCAGAAGGCCAAAACTGGGGCTCCTAGTGCAGCACCGAAATATAAATACCATGAAAAGATTGGTAGTGTTTGAAGATATTATTTTCTACTTTTGAAAACTGGCAGAAATGACACGATATTTCATTTTATGAATCTGGTAAGTCGTAGGGCAACTACTAGAGGCCGCTGCGTCAGTAGTAGCTACTTTACGCACACAATTTGAAAACTAAGTAATTTAGGTAAGAAAGTTTTTGCCTGAATTTTACAATTTTTATTGACTTCAAATTTCCAGTACGTGGATCCTTTTCATGGTAAGTACGAGTATTAGAACGAAAATAATTTCTTTGTCATTATTTTTAATATAGAGAACCAGCTGATAACATCTTATTAATATTGACACCGCAACAATGAAATACGAACATTTTGTTTTTGTCTTACACAGGTTCAGGGAGGATTAACTGTCAAATTCTGAGTCCACTTACTGACCTCCACCAAAACTGTGCAGTTTTTAAGTGGCCACTTCTGGATCAAATCTGTATTTCCGAAAACTGCAAAAAATTAACATGTAATGTCGTGAATGTCATGTAATGCCATGTAATAACTTTTGAAAAAGAAGCAGTGTAAACTCTGCATGAAGTAAATGCAATTTATAAACAATATATTTTATCAAAAAGGTTCTAATTTTTTTCTTTAAATTTTTCTCTTAATGTGTATCAAAGGATGGTAAAATAATAAAGGCTGGCCTCATTTTCTGCGAACATTTTGTAAGTTCGAAAATTACAAAAAATAACAGCCAATGTACGGTCTTGAAGATAAGACGTTTTTGTCAAATGAAATCTGTATTAAAACATCTAATCTTTAAAAAATATCTTACACATTTTTTTGAAAAACTAGTAGTTTCTCGTATATTCCGCTTAAATTTAATGCAATTTATAAAACAATCTCAAAAATGGCTCCATATTTTTTCTTTAAAACTTTTCTTCACGCATATAGTGAAAACGCTTAAAAATGCCACTGATCTCATTAGCTTCGTACTCTGTGAATTTTCGAAAATTACGAATATTATAAATATATGTTAAGAACTCACATCGCGATGAGTACTTCAGCTGTGCATCTTAGGGCAGTTTTGAGAGAGAAAGCCTAACGGATACTTCGAATTAATTCGATTTATTTTCGTCAAAAACATTTAAAACTGTATATGAGACATGAGGGAGAAGTGTAATCTGCGTACGTTTTCTTGATCTCCAGAACCCCCAAAGGTTACCTGCCTGAAACCGCCAGCGTTCCACTTCTAGATAGTGGCCACAGCCATTTTTAGGCAAAGGGTCTATCCAGAAAGATATATGCTAATCGCCCATTGAGTTTTACATAATGAATATAGTACTGTAGTGCGAGAATTTTTAGAATATTACGACAATGTTCTTAACTATGACCACTTCCAGTGCGTTGACCTCACATATGATAAAATATATGATCATTTTTATACATTCTCATAAAATTGTAACATCCAGCAAGAAAAGGCCTATTGGATGCATAGACAAAATATAACCGAAACAGGAATAAATATATTTAGTGTGAGAAGCAAGTGTGGAAGTGTATACTAGTGGCCAGCAGCATCTATGTGTATGTACTGATGAACAAAACCACACCAATCTGTTTTCCAAAGACTAGTACGCAAGCTGATCTAGAAAAACAAATAAAACACTCTCCTAAAACACTGCTGTGCGTTAAATATTTTAACAAAACGCCTTAGCGAATACTGCTATAACGTAGTGCATGCACAGTACAACAGTTCTTTACATACCAAGAATGTCAAAAAAGGTTGCTGTTCCATACCACAATACAAGCATAGAAAATCTGTAATGGCAGGAGACCTCTTCTATAGAGCTCTGCTGACTCATGACGCCAGTTTGTCATTAGACGTGATGCACTGAGCGTGATGAGAATTCAGTCGCAACGCGCAATGTGATAATAAACGAAATAACACTATGAAATATTGACTTTTTCAGTCGAAATCGGAACTCTTTCATTGATTTTGAATTTTTTCCGAGTGCCTTGTCATCTAGAATACCAATTGACACTTCTGATAATATTTTTTTCAATTTCTGCGCGCATTGGAAATTAGTAATATATTTTTTTGTATTTTTCGCAGTTCTAACGAAATCATAGACACGAATATAGACACGATCATAACGAAACCATAGACACCTCTTATGTGGCCGGACGTTGCATAGTTTTCAACGTCTACGCACATTGGAAACTTAGTAATCATAGCTACATGCAGCAGCAAAAATGCTGCGGAACAAAACCACACAAAATGGTTTTCTAAAAATTAGCAAGAACACAGCGCACTGCTCAAAAACAACAAACATCCTCGCATATAATAATGCAATAAATTAAATATTTTAACAAAAACCGTTTTCACTAATACTCCAATAACATAATGTATTATTTTTACAGTGAAACTATAATTTACATACTACCAAGAATTTAAAAAATAAATCCTTTTCTATAACGCAAAATGTGAATAGCATTAACCGAATCGGGCTCCTTTGTGCTTTCCTGTCGCATGGTGTCAGCGGTGTTGTAAGCAGTGGTGTATGGAAAAGAGAATTCAGCCGTTACGCCGTACTTTTCTCTCGACATCTGCTTGCATACGAAATTAATACCTATTATAGATATATGTCTTTGAAGTTTTCCCGAGTTCCTGGGTTTCTAATGGACACCTTTCCAAAACTCGAAAACCTCATAGTATTCATTTGGTTTATTTAATATATGAATGTGTAGCCAAAGCCGGGAATAAATATCCATTTAGGGGCGTTAGACTCCCTAATTAGGATATAGTTTGTTTAACCTGTGAGAATATATACAAGTTATTAAGGTAAGAGCCATGGTTACAATAAGCACCATGTCACAAAGAATAATTTATTATGTGAAATGTTCAATGAAGTAATAACTCACAATATATCAGTGCGGGGAGTTGCCTGTAAATCTTTAACTTTCGAGAAGCTGGTTTAAACTCATTTCAAACAACTTGCTTTGTTTCAGATGTAGAACTTGATTCTGGGCAAATTTCTAGAGAAATGTAAACTCCTTCCGGAGTTAATCAGCACCACGAAAGTAGGTTGGAACAATGTAAAGTGTTTCTACTTGCCAAGATACTGAGAAATCACCGACAAAAGCTTGGAAGTACTCTACACGGAAACGTAACAAAATATGACAAAAAACTTACGCCATAGCAGAACGAAGGTTAGCGATAAAAAATACGCTAATGGAAGCCTCAGTGGCGGTCCTCGCATGTGCCGCCCGGGGCACACGCCATGTCTGCCATACCCTACTTACGCTACTGTACAAAGGTACCCAAGAATTCATTATATGAAATTATAGGTCCAAGTATAACGAGGCAGAAAAACACTGATTATCGAAGAATGAAACGATATTAAATATTTAATTTTGTTAGTATTTATTATTATTATTATTATTATTATTATTATTATTATTATTATTATTATTATTGGCGCATAGGCGATTACTGTCCATGCTACACGCCTCGTGTGCGTAATTTTTTCAGGATCAGCTTATCATCTGCATCCAGTACGACAAGGTTGTTACGCCTTGAGTGTAAATTATGAGATGATAGAATGATGATGATGATGATGATGATGATGATGATGATGAACGGACAATCACAAATACGACCATGTCTACGCAGGATTCGAACCCGCAGCCTACTCGGCGCAGACGACGACTGCCGCAACCGTCTACGCCACGGGGCAAACTGTATTTATTATTGTTATTATTATTAATCATCCTCAGTTTATATAATACAAAAAGGGACGACAGTTTTCATAAATTATAAGAATTCATCAATGCAAAATACTCCAAGTGTGCTACACCTAGTTAAGGAATTACTCCAGCCATGCATCCTACAGATTCATGAATTGCAGATTCATGAATTGCAATTGTAATTTGCAGATTATGGCATAAAACTAGTGGTGCTACATCACATACTTTCTCGCATTATTTCTCTCGACTACGAAAGATTATAATAATACTTCAACCTACAGCCCGCGAAACCTTTTCTACGCTGGGATTCGATCTCATTGTCTTAGATTTCACACGCGAATCACATTACCCCGTACACTATCTTCATCACAAACACAAACTCCCCGACGCTTTAAAAACAAAGTTGAACATTGGCATTTGCAATTTTCCAAAATTTAGATATTATTATTACACTAATTCAAGATCCATTTTTAACGAACAGACTTCATGAAGAAAAAATATACAGATTAATATTGTAGTTTTTCAATGTTAATTTCTTGCAATTTTAAAAATATAAATAGTTCACTGAAAGTAGGACTTGCAGAACTTTGCTCCATTCGATATAAAAATATTAAGAAAACATTTTGAGCCGTTGTTGAGATTTTGTTCTCAAATTATCTTCATTTCATGCAAAATTACGAATTACGTTGTCCTTTACTAAATGCATTAGAATATGAATGAACGTTAGAGCATATGTATGTGTTTATGTTATGTTTGTGTGAGTATTTAAGTGTATGTAAATTAATGCATGTGTATCCGTATTGTATGCATATGTGAGTATTTACCCTATGTAATCAAAAGTATCCGTACACGAACAAAATGGTGTTATGGTTTGATCGTGTTTTCATGGCTTGCACCCCTTGTTGTTTTGTGTGGCACTATCACGGCGTAGACCTACGTTGAAGTTTTAAACACCTTCTTGCTTCCCACTGTCGAAGAGCAATTCGGGGATGACTATTGCATCTTTCAACACGATCGAGTACCTGTCCATACTGCACAGCCTGTAGCGGAGTGGTTACATGACAATAACATCCCTGTAATGAACTGACTTGAATCCTATCGAACACCTTTGGGATGTTTTTGAACGCCCACTTCGTGCCAGGCCTCACCGACTTACACCGATAGCAGTGCAGGACTCCATGAAGAATGGGTTGCCATTCCCCAAGAAACTTCCAGCACCTGATGCCTGCGAGAGTGGAAGCTGTCATCAAGGCGAAGGGTGGGCCGACACCCTATTGAATTCCAACATTACCGATGAAGGGCGCCACGAACTGGTAAGTCATTTTCAGCCACGTCTCCGAATAATTTTGATCACATAGTGTATGTATATGCAAATGTCTATAAATGTAAAAGTAATCTGCTTGTACTAGGCTGGGGAAGAAGGATAATTATTGTAATTTTATTTCAATTCTTATTTGTAAATTTATACAGATAAATTTCTCTATTTTACCGCCGGCCAACATAAGCCCAAGTGTAAAATTAAGTTTCTATATAAATTGCACCTCTCCTAGATGGCAAGAAGTCTTCGCACGTCAGGACGATGTGGACTTTGCGCACAAAAAGTCTTACGGTATAATGCAGAATTGTATTTTTGCCACGAAACTTCTTCGCTTACCAACTCACTGTAGGTGTCCTGCGTCACATGTGGTATCCCCCGCCACAATCTTTCTTTGCATAGCTTAGGGAAACCTAAAAAGACAGCACATTTTTCAATTCGAGAAGTCCTTTTCTATTTATCTTAAGTCGGTGAAATAAACTTACTTCCTTCTTCTGAGGCTTCATGTGATTTATATCATTTATTTAAGTCATGATTTAAATCAATTGATTTTTTCATCAATGATTTAAATCAATATCTATTATTTGTAATATTTGAATATATATTTATATTTTAAATTTTTGAAAAATAAAAATTACCCAGATTTAAATCAATTACAAAGTTGATGTTAAATATATATTATATTTCGTATAAACTTTTGTACATGATTGAACTATTTTGAGAAAATAAAAAGCAATATAATATGCCGACAATATATAATATGCAATACAATATAATATACAATATAATGAAATTAACAAACTTATGAAATGGGGAACAAAAAACAATTTGTAGTAGATTTATATACTCATAGACTTCGATGATTTATTAGTTTTTATCCTGCACTTAATTGAAGATAAAAACTAACTTAGCAGCAATACCGCTTTAACACACCGCAAGCTCATTTCAAGAAAAACGCGTTTAAAGAAGAAATTCTAGATTTGATGTACAATGATTGCTAATTTCACTTAAAGTACGTCTTAAAGATAATGAGTATTAATAAAAATGGAATTTTATTAATAATCTTTTAAAGAACAAAATCAATATTGTTAAAACTAATGAAAACAGTAAATAATCTTATTCGTTTTAATAATATTAATGTTCTTCATTATGTGTATGTTGATTAAATTCCATTGTAAGTGGGAAGTATAATTACCGTTAATAGGTTAATGGGTTAACCACTATATCCCGTATTTTTTTGATAACAGGACAACTATAAAGTAGAATTTAATATTTCATAAACTGTCTAACATTTTTATAAGTTTTTCGATTAAATCATTTGTCTTCAACAATAAGTGCTTTTTGATTCGGTCAGTATTGCACAAAACAAAATGGTAAAATTTCTTTGAACGAAGAATGTCTTTTTTCTAAATCGTACCTATAGATGTGCACGCAAGAGAAGTGTTTCAAAAGCACGAAACTACAAGTAAATCAAAAATGAAAGATTTTGTGGGTTAGGACGGTATTGCAGTAGACCCCTCAAATATATAGTATATTTACTTTTTTAAAAATAAAATTACAACATTTAATGATAAATTTAAAAACTGATGTTTTGACAAACTTTGTTCTGCTTTTAAAGTAATTAAGGATAAATAAATCTCTGGTTTAAATAAAAACATCTAAGACAATTTTTAAAAATCTTATTTAATCAAATAAATCTGATTTAAATAAAAAATCTTATTTAAATCAAAGAAAATCATTTTTTACTCTTTTACAGAAATCATTATTTATTCCAGCCCTAATCCTTACATAACATAATGTCGTATTGCACAAATGGTTATTTAAACCATTCTTTTTTCTATACGACAATTGCAAAGGTAATGGAAAATGTCTCTCCAAATATTACTGTTCATAACGTTACTATTTTACTAAAAAGCAGATAAATATTACTGTACAAAACAGAGAGAGAGAGAGAGAGAACGAGACAGAGAGACCCGCACGCCTCCGCACTCCACGTAATCCTGCCAGATACTCCTCCCTCGGCCGTTAGTCACAGCAGTGCCGTTAGAGGTCGAGCCGGGTGGGGAGGCTGCAGTAGCCTGAGCACTGCTGCCTGCAACTCTTTTGGATGTATGAATCCTTTTGCCTCGTGGCTTCAATACGCTATTTAAGTTTTCAATGCCACCAACGTCATCAAAATATATTTTAAGACAATGAAACAATCATTTCCTCGTTTTAAAATTTATTTTCTAATCAACCGCACTCTAATATCAGGGTAATTTCACTAAAAAGAGTCTTTCCGGGTAAGAGAGTGAAATATCGTCAAACTTTTGAAAAATGTTCTGACTAAAAATTCAAACTAGCGGAGCTCATCAGCACATACTTTCTCCCATTATTGGTAACAACTACGCAACAGAACATTTGCAATTGTCGCAAAAAGGAGAGAATACAACGAAAGGGACCTGCAACATTTTTACAAGTGTTGGCATGGCTCTACGGCAGAAAAATTGCAGCCATTTGTGAAAACATTCGAAAATGTTACGGCTTTATGTAAAGTACCCCCAATAATCAAAATATCCGTTTCAAATACAGGGCCTCGAGTTCGGTCAGATCGATTAGGGACTGTCAATTATTTACAAAAACATCTGAACAGTTTAGACACTAGTTTTACTCACAGATGTACAGATGGACGGACACACGATTTGCCATAAACAAATTTTTCGGTACCCAGGACACACAAAACGTCGATTGTGAGTATACAGCGTATTAAAGAGTGTAATTTACTACATTTAGAAGAAACAATTATCCTTTTTTCGCATCAGGGATCCAAAATACGAGTTTTTCTGTTGAAATATCACCACCTCCGCTGCAGGCTAACAATTTTTTCTCTTTATTACATAAGTACAAAGTAGGCGAGAAAGTACAAACCGACCAACTTCCTAATCTCTTCTTGACAAACACGGTTTTTATTTTTAATATATCAATATTATTTTATTTATTTATTATTTAATTTATTAATATTATTTTTTTATTATAATATTGTAACTATTATAAGATATTTTTAATGTTTCGTGTTTTGTTATAAAATACTGTTCTACAAACCTCCGAAACACATTTCTTTCAAAGGTTTTGTGTTCAACATATAATTGTAAAAATATGTGGCATTAAGTTACACGTAAATGTAATGTAAAATTTGTAAAAGATGTCTGTCATTTTTGGCCTTTACAACAAAAAATATTAATTACATGCAGACATTCATTTGTTAATAAACACAGACACAGACAAACATATTTTTTTTAAAATGTTTGTGCCTTAGCAAATTTGGTATCTAACAACACAATTTTTTGAATGCACTATACGTTATATTTTGTGCGCCTTCCGCAGAAGCTACAGCTTCTTTAAGTATCTTGTTTTTCAACAAGATGGTTCATATACTATCGATTCTTATAGCAACAGAAACTTTGCCGAGGATTCGTGGTTTCACACTGCGGATTGTCTCTATTTCTGGAGATGCGAGTGAATAGTGTGATACTTCTAATAAATTCCATAGGAGGAATTCTATGGTGAACTTGCCGATACAGCAACAAAATGCTCACCAAGCACCGTTAGGACAGAATTGAACATTGGCAAGTGCCATTCTCCAGATTCTGATTCTGGTTCTGTATACTGCCTTTTGTTGATCAAATATATAAACATCATCCATTCCTGAGTTGTACATTATTATAAGGAATGGCTGCGGTACAGAAACATTAGTTAGGAATGCTCAAGTTAGTTGTCATTACCACCTGGCGATTGTCTTTCAGAAGAGTAATATTTTTCTCTATTATCTGTAAATACCACACTTTTTTTGGGAACAAAGTTGACGTACATATTTTTAATGACTAAAAATCTCAGAGATTTTCCTGGAATGCAGTCTCCTTTACCAATATACGGAGTTAAGTGCACAACATATTCATCAGGTCGAGCCAAACACCGACATTTGAACCCATATCATATTGACTTGCCACAAATGAATTGTTTCATTGCACCTCGCCCGTAGTATGGTCCCAGTGCCTCATCTAATGAAATACATTACCCAAAGGGTCAAGCAATGAATGGAACGGCATGTTTCGATGATCCAGAAGAGGATGAATTTTATAAAATTTGACTGTCCTGTCGATGTTAGCTTTATCATTGAAGTGTAAATTCTTGTCAAAACGGTTCTGTGGAATTAAATTTGCTATAAGATAATTGTGCACATCATTATTTATGATTTTTCCCTCAGTACGAATGCGGATAAAGCAATTTCGCATATTCAGACACCAATAAAATCCCAAAATACTTGTACACCTCAACAGATACCTGAAAATTAGTACAGCTCTCTGCCACAGCAGAATTCACTGTTTCTTTACAAATATGTTCCCTTATTTCAAAATCAAAACAGATTTAAATAATTGCAGCGGAGAAAATATTTCTGATAACTTAAAAAAACATAGGAACATCATTTCCAAACATGTACCAACATCAAAAGGCTCTAGCTGGAAAAGATAGTAAAAAGTGCCCCCGCTTGAAATTGAAAGTACAATTTTTTCTAAGGATTATAACCACGTTTAATATATAAACGTTTATATAAATTAATATAAAACGTTTTTTCATGACGTTTTAGATTCGTCCCCAGCACATCCTTCGTAATAATAAAAAGTGTTTTTTTTTATTTTTTATTGAATGGTCGCATAAATTTCCTTTAAAAATATTTATTCTTTGTGTGAAATTTTAATCAATTTTTCAAAAATATTTTTAAAATGTAATTTGCCGCGAAATTCAAACTTTTAAATTAATTTTATACATTTGGATTTTTTATAAAGCAAGTATTCAACTCGCCGGGTGCACGAGAAAATTCTCAAATGTTGCCCTAAAAATCAGCTATTTTCTGGACTTTTTTCAGATTTTTCAAATTGATGTGACATGTTAAAAAATTAAAATACACATTTTTTTCATCATGTATATAGAACTCTATTGAGATAATACAGTAATTACAATATTTTTTTCTAGCGGCAATATTTTAAATATTAAAAAGCTAATAGCAATATTGTGAAGTTACCGAATACATAATTATTAAAAAATATTAATTTCAATAGTTTTCCAATAGTAGCCTGCCCCCGAGCTGTTTCAACGCGCACGCAACCTCCCTCCTTCCGATTCGCTACGCACAGCTGCGACCCTCCTATTGTGTGGAAGAACCCGCGGCCTACTTCTCGAGCCTGCCGTTGCTCTGTTTACTTACCCCTTTACGATGCACACCCTGTCAGAAACGACGTAACCACCCCTTTCGAGCCTCTTCAGCACCACCCAGAAGACAGTAAAAATTATGTTCACCCGGGCCTACTTCTACGACGCAACTAGACCCACGCGTGTTTTTTGTAAACACGGTGCGAGACGAGGAAACAAGAGACAGAGAATCCTGGAAATTTTCCACCCGAATTCCCTTTAGAAAGCCTTCAGCAGTTGGACTAAATAACTGTACTGCGCACATAGTTTCACCAACCAGATTTTTAAAATTAGAAGAACTTTCCAGAACATAGGGATTCCGATTGGGGGAAACTGGGGCTTTCGTGGACGCTTGCGCGAGCGGACACATGTAGATTAGAACAGACAGGCAGGGGGAACGTTGAAAGGACTGTTCTTTTAGAGAAAGGAAAGATTCGCAGCCGCGCTTTGGCTCCTAATAAAGAATCTGCGGAAAATATTGTAAATTCTCTTAAACATAAGAATTTGTTTAGTCTGTTGGCTTATATTGTGGGGGAAATCCAACAAGCTCATAGTAGGCTTATTATAATCGTTATTATCGATAATTTTCTTGTTTGGATTATTAAACTTGATGTTAACCTAATTTCAAAAACCTTTCATTTTCATCGAAACAACGTCCGCCCGCCATCACTTGTTTTCAGGCCACCTTTCTACCGTCTGAGCTAGCTGAAAGGGAGGGCGACCCACCTTTTCCGAAGACACGCGCAGGTGGTGGCGACTTTGTGACAATATAGTAGTTATTAACAAAGACGCGAAACAGGTGATTCACGCACGAGTCGAGTGCGGGAATCACCTCGCGCCCGTGTTGCGTATACTATTCTACGCCGTGAGCGAAATACAATATATTAGGCAAACACTTCGCGATGTTTCGCACCCGGAGAACAAGCACGAGACATTGCGTTTCGCGCACGGCCTGTTAAAAAATAGTTATGTTATTTACGTCGGTAAATACGCCCTTAGCTCCTTACTAACCAATCATCTAAACAACACATTAAGAACGCGTCCATAGCAACGGCTCTTAAAATACCCTAGAGTCTATTAAAATATTTTAGCGGAGTCTCGGATTAGATTTCACCAGTGCTCATAAATCATTGAATAAATATCCCTTTTGTCCCACTTGTCCCTTTGTTCTTTTTGTACATTCCGGCTCTTTCCCCATGCCCCCTTTGTCTCACTTTTCCCCCTTTTCCATTTGTCCCTTATTGGCTTATTATTATTTTGTCCAGATGTCAAACGTGTCCAATTTTGTCCTCTTATCCCATTTGCACCTTATCCAATTTCGTACACCTATCCAATTTCGTTCTCCTGTTAAGTTTGTCCCATATGTCCCCCTTGTCGCATTTTGTTCCTTTGTTCCGTTGGTCTCCGTGTTCCATTTTCCTCTTGTTCCACTTGGTCCCCTTGTCCCAATTGGTTCCCATTCTCACTTTGACACCTTGTCCCACTTGTCCCACCTTGTCCCATTTTGTCTCTTTGTCCCATTTTGTCTCCTTGTCCCAGTTTGTCTCTGTTTCTTTTTGACCTTGTCCCATTTTGTCATTGTCGGATTTTGCCCCTTGTCCTTTTTTTTAGTTTGTTGCGTCTGATACTGACGCAACGCGTCTCTAAAGCCCTAGAAGGGCGTTGAGCGCTTGCTAGAAGAAATCCTCCGTTAACATTTTTATTATTATTTAGAGTAATCATCCGTTAATTTGCTGGTTTGTTGTCCAGTCTCGTTGAAGTCAGTCGTTCTGAGGACCGCCAGATAGCATCTCCGCTTACGCGCTTCTCACGCGCTCCTGCTTCACTACCCAGCGGCCAGAATTGGGAAGGAATGAGGAAAGTGGTAGGATTTGGGCACTTCACAGTGGTTGGACTAGCCCTTGTGAAGCTCCCAAACTCGTTTTGTCTGAACAACTCTTCGTCGTCCTTTTCCCGTTTTGCCCGATTTGTCCTTTTGGTCCTGCGCACAGCGGATTTTATTTCAAATCGGTACCAAGACTCTGTAACATCAACCATTGCTACAGAACATCAAGAGTAATGACAAGTCTTAATTAATGAAAGTGTTAAACATTTATTTTGGATAACCATGATAAGTAGAATAAACAAAAAAATCATTGAATGAAATGTGCTCTATTAGTCTGTATGGACTTGTTACATAAATAACTATTGTCAATAATATTTGACCGTTAGATTTACCCGCACCACATGGTGAATACTTTTAAAAAATTTATTTTAAATTGCTTGAGAGGTTCGAAAAATTATCAAATATAGAGAATTGATTCTAAATGAAGTGAGAATTTCTTGACAATTTTTGATGGAGGTGTGTACTCTAACAAAATAACTAACTGATAAAACAGATTTTCTATTGAAATAATAAAAATTGTTCACCATCCGCTGAGTTTGTATTTAACGGTCAAAATATTATTGCAAAATAATTTTTATATTAACCTTTTAATATTGCAAATATTGTTGCTAAAAATTAATATTGTAATTGTATACCACTATACAGTTGTATACACACGAAAATAAAGGGACAAAAATATGTATTTTATTTTTTTAAACATGGCGCACCAATCATAAAATTCTGAAAAAATTCCAGAAGATAACTGCTTTTTAAGACAACATTTGGGAATTTTCTCGTGCATCCGGCGGAATGTAAACTTGCTTCCAAAATTTTAAAATCCATTTAAAAGTTTAATTTTCGAGGCAAATCAAATTTTCACATCAAGAATCACTATTTTCCACGGATATTCATTTGGCCAATTTAATGGAAAAAGTAATATAATAAAAACACATTTTTCTCTATTACCAAGGATGTGCAGCGAGAGGAATCTAAAAGTCCGTGAAAAAAAAGTTTTTCATGGTCCTTGCCTTAGGAAAGATTTACTTTTCTATTTCAAGCAAGGTTATTTTTTATCATCTTATCCAGTTAGAGCCTTTAATTCATTTTCATTCCTGATATATTATTCAGTCTATTGGTTTTTTCGGGTCAATCTTTCCTGTTTTCAATCTGTGTCCGTGAGCTGAAAGTTCTGCTCACCATATGCTATATTTGTAATATTTTGCCCACCATATGATATATCAAACGCTGATTTTTAATTGACAATATTTTACCTCAAAATTAGTTTAACAACAAGATCTTGCTAATTATCAAAGTGATTTATACTTAATCAATTAATGTCTAATTTGTGTCAACAATGCTCAAAAAAGAACAAAATCTGAACATGAAAAACTCGCTTCTCAAACATTTTTTTTCCAGCATTTGTTTTGCTTGCCTGCAATCAATCATAAAACCAGAAAGATGCGGGATGGTGAGGTAAGATCATTGCCAAAGCACCGCACAATCATCTATCTACCCTTTTTTGAATGCGAATCATCACATACTTTGTAAATTAAATGAATAAAAAAATAATTTAGCGTATGACATATCATAGGATGGGCGGTAATGGGTTAAAGGATCTCGAGAGAAAGGATCTGAGTTTGAAACGGATATTTTGATTTTTGAGGGTACTTTACATAAAGCCACAACATTTTCAATTTTCTTCCTTTCAAACTTCGTCCTCCGATAGCATAATGATTTGCTAAAATAAAGGTTCCGGTCTCATTATCGATAAAATCACTAATTTTTTGAAAATTGCAAAAGTTTAAAATTTTCCGGCGTTTTTCTACAACTGCAATATTGAAGATGGAAAATTTTCTTAATATAATTTCTTGTTGGAATACAGATCTTGAAATAATGTCATGCACAATGTTTCGAAATTATCATTAGTTTTCGTGTAATTTTGAGTGAAATTTAGGCAATTTTCAAACAATTATTTTCTCAAAAACAGTTCTTAATTTGAACATGCAGTTCACGTAACAACACCTACCGCCTAGTCGGTAGAACAACTTTTCTGGTGGTTTATAAAGAAAGTTGGACATTTTCAATCTTCCAAATATTCAGAGATCTTAATAAAAATTGGAGTGCAAAAAGTAAGAAAAAGTTTGCCTAAACATTTTCAAAATGTTCTCAAAAAAGTTTCTAATTTTTTTATTACATTTTGTCCTCGAATAGCCTAAACGTCGCAAAAAGAATGGTGTAAAGGTATATCTTGTTTACATTACTGTCAAAATTTGTCACTATCCCGTAAAATTACGCAAAAACCTACTAAAATTTTCGAAACAATTTACACAACTTATATAAAGATCCAATATTGAAGACCAGATTCCATTAAGAAAGCATCTGTACTGTAAATATTGATGAAAGAAGACGCCAAAAACGTTACATTTTGCAATTTTTGAAAATTCAGAAATTTCACCGAAAATCGGTCCTGTCTCATAACATAAACGTACTTTGCTCTGTTTGAGAAAAAATAGTATCAAACAATTTGGCGCGATTTTTGAGAAAATTTTGAAAATTTCGTTGATGGGAAGTACCCCCGAAATAAAGTTTCAAGTTCAAAAGCACACGACATCACGCAAAAGCATCGCACAATATCAATTTGGAGGAAATCCAATAAACGGGCTATCCGATAGTATTGTCGACGGACTGACGGCCAGACAGGCGTTTAAAAATAAATCAATTTTTTGATATCAAGGATCTGGAAAACGGATTGTGAGAATTGTGTACTATTTAATGTAGTAAATTGTAGCGATACCGATTTCCTCATACAAATTAAATAAAATAAACCCGGCCGCCCCGAGTTCTACTGGGAGAATAAACAGATGGCGACACGCGCGCAACCGCGCTTATCGTGACAGCCACTTGCACCCCCGGCCCATTACGAAGTTGTGATGAGAGCTGGTGTCAAAAGATTAACTGAGGGGCGCGCGGACGCAAGAACATCTGCGAAATCTCTAGGACGCCCGCTCGCATTCGGGGAAACCCAGAACGATAATTCTTTCACCGGACAACGCGCCCCTTGCGCAGGGATGGCCGATGTTCTAGAAGGAATAAGAAAAACACTGTACACTCACAGATGGCACAGAGAGCGGAAACTTCCTTCGCTCCTCCCGTCACGATTGGTTGAAAATAGTGTACTGCGCCATTACCTTTGGCCAATAGCGACGCGACCTATTATAAGGAGCTGGAGCACACGAGAAAATGGGTGGGGGTAAAAGTTTACTTGCTACGATTTCGATTTACAAAATTTCAGAAGGGGCTTAGCAGTTGGGAGAGAAACTTCTCTGGGGGCGGAACTATTCATCGGGGAGAGGCGTGTATGCCTCTGAAATCATTAGGCTGAGGGCAGTCGGGAGAGAAACTTCTCTGGGGGGAGCTATTCGTCGGTCAGAGGCGTATGTGCCTCTGAAGGACTTATAAAATTTCTGCGTGAGCTATCATAAAGGGCTGAGTAGTGTGGGCGGAGAGACTTCTCTGAAGCGGGAATCAGTCGCGGAGAGAGGCGAATGTTTCTCTGAAGGAGTTCTAGACTTTTCGAAGTTGTGTTCGACAATTATCATAAGAATCAGAGAGACGCATGGTTGATTACTACGCTCCTGAGATCGAGAGAATCCCGGCCGCTCCGAGTTCTACCAGACACTACCAGACGTCGTTCAACGCCGCCAGACGCCACCGCCCCTTGGTGACGTCACGAGGCGGTTGCTCAGCTGTCGGCAAAGGAGGCCATCGGCCTCTGCCGCATTTTTTGTGAAGGACGCCAGCCGCCCCCCTCGACCGCGCCGTGCCCTTCCCGGGCGCACAAAGACCTTTTCCCAGGCAGTATCACTCAAGGGCATTCGCCCTGTGTAACTTTGTAATGCGGTGCCGCGCTATGGCACATTGACTTGTAATTTTTTTCACCATTGTAATGTTAGTTATAATTCTTTCTAGTTTTAAGCTTTACTCTGAATTCTGACCTTTCATTTTCTTTTCTTTTCATCTAATTTTCTCATTTTTTTATTCAATTTACAAATGTAACTTCCCTGGGGCATTCTTTTTCTTGCCCAGGAATAAAAGTAATTTTTACCAGTGATCAAAGTGTTTGTTTCGTACTGCCATTGTATCTGTTTAACAATTCCTACCATCACCGACTGAGCTACAACCGGACCGCTAACCGGGCATTCTCTAACGAGACGACCGGGGGTGTTACAATATAGAAAATTGTGTAGCCGTACCACACATTTTTGTATCTACTACATTAAGTAGCATACAATTCTCACTTAAAGATGTGATAGCTAAGAAATAACTAATTAACTAAATAATAACCTCCCCAATAATTACGTAACCCTTGCGACAACACTCCGCCTTGTAAATGCAGAAAGTTAACGTAAATTATAGCACAGTAAAAATAATGTGTATTAATTTTATTTGTGTTGTGAATTAAAATTTACGGTAATTAAGTTGGAATTAGTTGCCGATGCTGACTGCTCCTAACAATAAGAGGGCAATTTGTGAGTGAAGGAAGGACGCATAGGCGAGAAAATGTTCACAAGCACACGCCGTCGTGGATGACGCACGAGCGAGAGTCTACTGCGCCAATTTCGAAGGATCCAGGAATACGAATCTACTTATGAACAACATATTTTCTATATTATTTATATTAATTATCTTGTAAAAATGATGAAAAAAATATTGTAATAATTTACATCTAATAACTTCCATTAATGATTATAAAGAAAATTAATTAGTTAATATTTTAATGTTTTAATATAAGACTCAGAAAAGGAATTGTTTCAGCAAATATAGAATATTGTGAAAACATAAATATCAATATTACGTAACACTACACAGATACCCCCTGCCCTTATGAAACCCTGCGTAACGCTGCCTCAAACCCCCTTCCCTCTCTTTAGCGTACGTAATTTATGGGCGATGTCACAAGAAGAGCGTGATATTATGACCAGTATTGTAAAACAAAAACCGACGCAAGATCGGTCCGTTGTGACAAGGTGCTTGACTACCAACCATAATTATTTTTTCCCCTCAGACATAACAGAAAAATCTATAAGTAGGCCCAGGGCACGTTTTCGACCAAATACTCATATGTATTTTCGAAAGTTGCAAAAAATTAACTTTGGAAAAGTAGAACACTGATGATCAGTGGCGGCTGGTACCCCAACAGACTGGAGGAAGCACTTCCATCGAATGACGGAAATGAAATTTCAAAAATTCAAAATGTGAATATATGAATGGATGAAAATCAGAACGGTATAAGTGACATTTTAAAAATTCTGAGAAATCTGTTTAAGTCAATATTACTGTAAAGTCGTGGTGCAATGCATCATTAAAACCACGGCATTTCAATTGTTCATTAAAATCACGAAAATACATTTCCACTTCAATATAGCTTAAAATAAACTCGTTTTCCCCGAATTTATAAAATGTCACTTATACAGTTCTGGTTTTCACCAGTTCATATAATAAAAATGTAAGCAATTCAAGTAAATGAATTAAAACTGAGATTAATAAACATCTATATTGAAACATTCCTTACATTTTATGCGACGTGTTCGTGTAAGCTATGTACACCTCCAGCATACATGGTTCTGGCTTTGATTTCCATTAGGTACTTAAATTAGACTCTAGCACATTGCAACAAGCACTATTGCTTCGACGTCTCACCCAAATAAAATTAGTTTATTTCGAAAACTTCACTACCGTGGTATAAACGACAATAATGAAAGAGCTTCGACGCAATCGTATTCACTAGAACACTCGCAAACTGCTGGCCGACTAACTGCTGGCTCACTGGCTTCCGCAAGACCAAACGGACACCTTTACACAAATATCTTATCAAATCTACGTTTTGAATCAACAAACCTAATATTAAATGAAAACAAATTACCCAAATATCACAAATAATGCATTGAATATCGTCAATAATTGACTGAACTTCTATACTTTAAATAATATGTGAAATTCATAAAATTACGTTGCAACGAGTCTGAGGAAAACAGAGTATTGGGGTTCCCCTGACACTCCCTTGGTCGCCGAGCAGCGCTAGACAGCTCCACCAGCTGGTTGGGCAACCAAAATAGCCTATTTCGCCCGTGATAAATCGAAGGACCAGAGAGTAAATGCAGAAAACCCAGTAATACTGCCAAGAACAGAGAACGTGGTGCAATACCCGGCAAGGCACCAAATACCGGAAAGAGCGCCAGATGGACGCTCCTTGGTTTGAAAATGATTTCAAATACATCGATATTGCTGCAATATCTTGAATATTAAATGTCATTAAAGGAAAATGTATATTCCTAAGATATTATAAGACCTTTTGCGATTATCTGGGGGTTGTGCAACCGTGCAACCTAAGGGCGAGCTGTCACTACTAATGATATAGGTTTTTCTTCATAACGGAATCTGTTCTAAAAGTTAGATCTTTAAATAAGGTCATGTACGAGCAAAATGTTTCGAAAAAACGAGTAGTTTTCTTGAAATTCCTGCTTAAAGTTAACGTAATTTATCAAGCAATTCACAAAAACGGCCAAATATTCCAAATATTTTCTTTATATTTTCTTGGAGAGAGCAAATGACGCTTAAAGAAGTCGCAAATCCCATTTTTGGTGAACATTCGGTATTATCGAAAATTGCAAACACAAAGCAATATTGTAGAAATACATAATTGATGGAAAATGTTCCCCATTACGAATTATTTTATTTACATGTACATCTTGAAATAATGTAAATTAAAATCTCAGAATTTTTGAAAAATGCAAAACCAAATGTTCATTTTTAACGTTGGGAAGGATCATTCTAGGTCTAGGAGTAACGTGGATGTTAGCCCAACTCTAAGACCCTGAGTTTGCACCCCTGCACTGAGTACTGCGGATCTGTGCTGGTTGGAAAGTCTTTTGCAAGCCCATGTGGTATTGAAATATTACGTAACGGTTATAAATAATTCAAGAAAGTATGTGGAGTCGTAACTAGTTTTTTTGGTGAAGTTGAAGGTATGTATGATATTCCGTGGAGATGTCAGTGAAGACTTATTGGAATATATTCAAGATGTCATCATTGGAAGTTTGTCGTAATCGAAAGAACTGCTGGAAATTGGAAAGGTTGATCGATGGATTGATTAATTTGTGTGTCCGAGCACGTCATATGCTAGGGTTAGCCCTGTAAGTATAGTGCATGTTTTAAGTCACCCGAAGTGAAACCCGTTAGAACTGGGGGAACCCCGGCAGAACCGAAATCCGGCGCCGCCTACACGCAGGTTTGTGGGGTTTCCCATCCAGGTATCTCCCACCAGCGCCCCGTCCGGGACAAGTTTTAAGTTCCCTTTTTTCTCAACAGAAGTTGATTGACTTAGTGAGAGATCTTGGACTTCCGAAAGATGCTGCTTATTTACGAGGCTCCCGGCTTAAAAACAAAAAATATTACAACCAGACTCTTCTTGTTCATGGTCTTCACATCGCGAAGTCGTTTTTGTTCCTTACTTTTCACAGGACGAGAATTTTGTTCATTGTGCAGACATGGCGCATTTCGTGGACTGATGGGTCAATTTAATGTACAATGACCCGAGTTATTCGCGACTATTCATAGACTGATCTAAACTAAGTCCAAAGGTTTTTTTGTTACACAGCGGCAATACTTATGCTTCAATTTCAGTTGGCCATTCGATACATTTAAAGGAAACATATGTCAATTTCATAATAGTTCTCGAACGAATTCGTTATAATGAGCACAAGTAGTTGATTTGTGGAAACTTAGAAGTCTTCACCATGCTCGTAGGTCATCAATCAGGGTTCATAAATTTTCCTTGATTTTAATGCTTATGGGGGAGCTGTGACAGAAATTCCCACTGGAACAAAATCTCTGATCATCACGAGAAGCTCTGTTGTCAGGTGAAAAAATGTAATTAGGAAAAGTTTGTTTCCTTCTGAGAAAATCCTGCTACCCCCTCTAAACATAGAGATAGAGCTGATAAAGCAATTCGTTGCCTTTCAATAAAGAAGGTGAATGTTTCAGGTACTTATGCTCGAAGTTTCCTTATTTAAGTAGCGCTAAGATAAAAGAAGGAATCTTTGTAGGCCCAGACATCAGAAAACTTTTTTCAGATCCACATTTTGCTCCGATCATGGATGAGAAGGAGAGGAATTCCTGAATTTTTTTTGAAGAGATTGTTGATTATTCCTTCGTAACGTAAAGAATCCTAACTACAGATGTATTGTGGAACGCATGTTGAAGGATTTTCAAATACTAGGCTGTCACATGAGTTTGAAGATTCACTTCCTACACTCGCATGTGGACTATTTTCCGGAAAACTTGTTGGACGCCATTGAAAAACAAGGGGAAAGGTTCAATCAGAGCATCAAGGGCATGGAACGTAGGTATCAGGCTAAATGGAATGTCAACACGATGGTGAACTGTAGCTGGATGCTACAGCGTGAATCACCTGAAGAGTCATATACAGGGAAGCGCACACGTTTCGAGAGAAAATATTATATTTTAACAAAAATAACAATTAAATATGCATCAACGTTTACTCTGACAAACTTATATTTGTACAAATTAATGTATTTGGTATTGTTAATTGCCATGGCCGAACAGGCACCTTTGAAGTCGCCGCCAGAACGCAGTACCAACACCGCTCAAGAGAGAGCGCTGATCGACAACTCGGCAGCTCCGTCACGCTCGGGCAAACATCGGCGCGGAAGAACTCACCCGTATCGCGGGGTTGGCCGGCGGACCTTCGCCCCGAGCGGGGTATAAAAGCGCCGCTCGGGCAAGCAGCCGGCAGTTGATAAGCGTGCGCCAGCGAGTTGATAGTGAGTGATACAGTGATACGTCGAAGTGCATACGGATTTTGGACTGCCCCACGGTGAACTGGTGAACAACGCGAGGTACACGGACTATCTTCAGGAATTTTGGTTTGACTTGGCTTTTGTTGTTTGGATTTGCTTTTGGATTGCGGAATAAAACACAATTTTAAGAAACTGTGTTATTCTTTGTTGTTTTGGTCACAACAAAACTGGCGACGAGGAAAAGTAAGATGGAGGCCGGCGACCCAATAGTGCAGATGTTGGCACTCATGCAGCAGCAGATGCAACTGCAACACGAGGCGTTTGCGCAGCAGCAACGGCAACAAGCGGAGGCGCAGCGGCAACAAGCTGAGGCGCAGCGGCAGCAAGCAGAGGCGCATGCACAGCAGCTGGCGATTCTATTAGAGGCAATCAATAGACGCCCCCCGCCCCAATTCCACTGTTTCCAGCCCGACTCGGAGGATTGGTCGGAGTACTTGGAGAGGTTCGAGCAGCATTTACTATGTCATCAGGTAGGAGACGCAAGAACAAAGAAAGCGTTTTTCCTGAGCTGCGTAGGAAGCAAAGTGACTAGTTTATTAGGAAAGTTACTCCCGGAAAAAGACTCAGCAGAGTGGAGCTGGGAAGAGATAAAACAAAAATTGGACGCATATTTTAACAAAGTGCCACATGTAGTCGCGGCCATATATAAGTTCTTCCAGTGTAGGAAAAGTGAAGGACAAACACATAGTGAGTGGATTACAGAGTTAGCAGGCCTGGCGCGGCATTGTCAATTCAAATGCCCGCCATCGGAAGGAGAGACATCGTACGCCGAAACACTGATTAGGGACATGGTAGTCTTGCACACGCCGGAAGATAAAGTCAGGTTTTTGGCATGGCAGAGCGGAGATCCGTCGTTAGAAGAAGTAAAAAATTTGTGCAAGACGTACGAGACCACGTGCGAGACGGCCCGCCAAATCACGGCCGGATCGTGCGTGTGTAGTGTTAGCACTAAGGATTCAGTGAAAGATAGTAGCTCAGACAGTGTTAACAGCTTAGGGAGTAGTTTCAGCATGAGAACTGTACGAGTGAGAAAAGATAGACAGAATACCCAGGTCGGGGCAAGGTCGGCAAAGCGGGGCAGCAACTTAAGGGAAAGAGCAAGTGTGAACAGTTTCGAGAGAAAGAAGTCTTGTAGGGGCTGTGGAAAATACCACGATAGAGTCATGTGCAGGTTTAGGGAAGCACAATGTTTTTGGTGTAAGAAAGTGGGTCACATCCAAGAAGTTTGTGAAAAAAAACGGCAGTCGGCACGGAGCGGAAGACAGGAAGAAGAGATGGAGGTAGCCATGATAAGTGAAGTCATTAGTGGAGAAGGGCAAAAAAGATTAACGGTGCGAGTTAAGTTAAGCAATCAACCAATAGAGTTCTTATTAGATACGGGAGCGGCGGTTACGCTAATCAATTTAGACACGTACCACCGATTAGGAGCTCCCAGTTATTCAAAGTTGCAAAAGAGACTGACCAGTTTTGGGAAAACGCCCATTAAGGTGCTAGGAAGCGTTTGTGTGCAGGCATCGTACAAGAGTAAACAGGCAGTAATAGAGGTGTTAGTAGTTGACCGTTATGATGTGACAAATATTCTGGGGCTGGACTCATTCGATAAATTGGGATTTGGAGTTGTCGATGAGATAAACCAAATATCAGACCAGGAGGAACTTCAGATCATTAGGGATTTGGGGTCTGAGTTCGCGGAAGTGTTTTCGCCCGGGCTGGGAAAGTGTAAAAACTTTCAAGCAAGGATTCAGCTAAAGGAGGGCCATAAACCGCGTTTTTACAAAGCGAGACCGGTGCCGTGGGCGCTGAGGGACAAGGTTAAGGAGGAACTGACAAGGCTACAGGAAGAAGGTGTGATAACACCGGTGGCTGCGAGTCAGTGGGCCACACCTTTAGTTTTGGTTAAAAAATCTAATGGGAAGATTAGATTGTGCGGAGATTTTAAGAGCACTGTGAATCAACAGGTAGAAGTAGAACAATACCCGATACCTAAACCAGAGGACCTTTTCTTCAAGCTGTCGGGTGGACAACGGTTCTCCAAAATTGATCTCAGAGATGCTTATCTCCAAATACCTCTGGATCCCGCGGCCAAAGAAGTGTTGGTAATTAACACACCGCTTGGCTTGTTTAGTTATAATAGGTTGCCTTTTGGGGTGAACTCAGCAGCAGCAATCTTCCAGCGCTGTCTGGAACAAATCACCGCGTCCCTGGATGGTTGCTGCAACTACCTGGATGACATCATCGTCACGGGCCGCAGTTTGGAAGAGCACAAGCAAAACCTGAGGAAGCTGTTCGCGGTTTTGCGGGACAACGGTTTTAAAGTTAACCAGGACAAATGTGAGTTCTTCAAAGAGCGAGTGGTTTTTCTAGGGCACGTCTTAGACCGCACCGGGAAAGCCCCAACCCAGCAGCACGTGCAAGCAATTATACAGATGCCCCCGCCAACAGATTTGAAACAACTACAAGCGCTTTTAGGCAAGATGAATTACTATAACAAAGTCATTAAGAATTTCTCAGCGATAGCAGCTCCTTTAAATCAACTTAGAAAAAAGGGGGTCAAATTCGTCTGGTCAGAGGAGTGCAGCAAAGCATTAGACAGGTTAAAGGAAGAGTTACTGCGCACAGTGAAGCTGAACCATTTCATCCCAGGAAGAATTACAACAGTGGCAGCAGATGCTTCAGATTACGGTTTGGGAGCAGTACTATCTCAGAAGGATGAAAAAGGGGTCGAGAGACCGATCGCCTTCATATCAAAGACCCTCAACAAACATCAGAGAAACTACTCGCAAATCGAGAAAGAAGCATTGGCGATTATCTTTGCAGTAAGGAAATTTAACGACTTCCTTTACGGTACCAAGTTTCATATCATCACCGACCACAAACCGTTGGTTCAACTGTTTCACCCGGGGAAGAAAATCCCGGAATGTACGGCCAAGAAGCTGCAGAGATGGGCCTTGTTTTTATCAGACTACGACTACCAGGTACATTTTAGGAGCACGTCGCAGCACGCAAACGCGGATGCGTTGTCAAGACTCCCCGCCGGCCCCGACCTAGAGTTTGACACATCCGAAGAGGAATGCTTCCAGTTGGACCTGGAAGATCTGGAAAGTCTAGTGGACTTTCCACTGGAAGCACGAACCATAGCGAGGGAGACAGACAAAGACCCGGAGCTAAATCAGGTTCGGCGTTTCGTCAGGGAAGGTTGGCCACCAAGGATACTAAGAAGCAACGCCGGGTGGTTCAACAAAAAAGACAGGCTTTCGTGCAAAGCGGGGGTACTATTGTTAACGGGAGACGAATTTACGAAGGTAGTCATACCTAGAAGTCTAAGGCAAACGGTGCTCAAACTTCTGCATCAGGGGCACTGGGGGGTAGTACGCACTAAGCAATTGGCGCGGCGGCATTGCACGTGGACAGGAATGAATGCCGACATCGAACAGATGTTAAAAAAATGTGAAGCTTGCCAACTTAATCAGAGTGCCCCCCCCCAGAGATTTGACACCTTGGCCAGAACCAGCGGAGCCGTGGGAGAGAGTACATATAGACTTCGCCGGCCCCTTTTGGGGGTCCATGTGGTTAGTAGTAGTGGACGCAAAGTCCAACTACCCCTACGTAGTAGAGATGGGAAACACCACGTCGACGCAGACTATAGAAATGTTAGAGAGAATTTTCGTCACTGAAGGTTTACCTGCTGTCTTAGTTTCAGATAATGGTCCTCAGTTTACATCCCAGGAGTTTGCGAGATTTTGCGGGAGCAACGGCATTCAACATATTTGTGCACCTCCGTTTCATCCGCAGTCAAACGGAGAGGCGGAGAGGTTCGTCAGAACTTTTAAGACAGCTATGGGGAAAGCGCGTGCAGCGGGAACACCCAAGTCCCGAGCACTCCTGAGGGTCCTGGCAACATACAGGGTCCTGCCAGGCTCGACGGGCAGAAGCCCAGCGGAAGTTCTTCACGGCAGGCAGCCCCGAACCCTGCTATCACTCCTGAGCCCTAACGACCCACATAGAGCAGGAGGTATTGGCTCAAAATTTAAGGTATGTGACAAAGTCTATATACAGTCCCTAAAAAAAGAGCCAGCGTGGGTGCCAGGGGTGGTACAGGAGGTTCGGGGTAGCAGGGTATATGCAGTGCGAACCCTGGAGAGGCTGGTCACGCGCCACCAGGGGCAAGTTAGGCCTAGAGCTAACGAGAGTGAAGTAGACACCCGGCCGTGGATCTCATCAGAGGAGTTTCGCAAGAAAGTAATGAAAGAAATGATTTATCCCCCACAGGAGCCCACGATCGGAGGAGCATCAGCAGCTGCAGCAGACACGCAGGCGGAAACAGCCGCCAGCAGCAGCGGCGAGCGCGCCTGTTCGACCAGGTCGGAGCTACGGCCCAAGAGGACTACCCGTTCGGTGCGATTTGCGCCGTACACGACGCATTTGGGCGCGGAGGGTGCCATGGCCGAACAGGCACCTTTGGGTCGCCGCCAGAACGCAGTACCAACACCGCTCAAGAGAGAGCGCTGATCGACAACTCGGCAGCTCCGTCACGCTCGGGCAAACATCGGCGCGGAAGAACTCGCCCGTATCGCGGGGTTGGCCGGCGGACCTTCGCCCCGAGCGGGGTATAAAAGCGCCGCTCGGGCAAGCAGCCGGCAGTTGATAAGCGTGCGCCAGCGAGTTGATAGTGAGTGATACAGTGATACGTCGAAGTGCATACGGATTTTGGACTGCCCCACGGTGAACTGGTGAACAACGCGACGTACACGGACTATCTTCAGGAATTTTGGTTTGACTTGGCTTTTGTTGTTTGGATTTGCTTTTGGATTGCGGAATAAAACACAATTTTAAGAAACTGTGTTATTCTTTGTTGTTTTGGTCACAACATTAATAACGTAAATAAATAAAAAGTGTCAGCCAATTCTGTTTTCTTATACCGTTACAACTACTGTCTTTCGAGATTGAAAACAATCTGTACGTGATAGAGAAAAACTGAGCTCACTTTCAGTTTCAGAACACCAAAAAATATAATAATCAGATTAAATTATCAAATCAAATTTCGAAACGTTTTCTTTTGCGCGTTTGTGTACTTAGTCTGGGATTAGGGGAGGGGTAGTTGGAGTAGGATTTGGATTTGGAGAATTTGCAAAATATTGCAACACTAAAGATGTTTCCCTGCATTGATTTCGGTTGGCGAATCTCTTGGTTTGTATGGCGACTCGGAGCAAAAAATTACAATAAGTGTTCCTCTCACGTTCATTTATCGCCCTAGGGACCCACACATTATTAATGAAAGTGTTTCTAGAGCATTTTGCTGGGAAAATTAATAATAAATAAAATCTTAAAATGAATAAAACTCGCAATGCACTTTATTCTTAACAAATACAATTATTGCGTTTTGTAATCATTATTAATGCGAAAGTTTAATTTCGTTCCAACATTTAAAATTATTTTGGCCTCTTCTTACTACCATAATATTGAGGATAGAAAGTATTTCGTAATGAAATCGTTTGTTCAAAATTAGATATGTAAATTAGGTCATGTACAAAGTTTTTGAAAATGTGGGTAGTTTTTGCGTAATTATTACGTGAAATCATGACACTGTTTTTAATTCTCAAATTTTTACTTTCTTATGTACTTAGGAACGAAGTATTGGAATGTTACAGCGGAAAGAAGATTTTTCGACCGAAAAACTCGTATTGTAATGACCTGATCGAAATAGTAGATACATTTTGTTTCTTTATGTGATAAATTACCACTTCCTCTATCACGTGGAGTCAGAATTCGCGTTTTGTGGGTCCTTGATATCGAACTAACGATGCTACATCAACGCGTATTCTCTCACATTATTTTAACCTTTTGCAATGTTCGAAATTCGCCGACAATAGGATCAGCATAATTTTGTTCCATCCTTTTGTACATAAGAGGAGGAAATGTAAAGAAACAATTTGGAGGCGTTTTTGAGAAAATAGTTTTAAAAAATCTTCATTTCACGCAAAATTATGCAAAAACTGCTTATTTTTCGAAACATTTTACATGACCTTATTCAAGATGTCTTCAAACAACAGTTTTCATTAAGGAAAATTACCTCTATCTTCAGTATTGTAATTGCAGGAAGACGCAGGAATTTTTTGAAACTTTTGTATTTTCAAGAATTCAAAGCTTTTGAAAAAATAAGATCTGTGTAAAGTTTTTAAAACAAATTTGTACGTTATCCGGGGACGAAGTTTAATCCAAAAATTTTGAGCAATTTTTTACACAAGTTTGAAAATATCGTGGAGTCTTAATGTATAGTATCCCAAAATTGAAGATATCCGTTACTTACTCGCAGAACATTGAGTTTGTTCAGATCGATTGGGAATATCAATTTTGGTGAAAAGTGGCTTAACGATTTAGAAGCTATCGTTGACCACAGACGGACGGACGAACGGACGAACGGACGGACAGGCAGACAGACAAGACGGACAGACGTACAGACAGGACGGACAGACGCACGGATGGAGGAACGGACGGACAGACGTTTTGTTTCCATCGATTTTTCGGTATCAAGGACCCACAAAACACGGATACAACATGTTTGAGGAAGTAATTTACTTCACACAGGAACGAGATGTATCCCCCATTTCGTTACCAGGGCTCGGCAACAATAGTTTTTCTGTCGAAAAATCGCAGATTTGCGGCGCAAGATTACAATACTGTCTCTTCTTACGCAACAACGCGAGGGAGTAATAAATTGATTTACAGCAAAAGTGTCTGAGAGTCTACACTCAAATGCAAGGGCCTAAACGGTTCAGACGACTATTTCAAAAACTGATATTTCCCGATCGATCTGTCGGAACTCCAGATTCTGTGAATTTGAATTAGATATATTGATTTTATACTTTACAGTCTTAATATTTCCCAAATTTTCTCAAAAATGTCTCCAAATTTGTGGATATTTTCCCCCCTTAGACAGAGCAAGGAATGACGTAGGTCTCATTGCCGTTGAACTATCTGCATTTTCGAAAATTGCAAATGTTACAAATAGTACGAGAAATTATGTTCTGTTGTAGCACCTTTAGTTTTTCATTGAAAACTTGTTTCAAACGAAAATTTGTTTCAAATACCAGTATTTAATGCAATACCGAACCTTTTTGCACATTCTAAAGACGATAGATACGAAAAATCATGAAAGAGATTGTCGTTTATCGACGGGCAATTAGCGGGAAAACAATAAATGAGTTAAACATTGCAATGCTTATTTCTGCCTCATTAAGGAGCAAGGCTCATAAAAAAATCCTACTCCGAGGCAAAGCATTGATTATTTCTTAATGGCTTAAATTATGTTAAAGATATTTACCCATTTTCTGTAGTCTTTACGTTTTCGGGCGTGCCATTTGAAATTCCGTAAATTATTATAATTTCGTAAAGTCGTTTTATTGTCTTAATTATTATAATTTCATTTATGTGTAGGTTGTAAACAAACACAATCCACTGTAGTAAGAAATTGCCTGCATTTGCTACACACAGAGCAACGTAACATCGCAATAATAATGAAGCTCAGGAGACATTTTCCATTTTATTTTTCAATTTCTACAAAATATAAGCAACATTCGAGATACACGAAGGGTAAAGTGCGCAAGTCATATATTAAATGTGTTAATTTTAAAATCTAGAGACGAATATGAAAGGGAACAGAGTGGAATACCCTTGCGGTGATTCAAAATTCAGGGAATCATTTCCATTCGCAGAAAATGTAACATCTGCCAAGCTGTAGTGTTTGTTGAAGTGACGTCACAAAACTGAAATAACACATTTTGCACCCTTTTTGTTATTGAGACGATTGGCGGCACCAGGGTTAAAATTGATGTTCTTACGAACACAAGTACTACTAAATTATTGCAATCTTATTTAAATTTAGACGTTAAAAACTACATTTAAATGAACATGTATTATTAAATTTATTCACGGGATTGGTCTGAACTAATTTTATATTGAACTGATCGTGTCGTGAACTAATTTAATAGTTCAATGGTCGTGATTTCTACAATAAACATGTAATATGACGTAACAAATAGGAATACGGATTTTATTATGAACTTTTTTCTCCTTTGACTAGAATATTTGTTTTCAAACTAAAAGGCAGCTAAAAGAACATTAGGTTGTGTACCGGTACTAATGACATCGTAACAATATGCAACACGTTATGGATCCTTTTATTATTTTGTCAAAAGCTGTAAATTTCTTTTACGTATAATTTTCGGAGAGGATGCTTCTAACTATAGAGGCAAAACAGCGATTCGTTTCATTATATTTTATCAAAGACAAAATTTTTACAGACAGTTCATTAGCAATTACATTCCTATTTGAACTTCACACATTTTATCACATTTCGACTATTTGCAATATTTTTTTAAGTTATTGGTCAAAAGCATAACATTTTCCAGTTTGTTAATACGACAGAGTAAAAAAATCAGCGGTAATAGGTAGGTGGTTAGATAGGTTTGAAGTTGCTAATGAACTGTCTGTAAAAGTTTGGTTGTTAATAAAATATATTGTTTAAATGCAGATATAAACATATAATTAATTGATTGTTTACTTTTTTCATGTATCATTGAAAACTGGACAATCATTGACCTAGTTCTTTCACAATATTTGTCGTACGTCTCATTATAATTAAACTTATCTTTAAATAATACACAAAGAAAATATAGACCACGTTTAGAAGATTGCAAATACAAGTTATGATAATAATGGAAGAATATACATTTGAGTCAGTACAGTCCATTTAAATAAAAACAATTTTAATCCAATATTCTGGTGACTTTGAATCGAATATTTTCATATCATTTTTTCAGGTGGCACAAAATTGAATTCAAGTATTGCATGTCCATATTTTATAATGATCTTTACGTTAAAACCTGATTAACGTGAAAATTATGTTCCGGATTGTTCCCGTGTATCTCGACTACATCTGTGCTCCGTTAAGTAACGGTGATTTCCAACGCTTAGATTGAAAGAAAGAAAACGACACCTAAACGAATTGAAATTTACAAGTATCCAGTGGACGACTTCCAATGTAATTTTATAATTTAAAGATATTTGGTATGAAAAATTACCTAGAATACTACGTTATATTAACTATAAGGGGAAAAATACGCCTCAAGCTGTGTGGAGGATATTGCAATTTACTAGAATTCTGAAAGGAGAGCATAATGTCCATAATTTTTACAGTCCAACCAAATACGTATTTATAATTGACAAATTCTAACGGTACAGGTATCTTCACTCTGCGGCCTCACTCAATTGCACTTTGTAATTCATCTGGTGGGAGAGGGAGCGCGCTTTGTGGAACGAAGGGAGGAAATAGACCCAGCCTCAACTAGTATGAAAACTAAAAAAAAGTAAATTATGAGCTCCGTCACGCTGATTTGCCGTCACGCCGTATTGGCTGCGCAATACGGCCATACAAACTTAATTTTGAAAGCAAAATGTGGAAATGGGAAGTATATTTCAATATGCTCAAGAAGGAAGCAAAGGGACAGATCCATAAACAAGCTGCGGACGCTGAAGTGCAGAGGCTGAAGGACGTGCTAAGGCGCAGTGGCTCTGCGCGCAGGGCGACGTGGTCGTCCAAGCGATGATTTTAGCCTACATTCCCGTTGACCGCTTCGCAAATAAGAACGAAGACTTTTGACGGTACTTATTATTCTAATTGTTCCTTCCAAAGCCTTTTATTAAGTTATTCACTTACGTGATGACCAAAATCCCTAGGGTCTCGTGTAGATTAAGACTGGCTTGTAGAACTTTGGGCCACAGGAACAAAATTTAACCAAATGTTTGTGAATTAAACATTGGAGGAATAGGTATTATAACTGGGATACACGTGGACCAAAATATAAGGTATTTATACTTGAGCATATTATGAATTTAAGTGATTCCAATATACTTGCAACTATAAAAGCTGTAGTCTTAGTTTGCCTAGATAAGAACACAATGTCGGAACGTGATCACACGAAATTGTTTCCATACCAGGACTGAAAAATGGGAAAATGGGTCCCTGTGTGAAAAGTAACGAGGAGAAATGTTAACAGTTTTAAATTTTGAATTATCTTCTGAAGAGTGCATGGAGAACAAGATTGGGATTTGTAAAAGAAGGTTTAGGATTTGTTGCATCTATACACCACACTAACACTTGTTCGTACCAAAGAAATCTTAATTACGATGTGTTTTCTTTCCGACGACGACTCGTACGGCGTGCAAAGTAGACAATGTGCGGCGGGTGCCGCGGACGCCTTACCTTGGCCGCCAGCAGGAGCACGGTGACCAAGTGGCACGCGAAGGCCGAGGGTGCAGCCATGGCGTCTTCCCGGGGCAGCGGCTGCGGCACGACGACGGCGCGGCGGCGGCTCGGCGGCGGCTGGGCGGCTGGGCGGCTGGCCTGGCGCGGCGGGGGTGGCGCAGCCAAGCGGGGCGGGCGGCGCGGGGCGGCGCGGGGCGAGGCTGCAGCCGGCGAGCGCTCAGCGAGGACTACGGTGTCTACGGCGTGCGCGTGCAAAGAGGAAGCACACGCGTCACGCGTCGGCACGCGCCGCTCCTGCGCCGCCCCTGCGCCGCCTCCCGCGCCGGTACTGTTACCCGCCCGCCCGCCGTGACCGCCGCCGCGCCGCTTGCACACGAAAAACGATCGATTTATTCTGGAACGCTGTAATTGGCATTGTTCCGTCATTTTTCTGCAGCTCGGCAATACGTGAGGTTTCGGGCCAATTGGATGCACCGAAAGCAATCACGAATCCCCTAAATCAATCACGACTCTCTTAGCATATCTGTCCTTCCGACTCTTGCAACACGGTGCTTTCCTGAAAGATTAAAATCTTTCGTCCACTGACCGAGAACTCGAACGCGGAGAACCGGAACACTAATTATATTTAATTCTTCACAAGGCGAAACATTACGTTTATTCCCCGCACTCAACGATTGAGAAATAATCGGATAATTTGTCCTGTGGATTTATAACTAACTGTGGTCCCTTTTAGTATTAATTTAACTGGTAAGACGTGCTCGTTTTTGGAGAGAGTAGAAAAGTTTCGAGTTGAGGGTTAATTCGTTTTGTACCATCTATTTAATAAAACTTGCTTCATTCCAAGGAGAAACATTTTGAAAAGAATACAAACAATCCATTGACAATAATTTTATTTCAATGAAATACAGTGTAATTTGCTGAAACGACACTCATTTTTCGTTAACAGTTCTGTGAAACCGAGCCATTTTTCAATAAGCCACGGCTAAAATTACCCACTATTAGGTGATCAGCTAGCTCCGCGGTCAGCGGCCAAACACATGTCTTAGATTAAACTGTATTTGACAGACATGGCTCCCGCTGCGTTTTTGAACCGTTACAGTGGAAGAGCGGTTGCTATTACTGTTGATTCAGTACATTCCTGCATCAAGACTTATTGCCACATTACTCGAAACAGAGCCTAGAGTGATTTATTTTACCAGAAGGTCAATTTCTATTTCAGATAATTATGATTTTCAGCATAATGTATAGTTTGTGACGAGAAATTCACTTTCAGATCTAGTTTACTTTTTAGTTCGGTTCTGAGTGTGGAAAGTGAATTGCTCCAGGAAGACAATGGGCAATAAGTCAAGACTATGACACAACCCTAGTGGAAACAAGTTTCAGCGAGAAAACTTGACAATATTGTTAATGAGTAAAAAGACACAAGTATAATTATATGTAAAAATTGAACTTAAAAAATGTTCAATCGACTTTGATATATAAACACACACTAAAAACTAACAAATAATTCCGAACGTACATTTACTTTCTCGTTTTGGCAACGACATTACATGTCAAACGTTAAATTAACATTACATGTCTTGTTAAATAATGTCGTTGCCGAATGGAAAGACTAAATCTATTATATTCGGAATTAGTTCTTACTTTAAAGTGCGTTTCTATATTTCGAAGCCTTTTTATATTTTTTTTAAATTTTCGTGTCTACTTTCGACCTCCACCGGTATAGGCGAGTGTAAAGACGGCGCCTTTTTGTTCGAGAGTACCAGATTGAGAGATCGGCATTCAATCCCGGCCAAGTGCCACGAATTTGCTTCAGGTGATTCACATTGGTGAGTTTGTGGCGCCTGCTAGAATCGAATTCGTCGCCAACTGCCCTGGTCAGTAATTTTCGTTGTTTCCCTGATTCCTTCCAGGCGAATGCCGGAACAGCACCATACCCAACTAGCCACGAACCAATATAATTCCATCACCTTCCCCAATCCGGCCCGGGTGGCCGTTGTGGAGATGGAGGGCCGTAGCCCGTCCTGCCGTAATTGGAAAACGACCGCAAGGAGGACTTGTGGGCACTGCGCGAATAAACGCCGATTCACAACGCGAACATAAATATAAGCATGGCGTTAACATAAAAGTTAGGACTACGTCCATAGGCGGACTCATTCACAATGTGTTCGCATAAGCATAACACGTAAGACGTTAACTTAAAAGCTTGCAAGTTTCTGTGCTTATGCTTACGTAAAACATAAGAAATGAACCAGTCACAGAACGGTAACTCAAAATCGAGAATCGACAGAGAAGCGAAGTCGATAGACGAACTAACGCCAAATGGGCCATGGACGTAGTCGATACTTGAAAATCGATTCTCACATCCAAGAATGCCTCACAGCCAATAGAAATTCTATTGCTTAGGTTTATGTTAGACATAATGAATACTTCAGTCTATCAGTTATGTCAATGTTTACGTCTATGTGTCGTTATGCTTATGTTTACATTTGCATTGTGAATGGTCCTTAATGCTAGGAAATAGAAAATAACCACCCCCATTAGTCTCGGCGGAGGCGTATTATCGTCACAAACTACGAGTACGTCGTTCGAATCCACCCGTTGTCTTGAGGAGAATTCCACCAAACGGCTGCTGTGATCGGTAGTTTTCCGTGGGTTTTCTTATCAATACCAGGCGAATGCCTGGCAATATATTACAAACGGGTTGCGGACGCTAACCACTAGCGATATTTCCTATATTTTCGCCCCCTTCTCTCCTTACATCCACTTCCACTTACATGCCCCACTTACATGCCCACCTAACGGAAGACCATTCGAGGGCTTAGACAGCGTTGCGGTTGGGGCGGGGCCACGCTGGAGGGAGGTAGCATAGTGGTGATGGTAGAGGGAAAACCCCGCAAGCCCACGTGCCGGTCGGCGCCGAATCTCACCTTCCAGTAGGGAAGGAACACCGCCACCTTCCGAGATTAATGATAACAAATTAATTATGGCAAAAGGAAAGGAGCGTTCAAATTCATGAAAATGCACTCTGCCCACCCTCCAAGTTCTTACCTGCGAATTAACAGGACCAAGTAGTGGTAGCGTTTCTTGTCATGGTAACGCCCCACTGCCAACTGAGAGACTGGAATATTTTTTAAATACGTGAACTTGAAATACGAAAACTACTTCATATAATCACTCCTGTAATAAGAATTAATCGCCAATTATGTTATTCATCACTATCTGAAGAAATGCAGCGTTACCAGGGAATTTATTTTTCAGAATCACCTATTAGACAGAAAAAGGAATAAACTTTCTCTATAAAATAGTGTCGCTTGAATGTAATTTCATTAAATCCTCGCAACTTCTCCCCAAGCTTCTCTCCGCGAAGTAATAATGGTAGAAGAAATGGTAGTAGTGGTAGTAGTAGTAATGGTAGTAGTCGTGGTTGTGGTAGTGATAATAGTAGAGGTAGTAGTAGAGGTAATAGTAGTAGTAGTAGTAGTAGTAGTAGTAGTAGTAGCAGTAGTAGTAGTAGCAGTAGTAGTAGTAGTAGAAGTAGTAGTAGTAGTAGTAGTAGTAGTAGTAGTAGTAGTACTAGTAGTAGTAGTAGTAGAGGTGGTAATAGTAGTGGTAGCGGTAGTAGTGGTACCCTACATGTTGTTCATGGATTTTGGTTCGTAAATTAAAAATATATTATCTCAGTAAGTGGTAGTAATAGTAATAGTAAGTGTGGTAGTGATAGATGCAGTGACGGCGGTGGTTGTAGTGGTGTTGGTGGTAGAAGTGGTAGAAGTAGTAGTAGTAGTAGTAGTAGTAGTAGTAGTAGTAGTAGTAGTAGTAGTAGTAGTAGTAGTAGTAGTAGTAGTAGTAGTAGTAGTAGCAGCAGCAGCAGCAGCAGAGTAGCAGCCGTTGCAATAGTAGTAGCATCAGTGTTAGTAACGCAGCAGAATCAATAATACAGAAGTGCAATCAGTCGGTGTAGTAGCACCGTTATAGCAAAAGCAGCAACAATAGTAATGAAAATAGCAGCAGCAGAAGTGATTGTAGTAGAAGCAGGAATCAATGACAACGATGTGATATATAATGTTATGAATCAATGGGAAGTTATTATAATTATGTAGAATATGAATAAATTAATAATAGCAACCCAATACCAGCCGATCCGGGTAGCCGAACTCGTTAAGGCAGAAGTGCACTTGCGGTCCCCAACCGAAGGACGGCGGGATCGAGCCCCGCCTCGGGCATGGTTGTGTTTGTGTGTCTTTGTATGTTTGTGATTGTCCATTTCATCCTTATCATCATTAGTCACTAACACCACCATTATCATTATCATTTCACCTCATTCCCCCCGGCCTAACAACCCTTGGCATAAAAATGGATTCAGAATGAAAATGCTGATCCCCCATAAAAGTCATGTAAAAACACATCAAGCAAAAATAAAGATCCTCCAACTAAAACCACACATTAATTTCAAAAGTAAAATCTCCCTGAACAATAAAATAGCTCTATACAATCATATTATCCTACTTATAATGATATATGCGTTCTCTATCCGGTTAAATGATTCGAGAACCAACTTAAAATTCAAATCCCTCAAAATAAATACCTCATTACAATTACACAGGCCCCATGGTTCGTTTCAAATTTACAATTGCACAAACAATTAAATATCCCACACATAATTTCATTCATTACCAAGATCTCCAGCAAATTCTACGTATACATCAATCAAAACGATCACCTATCCCGTTTTAAGCCTGCTCAAATCTTATATTCCCGCACAAGAATTAAAAACAAGTTCCCAATTCAAGCTTTATTGAACATACGAGCTGGAAAATACGGAAAGGCGCTATATGAGCTCCGTTACCCGTTATTAGTTGGATTTAGAATTAGGTTAGTTTATAAGGTGATTTAAGTCGTCACAAACTACATATGTAAAAATAATGTAGTACTGATCTATGTAAGTTATAATTTCAGTAAAAAGAAAATAAAATGAAATGAAAGGAAATATTAATAAATCGGTCAATTGCTAATTAATAGCGTGTTTATATATCAGTGTCTTTTTGAATTCTTGTACGAAAAGGTCAAAATATGGGCTTAAATGTTTTTTGAGTGACATAGCTACCTCCTCACTATTGTCTCTGACCTTCTCTCTCTGGCCTAATATACATTCCCCTGAGCGCCTTCACAAGAGTCAGGTTGAATTCTTGCTCCCATTTCTCCACGCTAACAAGATTCTGACTAGGTTCCAAGTCGTGACAATGGCCACAATCTTTTATATAACAATTAGTTTCTAGGCAATAAACATAATATAATTCCTAAATATGGATTGATGATGGGACGAAGAAAATAAGTTTTGGAATTCTCGGAATTCAGTGGTAAGTGAATGGTAACGTTGATGATATTTTTGTTATATATTTGTTATTAGATATACAAGATGACTAACATGTTATAACTGGCATTTGTTCAAATATGTGTTGATGTGAAGACTACTTATTAATATAATATTTGAATCGAAAAATGTAAATACCTATTTTGAACTTGTTTAAAGATTTTATATTCACAAAACTTTTTTTTGTTTTACTTTATAATTGTCTGAAGATGAGTCCAAACGTGTCTTGAAACGTTGCACGAATAAAAAACTCCAAATAAAAGATTAATTAAAAATCGACTTGTTTAATTGTCTCGAATACACTGAAACCTAAAATAAATATATGTTTATTTCTTTGGTGTAGCTTGCTTGTAAGCCAAACACTTTTTTGTAGCATGAACGACAAACCCATCAAAATCAAATCATAGACAGTTCTGCAGAAGCTGAACTGATAAATATAATAATAATAATAATAATAATAATAATAATAATAATAATAATAATAATAATAATAATAATAATAATAATGTTTGACATTAAGCAACTTTTCATTAATAAATCTCAAGCAAATATTTATTTTAATTGAAAAACCAGGTTCGAAAAATTATGTTTTAAATCAAATATTTTTGTAGCAATTATTAATTATTAGATAATCTTATTTTTATATTTTATTATTTTTTATATTTTATTATTATTTCAGTTTATATTTTCCCAATAGAAATCATGAAATTTTAGTGAAAAGTTTTAAACTAAACAAAATGATTTGAATTGTCATAAAAATTAATTATTCGTTGTTTTTTGTTTCTTGAATGGGTCATAATAGGACCACGCGATATAAAAATTACGTGCATCCCAGCGGGGCTCAGTCATGATTATGGGGATAGAGCCACGTTACTTTTCTATTGGGGGATCAGCATTTTTAATGCTGATTCCATTTTTACACCGCGAGGTTGTGAGCCCTTGGGATGGGGTGAAATGATGACGATGAAATAATATAATAGACACACACAAACATACAGTGACCCACACTTATAATAATAATAATAATAATAATAATAATAATTATTATTATTATTATTATTATTATTATTATTATTATTAAAGTGATAGGGGGTGAAAGGACTACGATGATGGGGGGAGGAGAGGTAGTGTTCGTGGGATTTTTTTAACAATTCCAGCATTCGCCTTATGACCAAGGGAAACCACGATAAAATTCCGGTTAGGATGGCCAGCCCGGGGATTGAACTCGGATCTCCTGATCGCGAATCCAGAGCGCTACACACTGAGCCACTTCCCTCGGTTATTAGCTTTATTAAACCTTTTATTTTATTTATTTCATTAATTGGTCAATTATATTCTTACTTCAACAGCAATGATTAATTGCTAAAACTTGAAAATTGTACTAAAATCCTATAATGGTTATTTTATCTAGGATGATCTTTTTTAGGGTGCTTCTGTCAATCTTATCAGTGATCCAGCCAACTGAATCGACAATGAAACATTATGTAATCATGTTGCTAAATTTGGATTTCATCAAATCCAATATGGAATTTTTTCAAGCTCGAAACAACTTTACAACGACGGAAAATCATGATACCTTGTCTTCTGATTGGTTTGTCAGGAATCTTCTTCATTCCGCGCTCGGCTACCGAACGGTGCACACCTTGTCCGCTGCTTATCGCTCCGCAGTACGTCGACTGTGACCAGTGATAACAAGGGCCCTTACGGGGTCGTGATCCGGCCTTCAGCAAGCTAGTGACATCAGTGTTTATTACTAGACATATCATCACGAGGTGTTATCGCCCCGGCGACGGGCCCTTTCGGGCCACTTAGTGCAATCTTTGTTGTTTTTTTCATCTCATAGATGAGTACTCAGAAGTAAATATAGTTTCGTAAGGTTAAATGTTCAATACAACAATGGCAGAAAATGCGAATGCATCATTTCCGCCGATATCAGATGTGGTGTTGTCAGCTCTACACGCACTTAACGACTACAATTATACGGAGCCGCATCGAATTAATCACCAGCAGCAGCATCAGTAGCGCGCCAACCTGCAAATTCAACCTTCACGCAGCTGTCTACACCACCCGTAGGATAATTTCAACCGTCTCCACAGCGCATTCTCCTTCTCTTAAGCGCCCCAGATTGCGAAATGCAGTGTATAACCAAGCTTCGTATGTGCAGGGATACATCATGCTTTATACTGCAAATGTGCCCCTATATAACATCCCAATCGGCAATAGATTTTCCACTCTCGATCCTCACCCCGACCCTGCCCCAAGGCAAGGTGCCTCAAACAAAGATTCTCCTTCCTCACAACCAATTAAGATACCTCTAATCATTATTCATGATCCACCTGCTCGTACGGAACTCTTGCAAAAAAATTAAGGAATTGCTTAAACATTAACATTTTGTTACTAAAATCAGAGGACCTTATATTGAAATCAGAAGTGCAATCGAAGACTTTACTTTACTTCTTAAGCACTTGTCAACGAAAGAGTTGTACTATCATACCTACAGGGACTAAACAAAAACTACTGTTTCTGTGGTTCTTCGAAACGTCCCAACATCCTATAGTGAGGAAGAGATACATCAAGAACTAGTAAACAAAAATTTACCAGTAATAACGGTTATCAGACTGACTGATTCTAATCGTAAAGCTTGGTCTTTATGTGCAGTTACTCTTACGAAATCATCAGAAAGTAGGGCAATATATGAACTAAAAGGACTGTTCAAAGTTATATTCACGGTTGAAGAGCATCGTCATAGACCCGGGCCAGTTCAGTGTCGAGGTTGTCAGATAGTCGGAGAAACATGTGGTATTCCTCCTCGTTGCGGCAAATATAGAGGGCCGAATACCACGGCCGAAGTTCTAGTACTGATACCAAATGTCACTCCGTGGAAAGGCTCTGGTAGCGACTGTGAAATTTGTCAAAAAATTCTCCATAGAAAATCACTCCCAGCCCGCTATCCCATCCGACAACAATTCGCACAACAAGCGATGCCCCATCATCCACGTTCATTAACCCCATATCCTGATCCATCCCCTTCCATTTCTATTACAATGCCTCAAGAACCATATTCCCCCCGTCGTATAATTTCACAGCCGTCATAACCAAACCAAAGGCCGCTCTATTCTGATGTTTTCCAGTAGCCCATACACCCGCCCATTAGGCAGTCCTTTCAGTTGGAACAATTTATCTTCCAACAGGTAAAACATTTCTTCTCCCTACTCCTAAGTCAAATTATTCCTTCTCATAAATTCCATCCTTCAATCAATAAAATCATATTATCCATAAACATGCCTATAAGTAGTGCCACTCATTCCTCACTACGTCTCATTTCATGGAATGCAAACGGCGTTAAACCTAATATTCATATGCTACCCCCTTTTTGAATAATAATAATAATAATAATAATAATAATAATAATAATAATAATAATAATAATAATAAAAATACAAGTAGCAGTCATTCAGGAAACTCATCTTTGTCTTTCAAATGAAAATTTATATTCCCGGCTTTATCCTCTATGGCTATGACCGACCGCGAAATCGGTGCAGCGGTGGTGTTTCCATATTTGTAAAAAATTCCGTAACACTTCACCAGCTATCTTTAAATCATACAAAACAAATTTTTAAGAAAATGTGCAAAGGCTCCTTGGTTCATTTCTAATACACACATTCAAAGAGAACTTCAAATAGAGCCCCTAAACGAATATATAAGAAATAACTGAGACAAATTTTTTACACTTCTTCCATCTTCTCCTTGCAGCATAAAATTTACAATGGGAAAAACATTAAACAATCCCAAGAGAATAAACTCACGATATCCGAAAGATATGTTCAAACCCCCATGAAAATAAGTATCCTCTATAAGAATATATGTTAAAAATAAAAATATGTATTTTCTTTTTTTTGGCTACAATATATAATAAAAACAAATTGTGTAAAATATCAAGAATGTATTATGTGTAAATTATCTAGATATGTTAAATATATATATATATATATATATATATATATATATATATATATATGAAACGATGTAAATTAGTTAGTAGTAATATACAAGAGTGAGAGGTTGTATGCCCAAATGTTATGTATTAAAATTATGTACAAACCCCTGAAAGGCATAACTGCCGAACAGGAAGAAAATAAATTTAAAAAAACAAAAAAACAGCTATCTTTAAATATAAATAATACTTTCGAAAATATTAGTGCGGCTATACAGCAGAAATATCAATCTACCCTAATAATCACTTCAATTTACAAGCCCATAATGTTCCATACAGATTAGGTGATATTGATACTTTATTTTCCTCCCGTCAACCCACATTAGTGATCGGTGATTGGAATGCTAAACACGTTGCTTGTGGAAGTAGACTAAACTCACCTGTT
Source organism: Gryllus longicercus (assembly GCA_038098605.1). NCBI lineage: Eukaryota > Metazoa > Arthropoda > Insecta > Orthoptera > Gryllidae > Gryllus > Gryllus longicercus. Next base: position 218,990 of record JAZDUA010000536.1, on the reverse strand, counting down.
GGTAATCTGTTACTAGCTGACATACAAAGATTAAATCTGGCTGTGTATGCTTCTGATACACCCAGCTACTATCTCTACCGCGCGTCAGTTCAAGCTGATATTCTAGATTTCGGGGTTTCTAACAACATAATTTGTAACATCCAAGTCGAGACTCGTATCGCCCTGCAATCCGATCATCGTCCCGTTTTCTCACTCGGCACACCCCCAGAAGAAATTTGCCCCTTTCAGCCTTATCATTTACGTAATGTCAACTGGCCACATTATCAGTTGCTAGTTACACATCTTCTACCTCCACTGCCATTACTCCGAACTACGCAGGAAATCGACAGCGCCATTGACTCACTTACTCATACTATATTAGACGCCTTCAACTTAACGGGCCCCACAGCCCATCAACGCACTTCACTTCAAGCACTACCATCTGTAGTGAAGAAACTGGTGGATTATAAACGATATATTTGTAATCACTGATTGAGACATCAACCTCCTCTTCTAAAATCTTATTTAAACCTCCTAACTAAAATTGTGAGACAACTTTTGGCGTACGTCCACGCGCAAAAGATTCATCTTCAAACTCAACCGGCAAACTATGGAACTTAACCCGTCTTTTGCGTAAACATACCAATCTACTCGAACCACCCTTGTTACTCCAACTGGAGAAGCATCTTCTTCTTCCGATAAATGCGATATGTTGGGTAATTATTTTACATCAGCCTTTACTTTACTTTTTACCCTTCTCAAGATTGGCCACGATAATCATATTCAAGAAGTAATTGAACGACCATAAATAGAAGTTCATGCCCTAAATTTATTTCACCATCAGAAATCAAGTATCTTTCACTACCAACCCCGAAATTATCAAATGGCCATAATCTAATATCAACTTTTTTTATTAAAACGTCTTCCCATAAAAGTAATCATACATATTACAGCAATATTTAATGCCTCTTTGAGACAAAGGTACTTCCCTGATAAATGGAATCGCGACCACATCATTTCCATTCTCAAGCCCGGGAAAGCTCAAAATCATCCAACTAGCTATCGCCCGATTAGTTTGCTACCCACAATGGGAAAGCTATTTGAAAAATGGATACTCTCTTGGCTAAATTCTTACCTCAGCTCAGTCAATGCCATACCACCTCATCAGTTAGGATTCCAACCCCTTTTGTCCACGTGTCATCAAATCTTACGCCTAATTGATGATATCATCGAAGGATTTCATGATCACAAGTATACCGCAGCAGTTTTTCTAGATGTAGCTACAGCCTTCGATACCGTCTGGCACCCTGGGTTAATTTTCAAACTCCGCCATGTAGGTACTCTATCATATCTTTCACGCATCATTGAAAGTTTTCTTACCAACCGAATATTTTCTGTACGTCTCCCCGGAGCTCTCTCCACACCTTTCACCATCAAAGCAGGAGTACCTCAAGGGTCCACCTTCTCCCCCACTTTATTTAGTCTTCACTTCGGATATACCAATCACCCAAAATACTGCAATTGCTCTATTTGCTGATGATACAGTAATTTATTCCTCCAAATCTTCAATCTTCCGTGAAAGATCTGCAGCATCACCTCACATTATTTTCAATCTGGGCCAAAGAATGGCACATTGAAATACATCCTAATAAAAACCAGACAAAAATATTTACCCTTCGTAAACCAGACTTCCCCCCAAATCTCACATACCAACCAAAAAACTTCTGGCTCCCTCCCAACAAAACTGTCAAATATCATGGAGTTCTGTTCGATGGCTTACATGGCGGCAAAATATAAAACAGAATAGCGCTAGAAACTAGTAGAACCCATCAATTATATCTGATTCTCAAAAAATCATCCCTCCTACAACTAGATGTTGCTATTCACCTCTATAAAGCAATGATACGATCCATACTTTTCTATGCTTCTCCAATCTGGGCTGCCACAGCCAAAACAAACATCAACAGAATCCAAATTTTTCAAAATAGATTCCTACGCGCCATCACAAAAGCTCCGTGGTACATTCTGAATGCGCAGTTACATAATGAGCTTGGCATTACACCAATCCCCGTCCATTTCTACCTCTTATCCGTAAAATTATATTCCAAAATATTAAAGATCTCTTCAGCTATTCACTTTTACATAGGTAAGCAAAATTTCCACCGCAAAAGGTTAAAAAGAAAGTTACCAATAGAGTTTTTCTTTAAGGCCAGAGCTCTTCGGAGGTCGGGTTGGCTGGTTCGAGTCTTAGCCGGGAACTATTATTTGTGACAATTCTGTGTTGCCGCAGGAAATAATTGATCATTACAGGAAAATTATTGAAAATCATTTTGAGCAATTCTAATCGTAAATACTATTAATCAAGATAAAGACGCTTGAAGTGTCTGTACGTTTTTCGAATATTCAACTTTTAAAGCATTTTTCACATCTCTTATTGGATTTGTAAAACTTAGGAACCATCAAATCAATTGTTGTCTTTAGGCGCTTATGAGTATTATAGAAATGTCAGCTCTGTATAACCGGGTGGCCGAAGTCGTTAAATATCGGTTTCGGATTCAGCATTTTGGAGGAAAGGGTCACTGGTTCGAGACTGGCGGGGGGGGGGGGGGGTAGTTACTTATCACAACTCTCTGTTGCTGCAGAAAACTAGTGAGAATTTCAGAAACTTTATTGAAAATCATTTTATCAATCAATTTTACTCACGTATACAATGTATTAAGATTATAAATAAAGTGAAAGTGTCTATAGTGTGTCATTTTCGTATTTTGAAATTTTAATTTAAAAAGTTTACAACTTTGTAGTTCTATTTGTAAAACCTACGTCACATCAAATCAATTGTTCAATATAATATTCAAATATACATAATATTGCGGAGCGTTTAGAAACATTGCGAGAAAGTATGTGCTTTGGCAGCACCACTAGTTCACAAAGTAGAGGTAGCGTTTTTCGATGTACCGCGTTTACGTTCTTGATTACGTTCGTGATTACGTTCTGTCTTACGTTCTTTTTACCCCGAGTGCGTGGTCGGAGGTTGTAACGTGTCCCACCAATGACAAGTTGTGAGGAAAATTATGCATCAGATGGAGAGAAATTGGTAGTGGATTAGGAGAAACGGGAGTAGGCTCAGTTTGAGTAAAGAGGGTTTGAAATAGGGGTGGGGAGTGGAGAACGTAAGGAAGGTAAAAGCGATGGGTTTTTGGAGGAGGCTGTGAGGGATTTGAGTTGATGTACTGTGCAAGCTTGTTACAGAGTTCATGTTTTCCTGCAAGGTTCCTGTGGAGACCATGCCGGGTGAAGTGTTTTGCTGAGAGGAAATTAATCTAAAAAAGTATTACATTTGTTGCTCTCAGTTGCAGTTTTAATTGTTGGTGTGGGTGCTTAATCTCGCTTAATAGGGTGGGTCTGTTGTACCAAAAGGGCAGAGTCGAGACAACAATGTTAGTACAGGGCTGCACATTGTAATTTGTAATTTGTTCACATATTGTTCATGTTTAACATTTGAAGAGTATTTGAAGCTCTTTTGAAGAGTGCAGATTGTTTTCTGTAAAGATGGCTGTTGTGGAAGAAATCCTCTTCTTTCCTCCTTTGTTTTTTTAATTTTTTTTTCTGTTTCTTTCGGTAAAGTAAGTAAGATCAGTTTTCTGCGTGAGTGTTCAATATTTATTTTTCGGACATTAGACAATAAATATAATGCAATATTATTAACTTGTATTAATGCCTAAATTATAATAAAAACCTACTTCTCATTTTAAAATAATAATTATTGTATATTTAAGAAGTTTCGAATATGCTACGCAATTTCACTTTAGGAGAGAAGACATTTTTGAAAAAATACAAATCTTCCATTTTTGTAATATATACCAGGGTAGTGAAATTTTCAAAATAAAATTACTTTACGAATTCGTTATCCTCACCACTGGTAGGAGCAATAACAACAACCAAGATTTGAAATGAACTAGTGTAAAATGAGTCCAAACAATAGTGCTCGAATATAATCACAGTATTTTCGACAACTTAGTTCGTTTGTGTATTGTATGAATTCTTTTTCCTGCAATTGCCTCAAACACTCGCGTGCGCACTGAAAATAAAAGCAAGAATGTGGGCGGGAGGAGAAAATGCTTGGCACGGACATTACGCATACAATTATGTAAGTAATGTTTTATTATAGACTTTTTTAACACAGTTTTAATTAATTTACATGAATTGCTTACCTTTTATTACGATATATACGCATTAGTGTTCTGAATTTTCGAAGTGACATTCTCGTCTTTCGATGCAACTGCAGCCTCCAGTTTGTTGGGGCACCATTCGCCACAGGATATAAGCGTTGTCGAAGCTATTTATCTACACAATGCGTTGATAAAGCTTGTAAGAGAGATGCGAAACATATTTAAAATTCATGAAAAAAGTATAAAAATGTCCATAGACAAAGAATATAGATCTGTAACTGAGAATATCGTCGGAGACCAGAAAGAAAACTTAAATTCGACGAGACTAGAGGTTGAATTAACTGGCCGCGATCATTTTAAAGTCAATAATTTATATGTTACTGTAAATAACTTTGTTTTCTAGTTAACTCAGAGAAACGAAGCTTACAAGATCAGTGGAAAATTCTCCATAATTTTATAACTTGAAAATTTTAATACAAGCAATGTACAAGAAAATTCAAGCTCGTTGTGAGACTTCTATGATACGGATGTAGAAGGTGCATTGGGAAATAATGTGTTACACTTCGAAACATACTGCTCTGAGAAAAATATTGAAAATTTGTCTCCAATGGAATTGATGAAATTTCTTTGTGAAAATGACTAGTATATGGTGTATTACAATGTTGATATTGCATATCGGATGATTGATTGCGTGCCGATAAGTAATCTCAGTGCTGAAAGATCTTTTTCGATTTTGAAACGAGTGAAAAACTACCTCAGATCGATTAAATTGCTTCGTTGGCAATAAAATACGCAATTTTAAAATCAATAAACTGTGATGAGCCCCTCGACCAATTTGCTGTCAAATCAACGAGATATATAAAGTTGCATTTTTAATTGACTAAATGCTCTAGAAATTATTCATACTTTATTGTCTTTATTGACAAGTAAAAAATAGAAAATTGAGAGGGCGGAGAGTAGTGCCCAGGGATGCACCATGTGTAAATCCGCCTGTGTCCAGAAGCAAATTCAGCATTTGCTCAAAGGATCAGGAAAACTGGACGAAAACGAAACTGACCGAGATACTTTACAAACAATACTTTGTATTCTTACGAAGTAGGCGAAAAAGTCAAAAGAATGGCGTGGCTAGATTTGCATGCGTGGACTAGGCTCTGGAGAAGATGGCCTTCACGTCGTCGAGCTTGTTATGGTAGGACGGGGGAGTGAGATGGATGGCATTGAGGGAACAGGCGAAATTAAACGAATCTTGACTAGTTTTGACTGGAAGGAGACAAGAACAAATACACACTTTAAGGATCAGAATGATAGGTTTTCTCTATTGATTCATCAGAATTTAACTTTTCTTCCGCTGATACAAATTCCGAAGCATCGATTATTGAAATAAACGAGATACAGCATTTAGTAGCATAAGGAAGATACTAATAAAGGTCATTTTGTTAATAAGAATCGAGCTTGACGTCTCATTGCTATAGGAACAAGCCAGCATTTTAAAACATATCAAATACAAGAAAAGGGAATGCATGGTGGAAGTTTTCACTATATCTACGGATAACTCATCAAATTATAGACAGGTAGAAATTTTGTTATTACTTTTACTCAACTTCTCAATGAAAATTTACAATTATAAACTAAGACAAGTTAACTTACCGCGTGCCCTACATCTACGCCAGGGAAATGGTCTGACGATCCAACTCGGGCCGACGATTAAGAAGCTAATTATCTCAACCCAATATTTCCAACATGTAGTTTTCGAAAATTAAGGAAGATCAACGAAAAATGAGACCTACACCATTCTTTGAAGCGTCCCTTTTTTATTCATGGAAAAAATTTAAAGAAAAAAATTGGAGCGGTTTTTGAGAAAATGTTCTTTTTATAATTTACATTAATTTCAACCACATATTACGCGAAAACTACGCCATTTTTTTAAAATTTGTTATCGACCCTTTTTAGCTGATTTTTTAGAACCAATCTTCAATTTTGTAGTTTTGAAAAGTGAACTTTTTACAACTTTCGAAACTACAGTTCACCGAAAATTAGATTACATTCATTTTTACTGTGCTTTGATAGATTGATGATTATGATGATGATGATGATGATGATGATGATGACGGTGATATAAGCCCATTCAATCCCTAAAAGGGCAGGGGCCTCCTGACAGAATACAGGGGTTTTTCTGCTCATCTCTTTAGGTGAACCCATCCTTAAACGATTTTTTATATATATATACGAGGAGAAAAGTTAAGAAAAAATGTTTGAGACGGTTTGTGGGAAAAAACTATTTAAAAAAATAAAAATTGCCAATATTTCACGCCAAATCACGTTAATGATGTAAACAAATTATTAAAATAAACTAAAATGTATAAAATTCATGTTGTTGAGGCTTCATGTAAAGTACCCTCAAAAATCAAAATATCCGTTTCAAATTCTCAAATCCTCGAGTTCGTTCATATCGATTGGGGAATATCAATTTTGGAGAAAAATCAACTGAACGGTTTAGGCACTAGCGTTGACCACAGACAGACGTGTTGCCGTCAATCTATTTTTCGGTATCAAGGACCCACTAAACGGAATCTCACAACATTACGTGTTAGAGGCAGTGATTTACTATTTATAGGAACAGAGTTTATCCACTGTTTCGAATCTACCTTCCTGAATGGCGACTGTCTCCCCAGATTCTGTGATAACGTTCATGAAGAATGGCAGGTCCAGTTTTTCCGAAAAAAATTGTCTTCGATAAAATTGAGTTAAAAAGTTTCTTCCTGGCGCGAAATTCAAACCTGCTGTCGCCACAGCCAGTCACCCGCGCAGCGTCTGCCAACGAGGCTGGGTATAGCAAAAAAATAGCTCTCAAAAAAGTTCTCTTAATCGTCCTTCACCCTATCCAACCAAAAAAATAAATTTAAAAGGATGGAGCTATTTTTTTAAAATTTGGAATATTTTCCAAGTGTACGGAAAGTATCCTCCAAAATTTAAATTTCGGTTTCATATTCAAGAGGCTGTGAAATCAGCCAAATAGATTGGGGAATATCAATTTTGGAGAAAATCAGCGGAACGGTTTCGCCGCTAGCGTTGTCCACAGACGGATGGACAGACATTTGCCGTCATTCGATTTTTTCCATCATCAAGGATTAAAAAAACATGGATACACCACGTGATAAAGATTTTTTTCTAAATTTCGCAAATGGATTTATCAACTTATTCGTTACCAGGGCTGTGTAATACGGGTTTTTGGGCCGAAAATTGCAATTTTTCGCGCTGCATTACATAACTGTCTCTCTACTCTGTAGGAAGAAAGGTATTTTATGTACTCTCATTTTAAAATATTTTGTAGTTTCTGTTGTTGGGGCACCATTCGCCACAGGATATAAGCCAGTAAAATATTTTGTAGTATTAACGAAACTCCTAAGAAGCCTTTTAATAAGACTTACCCATTAATGCACTAGTTACTAATGGAGTGGAAATGTAATTCAACAACCACTTAAAACTTTAAAGCGTTTGTCACGCAAATTCATTTTTCGAGTTCTACCAATATTGCAGCCCGTAAACGATTTTAATGAACCAATATTTTAACTGCAAAATGCGGTTAACAAATTATGTCATGATGTTAAGGAAAAAACTGCAGGAACTATTTCTCATCTTATGTGACTAAAGCACAAGACATTGTTCATTCTGAAGATATGTAAAACATTATTCGAGCATTCTAGGAATTTTGTTAAGTTCCACGATGCTTGGTTTGTATTCGGCGTTCATTGTTACGCCGATAAAAACTGTGGTTATGACAAACAGCAAATATGAATTTTAGTAGACTTAATAGATTAAAAGATTAGTACACATGAATCATTGGTGCTGTTAAAATACCATATTGCGCGGCAAGCGATTTACCTCATTTGACTTTTTTTTTTTTTTTTTTCAACTTCCCCCCGCCAGTAGCCCTAGCGAGGCGGGAGTTTATTTTCTTGTTGGGGTACAACATACGCCGCAGCCCTACGGCTTATGCGGCAAAGAAGGGGGCAGAACTTACTTACTAACTTTCGTAGTTTTCGTTAAAGTTAAAGAGTCCAGTTAATTACATTGATAATTCTTTTATTTCATTTTACAGAGAATATCGTTAATTCACCTTTTGATATAGAAATGAAACTATGTATTATCTTTGTGTCTTCTACTGCTTTTAGTGTATCATTGGTGCAATAGCCCTCTTTCTAAATATTCAGCGTTGCTAAAAATATAAAAGTAATGTTCTTCACGTTACGATCAACTCACTTAAATAACTTTCAGGTTAAATTAATAGGTTCCTGTCAAGATTGAAGGGTAGCTTTTATCAAGAATTATTTTACTTGCCCCCCTCTCCCTAAGTCATATGGTCTGTTACCATAAGACGGTGAGAAGCAAAGGAATGTCATTCAGCACTCACATTGAATGCATCTTTGTGGAAGCATTTATTCGCATTGTTTTGTAATTCTAGGCACTGTTCCCATCCGAAAATAAATTTGTTAACACTGTCATAATTTTACTTCAGAAGTATTGAGTTTACACTGAATATGGTGAACTGTATTCGCGTCGTGTTTCAGGCATCCATAATTTTTTTTTTAATTATTTGCTTTCTCTGAAGGATAGCATAAAATAATGCAGAGTATTCAGAATGCAGACATAAAAGAATGCAGACAATAATTCACGACAGTCTCTGAATAAACAGCTTCAAGTTCGAAAGAATAATTTTCTTAAAACATCACACTCGACAGTGAAAACTCGTAGAATCAAATTTTATTTTTGTCTCATGAAGAGAGCAGAAGACGGCAAAAGAAAGCAGAAGAAACAGAAGACGGAACTTCCTCGGTCAGTTTCTTTATTACTTGTATCAGGTGATACGCTAAGGTGATCAGCACCAGCCGTGAACTTTATTCATAATTGACACTGCCCAACATATTTGCGACATTAATGAGTATGGTCCATTTTCTCTTTCTTGAAAAAACTTCACTTTAATCATCACGAGAAGGCAGTTTGATAAACAATTTTTCCAATACACATAGCTTTTTTGACGGCAACCAGTTAATTTTCAACTTCTCAAGAATGCTGGTTATAACTTAAACCTACATGTCTCCTGCAATTATAGATTTTCATATTGAGAAAATGCAAATAACAATAGTATTGATATGATTGTAAGTCTGTTTGTGGTTACTAATTTCACAGAATAACGCACATGTTACGCGGATTCCTCTGTTTACACAATTGACTCAATATATCTGTGAAAGAGGGCTGCTCCGTTTTAGGCAGACCCTAGCAGAGTCAGTTGTTTACAAATAAACGCAATAGCCGCATTTCGTCAGAAACCTTCCATCTGAGACCGTGTGTGTGTCTTTGCGATTCATAGCATGATGTAAGCCTCGCGGTTGCTTTATGTTGCACGTCACGACGCCACGTGTCAGTAGCTCGAGCAGCGAGTCCGGCGGGCAGCGGCCTGCCTACGTGCTCCATGATATGTACTATTTTATAAATGTTATTTGAGTCTCACTTTGAAATTTGGCACATCTATACAATATTAGTGGATAAATAACTGAGTATTTTTACAATTAATAGTAGTGTCGATCTTATGTAAAAAATTATATTTTAAAAATTAAAATATATTTTAAATATTAAATAATATGTTTACAAAAATTTATTTATACATCATATGAAAGTACATCTATTTAATTTACATGGAAGTGTAATTTTGTTTTTCTAAAAGAAATTGTATTTGAGCATTTTTTAACATTAGCGGTAGGTTTTGCGGAAAAAATAATTGGTAATATTTCTGAAAGGTGTGGGATTAGAAAAAATACGTGTCAACTCTTTTCAACCCTACACCCCATAAAAAAGTTTCAAGTCGCTAAAAAATAGTGCTGTTTTTGAGCGTGCGATTTGTCGTGGAATGATTCATATATAACACGGAATATGTGGGTTCGGAGAGCGAAAGCATATGTGAACCCGTTTGAATTTCCGCGCAAAGTAAGGCGCATTCTAGATCGTGTTTTCGACTGGATGGATAGGGGAGGTAGCCCTATGTCAGCGAGGAGAAAGAAGAGGAAGGAATGACCAGATGGCAGTTGTAACGACTCATTGGGTCATATGAATAAAAATGAGCACTTGCTCAGGAGTACTTGCTCCGGAGCAAAGTGAGTCTACTCCGCGGCACTGAGCAGAAGCTCCATTTCGTATGAATAAAAACTTCGAATGTCTCCGAAGAACTTACTCATGTCTCGCGAGCATTTGCTCGTCGTGAACAAGTGATGGTGCAGGCTAAGAGTTTTAAAAATTAGGTTCTTGAGCAACAAAGATGTTACATACGTTACTCGCGTCGCGCACATTTGTGCGGAATAAAGAGCAATGGTTTGTTGTACCATTCTTTAAATTCGAATATGAATAGCAGTAATGAAAAACAGGCGCTAGTGGCCCAGCTAGTTTTTGCCGAAATGCTAAGCGAATATAAAATTATTTTTGAAAAGAGACAGCTTTCGGAGGTACGCTGTGGCCAAAACGAAACATTACAACGTTTGAAAAAAACTATCCCGAAAAATTCCAAGTAGAAAAGAGCGATGACCAATTAACATATACAATATGCAATATGAAAACGCGCCTGAAAGCAAACGCCGATAAAAATCATACCAACCATACATTGTCCTTTTCGAATCGGCAAAGATTCTAATAGTCTACATCAAGAGAATTTCCCTTATCTTGAATTTTTTTTAATCCGCTGCATTTGCATATCAACACACGGTAAACAATTGGCCAATTTTACCTTACTTTTCAAACGTGAGTCTGCTACTAATGTCCCTCCGAAATTTTGGAGCAAGTGCTCACTCTAGAGTAAACGCTTAACTTTATTCATACCAATTCTGAGCATTTGCTCGCCAGTTGAGAGTATGCTCAGAGATGGAGCAAGTGCTCAGAGACTGAGCAATTGCTCACCCACTTTATTCATACGAAACTGAGTAGGATATCCGAAACTCGGAGCAAAGAGTACTTGCTTACTTTTATTCATACCACGCATCTCAGCAGCAGTTTTACTCTTTAGAGAGAACGTGCGAATGAGTCGCAGTTGAAAGTATTCGCCGTGCAGTAACTAGATAGCCAGAAAAGCGGTATTTTAGTATGCAGTGGTTTGGGTGAACTGTGAATTGTGTGTACGTTGTGTGTGTGTGTGTGAGTGAAGTGTGTGTACGTTGAATAATTCCGAGTTTCTGAAAGTGCAAAACCGAGAACAGTTCGCAAGGGCAGTTACGTTCTAGTAATTCATTTGTATGAGAAGTGAATGTTCATGAAAGAACTGCTGTTGTGAACGACATGCATTTCAATTATGAGCGTATGAACTATATTTAAATTCACGAAAGCCCAAATCGTGAATATGTGTTGGTGCTGCGGAAGAAGACCGGAAGAGGACGTGGCAAGTCGAGGACGGGGGACCTAGCAGGATTGTGCAGAAAGTGACGCGGGAGGATTCGTGGCGGCGCGGAGCTGATCCCTGACCTCACGCACAGCACTGTGTTCGAGGCGATGTCGCGAGCGCGCGCGACCTTCGCAGCAGTCCCGGTGGCAGGCGCATGAACACGGCGAACATTGAGTATTACAGAGTTTTGTTCTGGGTGTAGCGAGAGAGAAACTGTGAAAAGGCGTTCTATATCGCCACTAACAACTGGGAAGGGAAGCTTAAAACGTACCCTTTACAATTCAATATGCTTTCCAAATTCCATTCCAACGAAGAGAATGTAAAATCAAATGTTAAATTTTAAAAACATGTAATGCTTTGTTTCCAAACTGAGGAATTCTCTGTGTCGAATACAATTAGGAATTTTTGTATGGGAAATTTGATTGAACTTGATGAACAAAGGGGGTATGTATTGTAAATAATGAACTGGCAGATTTAAGAGAAATTAAATGTGATAGACTAGTGTAAATTCAAAGTAAAGGGTTTTACTAAACGAATTTGTATGTGATCCCATTTTAGAAGCTTTAAAAATAGTTTTACATGAAATAGTTTCTAACAGGTATTTGAAGCGACTGATTCGGTAAATGTCCAGTGGCATTTATGTGCTTTCTATACTTTTGAGGATAGAATAAATGTCCATTTTTGCCAGAATTTCGCAACTGCTTTTCTTTTTTCACATGCGATCATTAACCAACGTTTCTCCCTACCAAGATCCCTTCGCCTTTCAGATTCACCAAATATAATCTACTAGCGTACCCGTGCGAGAACTCTCGCATTCTAATCCCCACCCTTTCCCTATCCTTTCCATTAAGAAGGAAAGTTATTGATTAAACGTGTTTTATTTGTTAAAAATTGTGCAAATGTAACTTCGTACATACACAATATCAAACTAAAATACAAACAATGTAATTTACGTTGGAAGCAAATTTTCAATAAAGGTTTATTCAGTATTATAGAAATATGTTCTTCGAACAATTTACACTTCCTTAAAAACTTTTGAAGTTCCTCGACAGTAGATGTAAACGGCCGATACGGCCTCACAACATCCGGTGAGGCAGAATCGGCCGTCTCTTATCAGCGGATATATATCTGAATTCTTTCTTTAGAGGAGCAAGCTCCAGGTGGGTCACCTTGGGCCCTTGGCCTATATACCGCACCTCTTCCAGTGGAAGAACCACCTTCAGATCAACTCCGGAGAACGCCGGGACGCAGCGTAATAGCTTTCCCAATCAATGCCTGGGTCGGACCGCGATGCTCCAGCTAACATCCCTGCTGACTACAAGTCAGTCCGAATTCCTTATAATGGTGCCTCCTATGCACCCGGGACGAATCCCTAGCCATTTACCCGTCGGCTACTGGGCCACTGCCACAACGAAGCCATAGCCCGTCAGAGGACGTCCCGGTGTGAACCGGGGGGCTCTAGGTCCTCTTCCCGTTTACTCATTGCCTACACGTTAGGCTTACGACCTGAGTTGGGCCGAGAACCACAGACTGCAGCCGGGTGCTCTAGGTCCCGGTTCGGACTTTAAAGTGGGTTCGGAGCTCACCCCACCCAGGGCTTATCCTCTTCCCGATCCTCGTCTGCTGTGTTCGGCGCGAACGCCTTTTGAACAGGCCCCGTCGGGATTTCAACCCCGAAAGCCTTCAGCTTTCGCTTCTGGCCGGCCCTCGGTCGGATGGTGCCCTAAGTTAAGGTCGTTCTCGTTGCACGGAGAGGATGGGCTCTCCTTGGCGTGTGCTTCGTCTTTTAGGCCTAAGCTTCTTTAAGTCTGTCCACAATTACGTTATTTGGAGGCTGTACCCTCGATCGTGCCCCGCGTGGCCTCGGCCTCCTTCTAACTTGAAATATAATGATTCGCTTATTTACGTTATTTGGAGGCTGTACCCTCGATCGTACCCCGCGTGGCCTCGGCCTCCTTCTAACTTCGAGTAACCGTACAAGTAGTTTAGTCAGTGGCTGATTAGTGACTCTAACATAATGATTCGCTTATTATTTAGTCAAGTCTCAATTACGTCATCTAAACCATCCTACCCTTTGAGCAAACACTCTCTGCGACATGGGCGTGCCGGAAAACTGGGGTCGGGTGCGCGTTTTCAGTCAACACCAGGGCGAACCCCCCTTGCGTTTGGTGGCCATGGGCCGTGACCCTGTCGGCATGAGCCTGACGGAAAACTGGGGTCGGGTGCGCGTTTTCAGTCAACACCAGGGCGAACCCCCCTTGCGTTAGCCGGGGGTTTGTCGACGGGACTGCGCCGAGATCCGGATTAAAGTGGATGGTTCCTTGTCCACCAGGGTTGCCCCCTCCTGCACTTGCGGTAGCTGCCGCCACCTAACCATGCTTGTTGCTTTTCGGCGAGGCTGCGCCACGTGTCGTGTTCGTGTGGGCCCTCCACTACTAGCGACCTTCACCTAAGCTAAGACGGCAGGATAGAGTACTGAGACGGTTCCCGGTCAGCCTACTAGTTGTTCGAGCGCTAAAAAGCTACTTGACTTTCTGCTGGCCGGTGGTCGCTTTTCCCCTTGTCCCTGTCTCGGACAATAGGCGGGGAGATTGGGCATAGTCGGACGGACATCTCCAGTTTTCCGTCTAGAAGCTCTTACGAAATCTTGTTTCTGGCTCCCGCCTTCGACAGGGTAGTCACGCCTTTTGGCGGCTACCTACCCGGGCTAACCTGAGTTGCCCTGCGGCGGGGGTACGCCGTGACTGGGGTCGGGTGGATGTTAACTCCCACCGGAAGCTTTTGCATGGCTTCCCCTTGCGTTCGACGGTCTAGTGCCACCGCCTAACCGTGCCTTAATGGCTTATCGGCGAGGCTACGCCACGTGACGTTTTCGCTTTTAGCTTCACTACTCACGTCCTTCACCTAGGCAACGACGCTTGGAGCGGAGGGTACTGAAATTTCCCCTCATCCTCGTCTTGGTTCTAGGCGGGGAGACTCGGGCATAGGGCGGTCCGGGCGATAGTCTCCAATCTTCGCCTAGGGGCGCTAGTCCTCCACGCTAGGCCCCCGCCCTCGGTGATGGGTCATTTCTCCCCGCCGATCTCAAAACTGGGGTCGGGTGTTCGTTTATTTCACCAGGGGTGGCATGGCCCCTCCTTGCGTTCGGTCTTTCGGACCTAGCCGTGCCCGTAGGCTATCGACAAGGTTCTGCCGCAAAACTCAGGGTCCGGGTGGCCGTTTTGAGTGTCCACCGGAGGCCGGTGTGTGTTGTCCGACCTCCCCCTGTGCGGTCGCGAGGGGGACAAGCTCTGTGTGGACCAGAGCAGGCCCCCCCGCTGGAAACTGGGGACGGGTGTTCGTTTATTTCACCAGGGATGACATGACCCCTCCTTGCGTTCGGTCTTTCGGACCTAACCGTGCCCGAAGGCTGACGACAAGGTTCTGCCGCAAAACTCAGAGTCCGGGTGGTCGTTTTGAAGCACCACCAGAGACCGAACCAACTTTCGTCAACACGGTCCCCCCTGCGGGGGATTATCAGCGGATGTTGACATTCGGTGTAAACAAAAACAAATGCCGACTGCAAACAGCTGGTCACCGGATGTCAACATCCGGTGCGAGCGCAAGGCCGCGGCCTTGCGGTTAGCATCCGGTGGCGACAGCCGTTGCGACCGCAAGGCGGCGGCCTTGCGAAGGTCGTCTCGTCGCCGCCGCCAGCTGCGTGGAGGGCGTGACGTCACGCCCCCCCCCCCAACAGCCTGCCTGCCTGCCTGCCTGCCTACCCTATGTACCAACCTCTGCAAACGAAAAACACTAAGGGATGCAAAACAAAAAAGGGAGCGGGGAGAGGAGAGGATTTTATTTTTTCCCTGCACGGTGGTGACAAGAGGGTGGAAAAAAATAATAAATGACAAGACGAACACCAGTGAGTAGGGTAGAACAAGCATGTATTGATCATGAATATATACATTTTTTTAAATTTATGTTACACTTAAGAATACATTCACCGACATTTTGTTGAGGTCACATACATACATACATACATACATTTAGTTATAATCTGTCTTTTCTTCGAATACTGAGTCATGTTGTCTGAAATCGGATAACACTCTTTTCACAACTTCACCGTTCGCGACGTCTTCCGCTGTCAGTCCGTGCTTATTCTTAATGGTAATGTCCGCACCAACAGAGATGAGATACAGCACGGACTTGAGATGACCATGTCGCGCGGCGAGATGGAGCGGCGTGTCTCCGAAAATATCTTGACTGTTGAGAACATTGCGAAGGACACTGTCTTGAGCCATGTTGTTGTTGTCACTCGAGCTGCGATCGAGAGTGAACTGCGCGTCCTCGTTACACGATCTCTTTTTCTTCCATCCAAGACCGCTTCCGTTTTGTACGTTTATCTTGACCGGATGTGACGGTGGGTGACGTTTCCGCCTCAGATGCTTCGACGGTTGGAGTGGGAAGAGTTTGAACATCTTTCCAGATGAATGACATTCGCCTCCGCAGTCGTTTTTCAGATGGATTGCGTTTTGAATGGTATCGAGACGGCGGCGAATCTTGAAGATGAGAAATGAGATGATTCATGATGGGAAGAACTTCCGTATGCATGAAAACGGCAATGTCATAAATAGTCTGTTCTTTTTCCTCATCGAAATGATACATCTGATGCGTGCGAAGTTCCTTTGCGGTGTAGGCATTCCATACTAAAGCGGAGATATCCCACAGCTTGGAGATTTTGTCTTTCTCACCTCTTCCATCAGACGCGAGGGCGGAGAGATCGTCTGCAGCCTTCGCGATGTTACTCCACATTTTGGCTGCGTCACCCTTCCATCCTCCGTTGTCGTCGAGAACATCTTCGTAGGCGAACCTCGCGGCGGTGATTTTCGCTTCACGTCTTGTCATGTCGCCGTGCGCTGACTGAATGGAGAGTTGCTGAGCGAGGCATATCATTATCACCGTTACAAAGATAAGAATTGTGGTTCGTATCTGGGAGGAGTATTTTCGTCTGGAGAGGGAAGAGACTGAATAACTTGGCGGATGAGAACAACACGTTGCTGCAGAGCCGCCCTCTGTATTGGATCTTTAAAGAGACGGCCGAGAACTTCCATGATGTCGAGTATTTCCGCATGCATGAAAACGACAATGTCTCGAATAGTCTTTTCGCACTCAATGATTGCTTTTGCGGTCTGTTCGTCGTGAAGTCGCCGCGCAGTGATGGCAATATTAGTCGCCATGTCGGAGATACCTTTCCATAGTGTCACGTTTTTCTCTTCAGCTTCCGCTTCCTCGGAGGCGGCGACGACGATGTCCACGGCAACGTTTTCGAGATTCTTCCACATCTTGCCTGCTTCGCTCTCCCATCCGCTGTCGCCTCCGTCGTCAATCTTTTCGCAGACGGTTGTCGTGTGAGGTCTTGCCATGTTGACGGTTGATCTCTGAATGTTGCCGTCGACAGTGTCATGCCGTGTCATTGCAAATGCTCGTCTACTACTACTATTAATAAATTTCTCGCCCACCCTTTTCTCATTCATATGATAAGAACATTGTGAATGACTATAAATAGCCTAGTCTACAATTGAAATAATCATGAAAATAAAATGTAATAAAAATATAAAATAAATAAATAAAAAATGTAAATAGACTACTCTAATTTGAAAATAAATAATCAAAGAAATAATATATACATTTGTGAAAATTGGAAAAATAAAAAATCTACACGAATGTCTACTCTACAACCCCGCCTGCAGGGACGAACGTGTACGCTGAAGGAGCGGACGGACGCGTACACAAGATGCGGAAATGACCCCAGGGTAAACTTGAAAATTTATCTAACCAATAGCGTTTGTCGTCTGCCACGCACAACGAACGCTTATTTTGGACAAAAGAGTAATTGTGATGATTTTTAGAGAGAGTGCAGCACTGTTTATCGACTCTATTGCGGTCCTGAAATAAACAGTCGAGATAATTTTTGAAAATATATTTTTTTACTACAGAACGTTGCACTCCTTTCGCTCTAGAAACAGTGACCTGAGAGCGAGTCAGAAAGGAGTACATTTTTGGTCGTAAACCGACAAATTCAACCATGGAATCATTTCCGCATTCGTCCTTAAATAGTCCTAGTACTTTTTTATTGCGTGGTGTGATGCCGAAAGAATTATTTACTGGAAAGCAAGAAGTGTCAAACCATTCTGAACACCGATTCATCTCAGCGTACACGTTCGTTGAAGAAAAGATAATGAATGAATCGGTGTCCATGTACAGAAGGTGAAGATCGCGAAGATGTTCTTTGCAATATTTATAAAAAAATTCATACATTCTAAATTTTGAAATTTCTAAAATACAAAAGCCTAAATATATGGGCTTCGCGAGCTTCACTTCTGTTTTTGACAATTCTATCGTCATGAGATCACCCTTGACGTGATGGCTTCGCACGAAAGCGGGATTTGCGATAAGATTCCTGGCCCCACACTTCCCCAACCATTTATTAACAAGATAAATGCGACGATGATTGCGTACGTCCTCCATGGATTTACCGTAAACAGAATTATTCATAAGTTTAAAAAAGTTATCTTCGAAAGGGGAGGACGCACGCTGTCGTCGTGCATTGTTGAGGTCCATGTATGTGGCAAGCCAAGGACTTTGGTTAAACGAAAGAATGCGATGGATGTGGGTGAGTTGAACTCCCAACTCCATTGCCTGGATTAAATTTTGAATGTGAATGACATAGCGACGCTTGGGCAACAGCGTCGCCATTAATTTGGCTTGCCTGCTTCTTGTATCGGGAGGGACACGTGACTCCGGACAAGGACGCAAGTCGCTAAATCGATCGTGGATCTCGTCTGGATAGTCGAGGTCGACTTCGAGAACGTATCCACGTTCGGTCTGGGCGGCCGCCTGCTTGATATTGAAAGTGCAAATTTCAGTTTCAGGCAACCATTTAAAATCCCGTAAGGATAGTGGATGTCTCATACTATATCCGTAAAGATTATTTGCATCCCAATAGATAAGATAAGATTCCTTATCAGATGGTTTGAAGGAATCTCCCACGTGTGCGTGGTTGGCCTCGGCGTGGCGCCCAACGACCTGCACGAGACCTCCCCGAATGCCTTTTTCAAAAAAGAGAACCATGTCAACATCTGTGAGAAGCTCAAGTTCGACGCCAGTTGTTTTGAGCATGGCGTCCCACGAGAGCCCGGGAGCGGTGTAGTAGAACGCGGGATCGAGACCGTACACCTCCAAACACAAATTTCTAAATGTTTCGAAAATGTCAGTGAGTAGCAAGACGTCGATTTTCAAATACAAATCGGCGTACTCACCTAAATTTAGAATGAAGAAAGCGTCCCACACGGCCTGCGCGTGAGCGTACTCCGCGTCCGAAATTGCTGTGTTAGTGAGGTGACTGAAAAAGGCCTCGCGGCGGGGCAAAGTCGTTTCTTCCAACTTCGACATGCAATTTACGTAGTCGTAGGGGAAGACGCCCTTCCTACGGGCCAGGGCAAAGAGCGCGTGGTTGGGAAACGCTGCCCGAGTGAATTTCATCTGTTCTGCCGAAAGAGATTGACTCAAGGAATCGAGTCCTGCACTTAAAAATTTGAAAGAGTCCAAAAAGCGTAATTCCACTTTTCCAATGCGCTGCGAAACAGACACGAATCTCTCGTGATTGTGTGGAATGACGTTCAGGTTTTCATAGCTACTGTCTGCCCAGGCCTGTAGGAGAAATTGCCAATCGTACCCGCTTCCGTTATGCATGATGACCGGAATATGTTTGGGAGCCCGGAAGTTGACATTACAACCTTGATGAGCTGCTCCGCGAAATCGACCTGAGAAATGGTCGTGATCCCTAACACGAACAGACTTTGGAAGAAAAGGTCCTTTGCAAATGTGACAACCGTCAGCATTTTCGAATGAAATTTCGTCTTCCTCCCGCATGAGGAGGGGAGCTGGATGATTCAAAAGGTTTTCATAATCCTTTGCAAGGCCTTCTAAATATTCTAGCAATTGGTTGGCGACGTCACGCCCGCGGTACACTAATCTTTGCGATCGAGATTCATCAAAATTGCAGACAACTTGGAGGCACATCGAAAAGGGCTCATGCATTTGATAAGCCCGAAGGAAGGATTCGCTTGGAGATGGCTCACATGAAGAGATAGGAACAGTGAGCGCTTCAAAATCAACGTAAACCGCAATCGGGCATCTCTGTTGTTTCTCGTAAATTTTGAAGCGCATAAATTGTTCTTCCGGCGAAGAAGGTAATATCAGTCGTGCTGGCGCCACAGAACTACAGTCAATCATGTGAGCATTTAGTTTATCCTGTGATCTAAATAAATTTAGACACCGCTCACAAGCGAAAACCGCATGTCCATGCGCATTGTGTTGGGGACTCACCAACATACTTAAATTTTTGATCCAAACATAATGAGTCATGCCCTTTGTTGCATATAACAACATATTGAAATGATTCTCTTTTTTGTCTTTTGCGAAATGAACAGGACCTACAACATCCCACGTTTTATTTTCAGATTGCCAAACGAGATTAAAAACATGAAAAGAATAATTTGAATTTTGCTCTTCGAAACGTTTGATGTCGTGAACAGAGAGTGGCCAGGAGATGCCTCGCAAATCGAGTTGATTTTCTAGCTCATTGAAGATACGTACTGGTACGTACTGATACGTACTGGTACGTTCCGATCTACTCCTCAAAGACCGACTATTTCCGTGGGCCTGTCGTCTGTGGGCGAGGCCACATGCGATGGCCCACAGGAAACATTTATCATCACGATTGCGAATATTAATCACCGCTTGCCGACGAGCAATATTATCGGGAAGCGGAATATATGAAGATCCAGAATGCGAAATGGGTTCGAAAAGATGAATGTGAACGTGAAGAGCGACGATTTCATAGAGCGCTTTTCCGCTATCGCGCTCCTGAAATTCGTCGAATTTTGAATTTATAGGATCGACGATATGTTGGAAATAAAATTCACCGATATTATCACTTTCAGTCACCACGGCTGCGCGTGCATTTAGAAAGATCGGCTGTATCTCGCCGATCATTTCATGTGTCACGGGGTGATCTCGCTCGATCATGAATCGACATTCTAATTGTGCAAAAATTTTGAAACAAGTATGTGAGGGAGAAAACAGTTCAAACAACTTCAGTTGGAACGGAACTTGGCACCGATTAAGAAATGCGAGGGGATTGAGAATATTTTGCGTATTCGCGATAATACCACGCTGCACTCGACTATTTAAAGACTGTACTACATCCGTCCACCTAAGAGCATTTGCAATGCATGACACACGTTGTTGTTGTTGTTGTTGACGTTCTGAAGAAACAATCGAAATTCAAATGAATGAACGTCTATGAATGAAGAATGATTGATTGTTTTCGATGGTCTGAAAAAATAAATAAAAATCTTACCGTCATTGGTCGTAGGTGGATTGTCAGTCGCACGTTCCTGACGAGGTGGTGGTGGTAGTGGTGACTGTGATGACGGTGGTGGCGTTGTTGCACCTGTCTCCTCACGATACCGTTTTCTTTCTGTAGAAACAAACATACAATTCAAAGTAATGAATAATTATGAATGAAGAATGATTGATTGATTTATTGCGATGAAATGAAAATAAATAAAAAACTTAGCGTCATTGAACGTTGGTTGAATGACAGTCGCTCGTTGCTGTCGTGGAGGTAGTGGCGGTGATGCTGTTGATGATGCTGCAGCAGCAGCAGCATCTGCCTCCTCACGGTAGCGTTTCAAACACACTTTCTTCATCGAGAAGGCAGCTGTGCACTCAGGTACGGCACATTGAAGAATGTCGAAATATTATCTAACACATGTTGAAGTAATGATGGTGGTGGTGGTGGTTGCGCAAACCACATGCACACCACCGCAACTCATTAGGAGCCGACGCGTATTTTGAACAGAACGGAAATGATAACGAGTGGGTTTATTCCAGAAGAAACGTTACACCGCAAGAAGAGGGAGAGAGAGATTACCGACCACGACGCGGGAGGAAACGTTAATGAGCCCGCGACGATTATTTCGCGGTTGAAGTAAACGAACCTGCCAGCGGAAACTTGTGGTGAACGGATAACTTGGAAAACACTTAACGACAGTTTCGGAAACCACTACAAACGAAGAACGTTGGAAACGTTTGAATTCAAATCAAGACCGTTGGAAACCGCTACCGCGTTCGTTAAGTCACCGTATATATAAAAGCGCTCTTCTCGTCATAAAAATGAATAGTACGACCGTATTGCTGTTGCTGCTGGTGTTACTCTCCTTCTCAACTCGTTTTCAAGATGGCGACTATTCGGGAGATAGAAAAAGGTGGTGCTGCTGCAGCTGTCGCAGTTGCAAAGAAGCGGAAGACCTCGTAAGTATTTGTTGTCTCTTTTTTTTTGTTTTCATATAATTTTTCATTTTAGCTTTTATATATTTTACTTTTTATTTTTTAATAGTGCGAACGAAGAGACAAAGCGAGAGCTTTTAGAGAGGCGCATGATGGGCGCCGATGTCCTCACGATGGACCTGACAGGTCTTTTTGATGAGGAGGATGCATTTGCGGAATATCGACTTGTCCTAACGACGCAGTTCGTGAGCGATGAGGCAGCAGCTGCTTCTTCTTCCTCTTCTTCACCAACATCAACAGCAGTGTGCGTGAGCCAAGCGACGGCTCCGCGTCTAATTCAAGATCCGGCATGCCCGGTTTTTCTGTACACACAAAAGAGACGTAAGTAGAATGAATGACTAGTTTGAAGTATGTTTAAAAAATGAATTGTTTGTATTTTTTAATTTTTGTTTGTTTGTTTTGATTAGTGACATTTGGGCTGCTATAGTGCAGCGGGCTGAATCAACCCAAATAACAAAACATTGGGACGACTTCCCAAAGGGGGTCGCGTTTGAAATAACCAGCGCGAAGAAAATAGTATCAGAGAGATTTGGCAGTGAAAATTACGCGGTTGTGCTAAACGACAAGTTTGGCACATTTCTGCCCACAAGGTATATTAGTATTATAATTTGTATAATTTGTATAATTTGTAGTTGTATAATTTGTATTAGTATTATAATTTATTATTATTTGCAGCGTTCTTTTTAATTGTAATTATAAATATTTTAATAATTTTCTTCATTTATAGATTCACAAGCTTCATCAACGAGATGGGGCTTGAAGAATTTTTGAAATCAAGGCCTCACGCGATATACTTCGGAAAAAATCCAACAAATAAAGCATATGTGATATTAATATATCCGTTAGATCAGTTGAAACTGCGTAAAACCTGGAACAACATCATAGAGTTTGGGAGAAAATATATCCAATATTAAAAATGTATTTCAATTTTTATCATGTATAATGAACAGTGGAAAATAAAAACAATAAGTGATTATTATTTTTCTTGTCTTATTTCCTTTTCATTCTTCCTTCATTCTCCTCTCCATTGAAAGAATTAGAACTACTCCCATGAAGTCATCAATCTATTGAATGAAATTTCAAATAGAATGCAATAAAATATAATCAATTTAGTTGTCAACAAATATGAAGCATTTTATTGTAATGATTGATTGAAAGTAATGAAAGTAAAAATATTCTATAAATCTTCTAAATAATCTTCTAAATTTCTCGCAATCATGGAATACGTGTGGAGATATTTTATTCAATGAAAACACTATATTGCAAACAGCATGCGTTAAAATACAATCAATTTATATTTATTTCAGGATATCCTACTTGGTGTTTGATTGGAAAAATAAATAAAAAAGAGTAAATATTTTACGACATTTATTAACAACAAAGTATATTCATTTACAAAATGTATGAACATCTACATTGACATTTCGAAAGGACAGAATGTGACATTATTTAGTTCAAAAAAGAAAAGAGTTCGTTCACGTCTTCTTGTTGTTCTTCTTTTGATGATTCACCAGCGGAGACATGATGATGATCTTCGTGAACAGAAGAAGTAGCAGTATCAGCAACAGTATTAGTCAGTAGCACAAAATGAAAATGGCGTATGGTTTTGAAGAAATGTCATTTGTACGGCATGCATTAGCCAGTTTGCAGCATGTTGCATGCATTGTTGAACATTTATTCCGCAACATAAATGCGACGTGTCCGGGGACGACGGTGATTGCGAAGGAGAAGGAGCCGAAGTAAGAGTGCTCCGTTGTCTTTTGAAGACAGGTGGTGCCGTTTGTTTCCTTCGATGATTTCGCGTACTTTATTTTTATTCATTTTCTTCTTTGTCTTATGCGATGACTTACAGTGTTTCATGCAAGGATGAGCGCATTCATCGCTTTTGTTTTTAACGCGCTTCTTTCATCCCTCTTTTTTCTCGAACAACCTTATCTTCTTTTCTTCATTAGCTTTGTTGGAGACTTCTTCTTTTTCTTCTTCCTCTTCAAGAGAGAGACTACATGACGGAGAAGAGTCACGCGCAATACTATTCTCTTCCGTTGTGTTCATGATTGAAGACAACTCGACAATGTGAGTGCGGCAAGCCATTTCTCGCGATTTTTATACTTTGCGAACGAGTTCTGTGATTGGATGATAGTCCATGTGTCGTTCGTAAAAAATGAGACAAAAGGCAGACGTGTTAGCGGGCACGTTCGAATTGCATTCGAAAAAGATTTTAATATCCGATGCAGAGGCGATCGTTGGCTCCTCACGACGCGATAAATCAAAGATGACAAACGGACATATCTGTTTCACCCCGAGATGCATAATACAAGAAATAGGTTGGCGATCCAGATACGATTTTTCGAAATTTTTGAACATTTCGAACAATTCTGGTATATGCACACCATTCTTGTTCCATCCTATGCGCATGTGATGGTAAGGATAAAACTCGTCGTTGATGAAGAGTTTAATCGTTCGTAAATCGCACAGGTCGAACTCGCTAGGATTTTTTTCAAATCGTTTCGACGGTCGGTTTGCAAAGCGAAGATGATGTATTGCGGATGCTCTGCTCCGCTGGTTGTTTTCACGGTCCACTCGTGACGTGTTGTAAGCGGTAAATTTGCTGATTCGTGGAGTTCGTAC
This sequence comes from Gryllus longicercus, assembly GCA_038098605.1. Lineage (NCBI taxonomy): Eukaryota > Metazoa > Arthropoda > Insecta > Orthoptera > Gryllidae > Gryllus > Gryllus longicercus. The sequence continues at coordinate 194,396 of JAZDUA010000536.1, read as the reverse complement.
CTCGTGAATTTAATAGGTATACTCGTCCTACCGTTGAGAATGTTGTACATATGCATTTTACCGGCATCGCTGAGGTTGGCGTGCGGCATTCTCCAAACGATGCGCTGGATTTCTGTTTTCGACGCCGTAGCATCTCCCCCTTCCTTGGATAGAAGACAGTCGTTGTCTGTTCGAGTGCGAGTAAGAATGAGCTCGTGCTTCACGCCAGCCACGTTGCGTCTGTGGTCCTCCGCAAACGGAAGGAAGAGTTTGAGGGGAATCCAGGCCACAAACGAACCGTCATCGTCAATCAATTCTTCATTCGGTGAATGGCTGGTAGAAGACAACTTCTCAAATGGCGACCACGCTGCGTAATGGAGTAATGCACGCTCTTCGGCGCTGAGGAGCGGTACGTTCTTCATGGTGGATGCGATGCCGGGATGTCGCACGCTGTCGACGAGGACCTCATTGATCTCGTATCGAATTTCGGAAAATAAAAATGCGTAGGCGTTGTTGATAAAGTTGGCGGGGGTGCGCCCGCCACCGCTTGTTTTGAGCGCCTACCTAAAGTACACAAACCTGACGTGCCGCTACGCCCCATCGTCAGTGCCATCAGTTCGCCGACTCACGCCCTGGCGAGACTTGTCGCTGACCATCTCGCGCCGCTCGCCGAAGGTATGCAATACGCCGTGCGGAACTCTACGCACTTTGTGGACATCATTCGACAACAAAGACTGAACGAAGGTGATATGCTGGTTAGCTTTGACGTGACTTCGCTCTTCACAAAGTTCCGGTACATGAATCCGTGGAAGTTATACGCCAAAAATTGCAGAATCGTAGCCAGCCGACAGAATGGGCTGAACTGGTTGAATTCTGCCTAACTTCCACCTTCTTTCAGTACCAAGACCGGCACTACGCCCAAGTGGAAGGCGCGGCTATGGGCTCGCCGCTGTCTCCCATCGCTGCCAACCTTTTCATGGAAGCTTTCGAATCAGAGGGTCTACGTAACGCTGTGCACAAACCGTCTCTCTGGGTGCGGTACGTGGACGACACCTTTGTTATCTGGCCACACGGACAGGAACTATTAGGAGAGTTCTTACTGTTCCTTAACAGTATCCACCCGAGCATCCAGTTCACGATGGAGACGGAAATCAACAACTGTCTGCCGTTCTTAGATGTGCTGGTCAGCAAACGCGAAGATGGCACCTTGGGGCACGCGGTCTACCGAAAACCGACGCATACTGACCGTTACCTACACGCGGATTCACACCACCATCCTTCAATAAAACTAGGAGTACTGAAAACACTGGCCACAAGAGCTGTGAAGGTGTGTGACGAGCGCTCTCTTCCCGCGGAACTTCAGAAGCTAGAACACACTTTCAGGGCCAACTCCTATTCCCAAACGGCTATCAAACGGGTGCTTGCCAGCGTTACGGGCCACTCCGGAGGTCGCCATCGTACCGACGGGCGTGGTGGCTCCGAAGGCCGCGGCAACGCCGAAGATTGTCATGCCTCTTCGGAGATAGAGGAGAGTGCCCGCTCCAGACTAGCCGTGATCCCCTACGTCCGATGTGTCACCGATCGTGTGGGTAATTTACTACGGAAGAACAACATCCGTACGGTGTTCACGGCGCCCGACAAGCTGCACAACGCCTTGGTACGCATCAAAGATGCGTTACCTCCTCTCCAGTCGGCAGGAGTGTATGAAGTTCCCTGCAGCTGCGGCAGGACATATATTGGCGAGACCGGGCGTTCTGTGTCGGAGCGACTCAAAGAACATATCGCTCACTACAAGAAGAACAACACCAACCGTTCTGCGATTGCGCACCACTTGGATGTTACGGGACATGCCATTGACTTCGACAAGACTCGGCTCCTGCACAAGGAAAACCGATACTGGCCGAGACGCATAAAAGAGGCTTTAGAAATACACAGACGTCCGCAAAACATCAACGCGGACGCAGGCCTCGCTCTTAACCACGCCTGGAAATCCCTCGCTCCATCTATTCGGGACCGGCAGGGAACTGTTCACCACCGTCCGACCACCGGGACGTCTGGCGCTAGGCCCACTGTTCACCGCCGTCCGACCACGGGGACGCCGGTCGCTAGGCCCAGATTGGCCCAGACCGCCGGCCTAACAGTCTCTCGACCTCTCCGCCAATCACAGCGCACCTGCCCCTCCCGAGAGCCCAGGCAGGAGAGTATAAATCACCGGGCGCGTAGCGCCGCAGTGTCACTGCCCTGAGGAAGCCTGCGATATGTCAGGCGAAACGTCGGCACCCCAGCCAACGACGCGGCGTCTCCCGGATAGCCGAGAATTCATGGATTCAAGCCGCGGAAGCTTACGTATACGAAGTACTGATGCGACACGTTTAAGTATTCTCTTCGCCGTCCAATATGAAATGCATTTTTTTACCTGTATCTTTGAATTGCTCACGAAGAGCAGAATAGATATAAACATTAACGTCGTCGATTGTGTACGTGCCTGTCGGTAATTTCATGACGTAACTCTCATATGTTATATGACCTTTACCATCGTCGACTGGAACGGCGTAGTGTAAATCGTTACATCCTTCTTTAATGTTCGTCACCGTATGCGCCGTTTGCAGAGACACCAGTGCAATTTCATGCGGCGTGTTACCGAGATCGATTGTCGGAGAGAAACGGACATGCACTTCCGCTCCTTTCCCGCTTAGCGTGTAGGTGCGCATCTTGTTGCGTTCGCTGAGAAAGTGCTCCGCTCTCTGTCTCAAATACTCATTTTATTGCCCACTCATACAACAGAAATTGTAAACAAAGTCTTCCGCAGTTCTCCGCATCAAATTGCTGACCTTGCGACGTATTGTACGTCACATGCTTTCCGCGCATGTAGGACAAAAACTCCGGTGGTGGGGGTAGACCCAAGGAGTCGAAATAGCGCACCGATCTTCCTCGTTTTACGAATGCGACGAAATGAGTGCCCTCTCCGCGTGCGTCATCGAGATTGATCACTCCGCATTCTCGTTCACTTGGCAGACCCCGGGGCAGACGGTCGCGGGTGAAGATACCGTGAAAATGCGGGAGACATAGCGCGCGAGCAAATCGTTTCATTTCCTCGTGTGTAAGTGCTCGCCACGGCACCCCCACCTTCTCTAGTTTTTTGGACAGCGTCTCGTCTTCCTCGTGCGTCGCAATCGTAAAAGGACACCGCCTGTTTTTCTCCTTCTTCGCCTTCCCCGCGACATGCCCCTCCCCGCCTTCGCTTCCATTGCGGTGTTATGACGAATCATTTCTGCCAGTGTTCGTTGTTGATTTTTCTTGTTATTGACCGCGTTCGCGATGGCCGACGCTCCGCCCGCCGCGGAAGCGAGGGCACCTAGAGCGCCTATTAACAACGGTAGAAAACCGCCTTTCTTGCCCCTCGTCTCCCGACGCCGCCGCCGTCTCATGCCGCTTCCGCTCGCTTCGCCCGCCGCCGGTTCGGTTTCTGATGCTATTCTTCTTCTTCTTCTTCGTGTCGTTAGCGCTGGAGGGCGAAGTGTCGTGCACCTACGCGTTGATGTGACGCGACACTCTGTACGAGTACGAACCATTGCAAGTGCAGAACTAAAGAAAATGATATGCGTTGTCCACCTTTTATAGCAATTTAGCTTAGCAAATCCATGCTTTTATGGTCTATTATCAATGAACCTAAGGTAGTTTTGTATTTCAAAATTACAATCAATGGCACGTTGTTCTTATCCTTTACTCTAGCATGACCATCTGACTGAGGTACATATTCAAATTGAAGACGGTCTCCCCTCGTACAATTAAAAGTGAGATTTCTTCGTAAAGTACCTTTATTTTTCCGTTTATCCAGAGATGGACACGTTCATGGGGTAGTGCCGAAACAATTTTTATTTTTGCAGTACATGCGACTTTATAAAAATTACCCCATCCATCTAAGATATAAAATTTAGTCGAATCAGGTCTTGTGTGGGGGTTGCATCTAATACAATCGATGAAGATGGTAACGCCGCCGATGCTATTATCAAAGGGGTAACCTCCAAAGCTGGATATAATTTTTTTGTTCAGCTGTCCAATCCGTTGTTCTTAATGACGTGATGACGTGAGAGAATACATGTGGAGTTTCATTGAGCGTTTTACCAACGTAACGTCTTGTCGCTTCGTCGTCGAATAACATCGTCATCGTCGTCCGGAGATGATGTGAAGACTAATCTTCATCATGAAATACTTTTCCTTTTATCTCATGTTCCCAGACGTTTTTAAGATTGTTTTTAATCATGTTTTCAACATTTAGCATGACCTTCTTATATAGTTCATCTGCATAAGTGCGTGACGCTCTAAACGTCCCTGTCACGTCTTTCTCTAATTTCGCAACACGAGCATTAAAATGTTCAAGACGAAGACTGTCCGCGTGCGTTTTCACTTCTTTTAGAACCTCATCCAATTGTTCTTTATTCACGACGTCCGTCGGAGCCGTGCACTTGCCCACCTTTCGAATGAGTTTATTGTGAAAATTGAAGTTCCCCGACGATCCGACCTGCGGAAGAATATCTAACAGGCCGGATGGGATTTTCTTTTCGTGAGCTTCCAACATGGTCTTAAATTCGTTTCTAGCCGCAGACACGAGCGTCTCGGCATGCTCTCGTTCGGACTGTATTTGTTTTGAAACTGAAAGTGCTAATGCCGCTTGTTTCTCCGCCAACGCACTACGAAAAATCGAATGGTTTCCAATTGTTTCTGTTTTAGTATTCAACTTATCCAACTTGTCCTGCAAACTGTTGACTTTAGTCATGATGTCGTTGGCCAGACTCATGGTTCGTCCATCTAAATGGTAGATCATCTTTTCCATCTTGCCTTCCAATTCGGCGCGGTGCTCCTTAACGCGTGCATCCATATTGCTCTTTATTGTCTCCTTCAAGGTATTCAGTTCTTTTTGAAGCTTATCGAGATCATCTTTTATGAATCTCTTCGAGACGATCGCCTCTTGCAGCTCTTCGTACTTCTTTTGAATCCGATCAAGTTCACGTGCCACGAAACTCTTCGAGACGGTATCCGTCTTTAGTGTCTCCTTCAAGGTATTCAGTTCTTTTTGAAGCTTATCGAGATCGTCTTTTATGATCCTCTTCGAGACGATCGTCTCTTGCAGCTCTTCGTACTTCTCTTGAATCCGATCGAGTTCACCTTCCACGAAACCCTTTGAGGCGGTTTTCTCTTCCAGTTCTTTCAGTTCCGTTTCTACGAACGTCTTTGAAACGGCGTCTGTCTCGTCTTCCGCCGCCCCGATGTTCTTGAGTCGTCGCTTTTCCAAATCATAATCGTATTCCACTCCGGCTTCATCGACCGCCACTCGCTTTCGTCGTTTTATATCAATCGATTCGATGGCGTGACGAATCTCTTCGTCTACGTAATGTTTGGGAACAGCATTGTCGAGCTCTTCGGGATGAGCTATCTGCGTGAGACGCGCACCTAGAAAGACGTAATGTCCGTCTTTTTTTTCAATCCACCCTCGTTCGTATCGATGCGCCCAAAGATGTTCATCTTTCAAAAACAAAAGCAACTATGAACAATTGCGTTTATTTCTTTCTCTATATAGTGTATTCGCTGACCGTGTAGACATTGAAACATTCATCAAAAATAATAAAATGTGTCGCGGTAGGACACGAACCAGCGTGCACGATACGCGCATTGACTAGTTACCCGAATTTACACTCGCACACTGACCCCTGTGCTAGCGCGACACATTGGAAAAGAGAACGTTCTGGGCGAATAGTATTATTATTATTATTATTATTATTATTATTATTATTATTATTATTATTATTATTATTATTATAATGTCGTCCATAAAATTAAATTATTCAAACGCTGTGCATATTCACAGCGCTGCGCTGCGCTGCGGTGCGCTCGCGCTGGACGTCAACCGCAGGCGACTTCCTGCGCAGCTGCACGCTTCATTAGCGACGGGAAGTGTAAGCGAGCTACGACCGCGACCGGATACAACTTCCGGCAAATCGCTCGCTGGTTGTGCGCGAGTCTGAAGATCAAATACTTAGCACAGCACAGCAAATAAAATGTTTAAACTTTCAAGAGTAATAATTGCAGTCCCCTTTGTCATAACGTGTTCACTTTTGAAAATCGTCAATTGCCAATGAATAAGCAACACCATATAAACACTTTACATGGATAACACCGCGCCATTACCTCCACCGTCATGAACATCGTTCCGCAAACGACGAAGCTGCCAATCGTGAACGTGATCGGATTGTTGAAGAACAATCACAGTGGAGATCATGGGAGTCGACACGGGGACCTCTTACCCGACAGCGTTCGAGCCCTCGTCGTCGGACCGTCGGGCTGCGGTAAGACGAACGTCGTCATGACACTGCTCACCACGTCGAACGGTCTCAAATTCGAAAACGTGTATTTGTATTCGACCACCGAAGGGCAGCCTATGTACGTGTTTTTAAAGGAAGTGTTGAAAGATATTATTCCGTTTCATTCCTTCACGCAACACGACAGTATCGTTCCCCCCTCCGAAGCGAAGCCCAGCAGTGTCTTCGTATTCGACGACATTGCGACGGAGAAGCATGACTGTATAAAGGCCTACTTCGCCACCGGACGTCATAAGCACACGGACGTGCTGTATCTCTGTCAGACATACACCAAAATTCCGAAACAACTCATTCGCGACAACGCTAATATGGTGATATTTTTCCAACAAGACGACAACAATTTGGAATTTATATACAACGAGCACGTCGGAAACGACTTTCCTTCTTTCCGCGATTTTAAAGCCATGTGCTGTCGCGTGTGGAACGAAAAACCGTTTTCGTTTTGCGTCATTGACAAGACACGGTCGGTGAACAAGGGAAAATATCGGGCTGGGTTCGATCGCTTTATCGAAGTCGCACCATCTATATAATATCGTATTTCTTTTCATCCATCACAGTCGCGATATGGCGTATCTGCGGCAACATAGATATCGAAGAGGGAAGGGCTTTATCGGACGTTTCATCAATCGAGCTATCGATGCGCTTCCCTTTGAGTTACACATTCCCGGTGGCTATCAGTTTTGCGGACCGGGAACGCGACTCAGCGAACGCTTAGCAAGAGGCGATGCGGGCATCAATCCCCTAGATCGAGCGTGCAGGACGCACGACATTGCCTACCACGAACACAAAGAACGGCGAAGAACGAAAAAAAGCAGACGCGGTACTCGCGAAGCGAGCGTGGGAGAGGGTCGTGTCGAGTGACGCGAGTATCGGCGAAAGAGCATCGGCGCTCGGTGTGACCGGTGTGATGAAACTTAAATCTAAATTAGGAGGAGGTGTGAAAAGAGGAAAAGTGGTGAGAAAACAAAAAAGAAGACAAGGAAGAAGAGGGGAAGGATGAGGAGGAGGAGGAAGCCTGGAGCAACGCGAAAATAAACAAAGGCTCCATGATGAAATCAAACTGCTACAACAAAGCGGGGAAATCAAAGACACTCTTCAGACGAAAGCGAAACGCTTTCAGCAGACAGAGACAGCGAGTTCCTTACGGCGTAAACGCGCCCCGCATAACCGTTCTCCCCCTTCTATTCCACCCCATCCTACTACTCCGCAAGAAAGATTGAAAGTCGAAGTGGAAAAGACACGATCGATTATTCGAAATAAACTCAAAGCACTCCGCCGATTTGAATCAAACCGCGACGACTTCCTGAAGACCTATCTCACCATTCCCATGAAAAATGCATTCAAAGAAGGAACGAAAAAGCCGCCGTTCACATTATTCGCCCCCGGTAACAACAAAAAAGGTGTTGACCGGGGCGTGAACACGGAGGAGGAAGAGGACGTCAACGCTTCCTCCTCCTCCTCCTCCTCCGGCCCGCTCGTTTTTAACATTGATGATTCTCACATAGAAGAAGCGGACGAAAGTTTTCAAAATTTAACACGTTCGCCTAGAAGCACCAGCGATTCCGCTTTCAACTCCACAGAGCCTTCGTGGTCGCAATATCTTCGCACGCTCTCGCAACAGGAAGGCGCTGATATGGTTTCCGGACCGCATTTCCGTTCTCATTCCAGCAGCGGCGAGAGAACGTTCTACATCGGCCGTTCTCAAATGAAAATAGACGAAGGCGGCTACATTGTCGTTGGTAAAGACAATTACGAAGCGCGCCCCGGCCTCCTCGAATTAATTTTCAAAAAAGAACCGAATCTCGCAGTTGTGCAAGAGAGAGACTGGAACGATTATAAGAAAATTCTCCGGCACTCCTTCGCCCAGAGAAGAATATAATAGGAACGGTGATATACTGACCGATAACCTGTGGAAATATAATCATGTATTTGCGACGCTATTTCCCCCTCCTCCTTCTCCTGCTCCTCGTGCCTTAAGAGCAAACACGGCGGTGCAACGAAAAGCGACAACACGACATCGGAAAAAAGCGGGAAAAGGTCTTCGCTTCGTGACCCCTCCTGACTATAAGTACTGGCGTGACCCCAACAAACTGGTGCGAAGGCTCCGTCTCTTACTCGCGTCGAAGGACGCCGGAAACAATGGACACGACGGGGAAATAGTAGAAATAGAGAACGAACTGCGAGATGCTGGTATTATTATTCTGTAGACAGTTGGTGGAACATGAAGAGAAAGAACGCTACTTTGAATGTGCGAGAAGGGTTAGCGAGAGAAATACATGCGCCAGCACGCCGTCGTTACACTAGACGACGAGTGATTACGAAAGGGCTCGACGACCTATGGCAGGCGGATTTGGCGGAGATGCAGCCGTTCGCGAAATCGAATCGGGGCATGCGGTACATTTTGACCGTGATCGACGTCTACTCCAAGTACGCTTGGGCGGAAGCGCTTAAGAAAAAGACGGGGGAAGAAGTGGCGCAGGCCTTTACGCGCATTCTCAAGCGCGCGCGGCCCAGGAAGCCTACGCTCTTACAAACGGACGTCGGTACGGAATTTTACAACAGCACTGTTGCCAAGTGGTTCCGCGCGCGTGTCATTCGACATTATTCTGTTTTCCATCATCAAGGCAGCTGTCGTTGAGCGTTTCAATCGCACTCTCAAAGAGCGCATGTGGAGACGTTTCTCCGCTGAGGGCACACGTTGCTGGACGCGCATGCTTCCCTCGCTTATCGAAGACTACAATAACACAAAACATAGAACGATCGGCATGAAACCGAAAGACGTGAAGGACAACAGATTAATGGAAACGGTTTACGCCAACGTGAAAACTATCGACATGTGACAATTGAAAAAATTTCGTGTCGGCGACCTCGTCCGCGTGAGCACGTACAAGAGCTCGCCGTTCCGGAAGGGCTACGAAGCGCGGTGGGGCACCGAACTCTTCAAAATCGATCGCATTCATCTTTCCGTTCCCATTACGTATTCGCTCGTCGACCTTCACGGCAAAGCGATTACGGGTCGATTCTACGCACAAGAAATGCAACGCACGCGGTTTCCAGAAGAGTACTTGGTGGAGCGCGTCGTTCGCAAAAAGGGACCGATGCGTCTCGTAAAATGGCTCGGGTTCGACGATCGGCACAATTCGTGGGTGCATGAACGTGTCATGGTTACGTAAGAAACGGTTGCGCTGGCTTGTCCTTGTTAGAAACGATAAGAACACTCCACGCAAACAGGATGTTGTGATGCAACACGGCGGAAACAGGATGTGGTCGACATCTACGTTATATTCTCAGTGTTCTTTCGTTTTAAATCAGTCGCTTCAGAACGGTGTATGCGAGTATTATGCGAGTCATTGTGATTTTCTGTTTGCTGCACTATGTGGAGTTTGTTTCATACTTTTTGTCCTCTCTTTAAACATTCTCGCTCTCTAAACATGCGAGAGTGGAAAGAGAAGGAGGAGGAGCGACCGTGGGACGAAGACGATCCCATCTCGACCGTCGACGTAGCCACCTACACCGACGAGGCGCGAACCTGGGACAAGGACAACGCCTCTTCTTCTTTTTCCCTCGAATTACCGACGCCGCCGGCCATCGACCCACCAACGCCACCCGCGCTGACGGCTTCGCCTTCTTCTTCTTCATACGGACCGACGCCGACTCCATCGTCTCGCCACGTCTACCGCCGCGAACGAAAAATTAGAAAAATCACTGCGATCGCTGACCTCCAAGGCTTTTGGAAAGACGGAGCGTTTATTTTGAAAACGCTGACTGTGTTGCGCATACCAAGTGACTTTGAAGACATTGACAAATATAAAATCCTCACGTTGTCATTTAAAGCACCCTGTGAGATTGAAGAACTCAGTGCACGCGATCGACGGTCTAAACAATGGATTGAGCAACACCACCACCGTATGCCCTGGCAATGCGGAAACATTCCGTATGCGTGTAGACACGAAGCGATTCGAAGAGCCGTTGACGGTATTGACAAAATATTCGTCAAAGGAGGGCAAAAAACACATTGGCTACGTGAATACGTTCAATGTTACGTGGTGGACTTGGTGTTGTTCAACTGTCCGAACATCGGCACGTGTGTGAAGTTTTACCGCGAACTCTATGCTACAGACGTGACGTGGCGACTTACTACGCCTTTGCTGCAGGAGAAAGGAACACTCAACGTTCTATCCCTCATGCATTGGCTCTCTACTAATCGAACAGACTTGATCCACAACGATGAGCATCCCATTCGTCAATGACGCAAACAGGATGCCGCGACCGCACTTCCTGTTCGTACTTCCTGTCCCCAGCGAGTATAAGACAAATACAATTCAATAAGATAAGCATAGTCAGTGAAAGAAGGCCATATGGATCACATCATCAAAATCAGCAAGAAGGAAAACCTGGGTCGCGACGAGGAGCTTCAACTGATTGTCGCCAACGCTAAAAGAGAACAACTCCGAGACATCAACGACGCCATCCAACAATACTACACTCTGCGTCCGCGCACACTCGCATCGCTCGACGACGAGTCTTCAGCATCTACCTGTCGCATTTCTTTGCCATACCTCAGCACCGTCAGACGTGCGTGACGTCTTCAGCCGACTTCCGGAAAACGTTCAAAATCTAGCCTGCATTCGTGAACTTCTGCCCTGCCTCAAACATTACAACACCGGGTGCACGCAGATCGACGGACCGGCGCCGGCGATACGGCACTGCATGGCTTGCCGCCGAGGGATGCAGGAACGAGTATAACCACACACACATAACATGGATTGGGTAGACTGTATAATGATTATTGGAACTGTCTTTCAATTGATCATGGTGACTTCAGCTCTCGTGTGCTTCCTTTTGTGAACTTTGTGAGAACCATCATGGATTCTACCCCCACTCCCCTTTCCATAGTGAGCAGCCATGACCTTCCATCTGATTTTATTTGTCCCATCTGCCATAATAATGACATTCGTCTATGGATGAAAACAAACTGCAATCATATCTTTTGTAAAATTTGCATTGAAAAATGGATGGGAAAACAAGCTGAAAAGGAAAAAGCACAATCATGTCCCATGTGCCGTTTCGTCTTGGTGCCCAAACCACCATCCTCGAGGGGTGAAGAGGAGGAGGAGGAAGAAGATAATGCAACAGAGACAATGGAGGAAGAAGAAGATGAAGAGGAGTATGAAGAACATGTTCTATTAGCCATTCAAAGATTTTTTAGTCGACCTTTCCTCCGCACCGTCGCACGATCGATCAACGCCGCACTGAGACTGGACTCCCCATGCTACACAAAACTCCTCGACTTGCAGCGACGAACCAGTCTTGATTTTAGCGTGCGTTTTATTGAATCATGCGATTTGGATGATATCTGCGGGCAAGACGTATTTTTGGTGGGGATCGATGTCCCTCCACCTGTCATGAACTGAGAGAAGGTGGTGGGGGGAGAAAGATTAGAAAAGTGATGCAGAGTGGGGTGAGTGCACATGCTATAAGAGGAAGAGTGACAAGAGCGGCTGTACCAGTACTACGAAACAGCCTAAACGAGTCATGTGCGACAACGACTATTACGCGGAAGAGCAGGAGGAGGGGGAGGAAGAGGAGGTGTGCGACAATCCAGAGGAAGAACTCAGCTGTGGAGACGGCGCCGTTGTTGAAAACATGCAGCAACGACGAGACGATGCTCCCATCAGGGCGTACGTGGACGCACGCTTCCGGCAAGTATTTCAATCGAGCGAGGATGTACGCGGCGATCTACAAACGCTGATTGCCAATCAGGCAAAGTGTCTACGGCAATGGCAAGACGCTGGGCCCTTCAACGCCGATCTGTTTCGAATTACAAACGTCGGTCAACCTTCAGAGCCACGTGACGCTGCAAACAAAACGTACGTCGATCGCCATGTGAATGACATTCACAAACATCTCGAAAAAATTCCAAAACTACGCATCACCAAAAATGGCAACCTCAACATGCAAAAGGCGCGCATCGTCAACCTAGCATTGGCCACCCACAAAGAAGAGGCGGCCTCAAAACGCTACGTCGACGACGCGATGCAGTATCAACGGGATTTCATCAATCGCAACACCCTTCGTCGCACCGGGGAAAACGGAGAAGACTACCATTTTCAAGGTAAACGCCTCACCAACGTCGCCGACCCCGTCGAAGAAAACGACGCCGTCACTGCGTCCGTGTGAAAGAGAGACTGTCAACAATCCTCATGTATTTTTCAATGTAGAGAAGCTCAAACAATGTATATGTTGTGATCAATACATGCTTGTTCTACCCTACTCACTGGTGTTCGTCTTGTCATTTATTTTTTTCCACCCTCTTGTCACCACCGTGCAGGGAAAAAATAAAATCCTCTCCTCTCCCCGCTCCCTTTTTTGTTTTGCATCCCTTAGTGTTTTTCGTTTGCAGAGTTTGGTACATAGGGTAGGCAGGCAGGCAGGCTGTTGGGGGCCGTGACGTCACGCCCTCCACGCAGCTGGCGGCGGCGACGAGACGACCTTCGCAAGGCCGCCGCCTTGCGGTCGCAACGGCTGTCGCCACCGGATGCTAACCGCAAGGCCGCGGCCTTGCGCTCGCACCGGATGTTGACATCCGGTGACCAGCTGTTTGCAGTCGGCATTTGTTTTTGTTTACCCCGGATGTCAACATCCGCTGATAAGAGACGGCCGATTCTGCCTCACCGGATGTTGTGAGGCCGTATCGGCCGTTTACATCTACTCTCGACCATTAGCATTTCGCTTTCCTAGAAAGTCACAAAAATGTTAGAAAAGGTTTTTACTCTTGAGAAAGGCAAGTAAAGTTTTCCTTGCGAAACTACAGGCTCGGGCAAGTACAACCCTACTCTTTGTAATATTATTTAACCGTAACCTAAGTTAGCACATAAAATCTGTACCGAACCCTAAATAAGAGATTTATGAAAAACAATTCGGGACCGTCATGTTCGTATGAAAAAAATGTCTTGATCATAAAGGTCAGCTGATACGACCTTAAATTAAAAATGATTTAAATGCAAACGAGTTGTGTTTAGAGTTTAAAAGCTTCAAACATCAAATACAATTATTATTGCCCGATTTCAAATGTTGATTACATTGCGCTTCTTGATTGCCATGAAGAATATGGCCCAGTAACCAGGTACCCCAGTATAGACATTGCACTTAGCTTAGCATTGATATCTGTGACTTCTGCCAGCTGTGAAAGATCGTTCAGCAAAATGAAATTAATAAAAAGTATTTACGATCCCAGATTGGTCAAGAACTTTTAATTAATCTCGCTACACTCTTGATTGAGAATGACAATGCAAAAAGTATTAATGTAGAGTCTACATTGTAGACCATATTATTGAGAAATTGGCCTCAGAAAAAGTAAACTTTTAAAAGATAATGTAATGCGTAAATAAAATAACTATTGAATTGATTCTAATCCTAAATAAAAGAACTAGTTTTATGCTTCATTGTATACATACGTTAAATATAAATTATACTTTCAAAGTCATTGTGTTGATTCTCTTCCTAAAGAATAAAGTCGGGGGGGGGGGGGGGAGCGCAAAATTCAAACCTTGCCAGGAGCGCTCATGACCCTAGCTACGACCTACCTGTAGCCTATTGTATTTTGCCTATTGTACTGAAATAACCATCTAACTTTTTTTGCTTCAAAGCAGTAATCTACTTTTGTCATCTTTTTTTTCGAGTGTGCTATAATTTTACATTCCTGATTTTTAGGAAGAGTAGAGCGTCTAAAAAAACCTTACTATCACTCCTGGCCCCTTTTACCCCAGCCCACTCTTGGACACAACTTGGTAATCGTGAAAATACAACTTTATTTCAAATAAAAAAAGAACATCTCACTCCGAGAAAGTGTACCTAAACAAAACAAACGTTTTTAAACAACCATAAGCAAAGGGAAACCTCCAACGAAGAATAATCACGTTTTACAGAAAATCGACATGTTTTTTATCCATAAGCTCACGGGTTCTACCAGCCTGACACTCAGAGGTGACGGTGCTGCTCTCCGAACGTCACGTGCCCTGGACATCTCTTCTGCGAGGCAAAGCGAAAGAAACCAATCTTCTGTCCTTCAGTAATTGGGGAATCACACATTTATGATCTGAGTTTTTAGTACATACGTGGTTCTGACTCAATATTCTGTAGTGTTCCGTAAGTGGTCATGTGCCTATACACTTGGCTGCCTTTCCATTGTTGATTTAGTTCTGTTGACATTTATTTACAGTACGAGTAGTGACTTAAAGAGTATTTATAAGGTGAACTTCGAACACGCGTTGATTTGCCGAAATGAAAGAATGAATAATTAATTTTTTAATGACAGGTAAGTTTTAAAGACTATTTTTAAAATTCACTATTCATAGCGTGTACTCACGAAGTCTATAAAGACTTCGTGCGTGTACCTAAGGCACTGTTTTAGAATATTTTCTTACCCTGTGACGAGCGGAACCAGTGAGTGTTGAGGTGGGGAAGGAGTTTCCCCCTCCACCTCATTGAAATAAAACAATCGGCTTAAAAATGTATATATTCGTAAAGGGAATACTTCGTGAGATATGACGGTATTGGGAAATAGTAAATGTTGGGAATAAATTGAATAAAATTACAACAAAAGGTGTTGGCACTAGGGGATCAGACTGCTCTGCAATGACTTACCTGAAACTCCCAAGGTTCATTTGCACCAACTAGCGGAGTAACAGATCACCCAATAATTGACAGGTTTGTGCCACAACACAATGTAGAACAAATACAAGATAATTAAATTTTAAAAACTTAAGTAGAGTTTACACACTTCATGAAACAATTTAATAATTTGATTAAGAAATTTAAGTAAGCCTTCTCTCTTAATTAAGCAGCTAAAATAGTCCCAGTTACACAGTGCCATCTATTCATGGAAATTTCAAGAATATCCTTATTTCCTGTTTCTCTAGAAGGCTGAAATTCCTGTGTCCTGAATGTGTGTCACTTCATTGTCTGATATTGACCCCTCACTGCTATCGAGCTTGAAACTTAATTTAAAAAATTGTCACAAATGTTCTTATCTTGGAATACTGTAATGAAAGATGTTAATGATTTATAGGTTTTATTAGCAAATATTCACTGAAAACCTTTTTAATGTAAAAGTTTGACCAGCCTTGCAACATGTCATAAGCATGTACAATCATCAGTAAATATTGAAGTCCCAATTCTCTTATGTTCAACTGTGGATAGCAGAGGCATAATCAATGATCCACAAAATAAAGACCAAAAACATTTGTCGAGAATGACAAGCATCATAGAGATCACAAAAGACAAAAATGGTGTTCCAGACTTTGATAACATGTAAAATATTCAACTACCAGAAATTATCATTCTAGACCAGAAGACATTGTAAATTTAAAGAAAGGTTGTACAGGAAATCATTATTTCCCCAAGGAAACAAGTGGAAGAGGAATTTCAAAGAAATCTTAATTGCTCTCGTTCACGGAAGTGTTTTGCTGAAAGTATGTATGTGTAGTGAAATCCAGGAAATTTATTTGTTTTCTAACATTTTCAGTCCCTTCCTTTCAATTAGGAAAACTACATTTCAATATATCCAAAATTATTTCATAATTTTGTTTAATGAAGGTTTACGACATTAGTAGTCTCCGAAACATTCACAACAAAAAACAATCTTATCAATAATCAATTGATTAAAAACAGGTTTTTGACGAAAAAATTGTCCTAAATTTCTATGGTTATATTATCAATTGGCGGGTTTCCACTAAGAAGAATGAATAGTATTTTATTGTGAATAGACGAAGAGAAAAATAGGGTCAAATACATTTATATTTAGTGAATCAAAAATCTGAAAGAATGTGTTTCATGTTCAGTGGTGACAATTTATAAAAATGAAATTATGTGATAATAGTGATTTAATTTCCTGGTATGGAGTTTTGAAAAGTAATAATATAATTAATTTTCCAAGAGATATTTGAGAAATCTAATTGTCAATGAATTCCAAAATTATTTATTTATTAGGTGATGACTCAAATTAGTCAATGAAAACCTTACCAATGAAAATTAAGTCCTAGAAATTTCCTTGCAAAGTTGTGATATATATGAAATTCATTATTAATCAGCCCTCAATTTGGAAGAGCCAAAGCTTACACATAGTTCTATGGCATCACAAAGAATAAATCCAATGGTAAGTTATAGTGAATATAAAATGAAGACTAATTTTCTAACAATTGCTCCATTAAATATGAAATATACATAGCAATACGCTCCCACTTGTGGTTCAGAAGTGCATAGTTCAGCATACTCCAGAAATGGGCAGAATAAAAGCCAACCATACATTGATAACCTGAAATTTGATTGATATAAATTACCCATTTTAATAATAAAAAAAACTTGTGTATCAGATGTTTGTTGATACTCCCACATTTCCTGAATGCATGAATAAATTTTACTCACTGGAATGACATTTTTTTAAACAAACTGTCTACAATATTTGTATTTGTACAGTACTCATTTCTGGCATAGATGAGGGAGTGCTTATGTCCTTCCCTTGCCTGTATATGTAATCACGATCATAAGGAGTGAGCGAGTTATGAATGAATATGAATGGGATGTTCCGAATAGATGTGCAATTGTAAGAGAAACCAACCATGACACATTCACAAGGTGAAAATACCCATTCTACATGTTGCCTGATACAATCTTGTCCTTGTAGTTTGATATTGATCCAAACCTGTACATTTCTGATGCCAGCACTATCGTTATATTTAAGCATTTTAACTGTGATGCTGTGTTCATTTATAAAAGACTTGTAATTTGAATG
Source organism: Gryllus longicercus (assembly GCA_038098605.1). Lineage (NCBI taxonomy): Eukaryota > Metazoa > Arthropoda > Insecta > Orthoptera > Gryllidae > Gryllus > Gryllus longicercus. The sequence continues at coordinate 177,248 of JAZDUA010000536.1, read as the reverse complement.
TGCTGAGGCACACACGATTCACAGGTATGATCAAGAAGAGACTTAATATTTCACTCACTCGTTACACAAGCTTTTTCACAATACTTACAAGAATTCATATAAATCCAGGAATTATCAGCTTCAAAATCAAGGACATAACTCTCTAATTAAGTAATATACTTTTAGCAGTGATGAACCTTGCCATTTTTGTCAAATGTATTAATATCTTAGAATACAGAGATGTTGAATTCAACAGCATTAAGCATCATTTTACACATTTCGAAAATTGTAGGTTAAAATTTAAATGAATTTATTCTCTTATACATAATACTATAGAAAAAGTACAGTACATTTTATTTTGAAATTTTGATAGAAGTACAAATTTTGGAGCTCCCAAGTACAAAAGAAATAAAATAAAATAACTTCCCTCTATACTTCAAATTTTCTATAGTGACCGCTGACATTAGATCATTGTTACACCTCCTGCCCTTTAAAATGAATCATTTTAGCAGAGGTAAGTCCATTTCTGAGGCCACGAGACCCATTGAGAAGGACGTTCACAAATTAATTAAAATGTTTCCTCTTATAAGGCAGGAGATGAATTCGGCCCAAATGTCATTGGCCATTACAGAAAAATCTAAATTTAAACATGACCACACATTCCCAATATTTATCACCTATTCCCCTCTCCCAACACTGTTCTTTAAGTTGTGAATGACTGTAGATCTCATTTTGCAAGTTATCTTCAATTTCAAAACAATTTTATAAAATTATTTACATGTACTATAAGAAATTTGGTTCTATGTTGTACCACTTATGTTGTTTAGCATTGCCATGACATTAAGTTGACACAAAATTGTGTTCAGCAGTATAGTATTTTTAATTTTTTTTTTTTTTTAATAGGATGGTATCTAAATTTGAAAAATTAACAATTTTTATAATTCATTTTTCCTTCTTGGCAAGGTATTCACCTCACAAAACAGCACTGAACACATTATGACAAGACCTTTCTGAAGAATCAAGATGTCTCACCACACTATCTCTATTCCTAGGGAAGGAAACCCATTCATACGACATTTGCTTGACTTTAAAGTAACATTCAAAACTTAATGCCAAACTCATCAGGTTGATTAGCCATTCTTTAAACAAAACAATGAAGATTTTGAAAAGAAATATACATAATTGCTTGGCTGGGAAATTTTATTTAGACACTATCATGAATTACTCAAACAGGGCTCAGATTTATACGGAATAATATGTATCTAAACATGTACATTTATATGGACTAAAAACTGAATAATCATGGAAAAAATAATGAATGAATCAAACAATTAAATTGCATAAATGAAACTTCTAAATATCTTAAGTTACAATATTAGCTATAGTACCATATTTAATTGTTAATTTCACTAAAATAGACTGAACATTGTTATGTTGCTGAAAGCAAATTCCTTAACCCTTTTCGGACAAAGCAATAGGTTACAAAGCATTGTTTTAAATGTTGAAATCCTTTTGTCTCAATATTGCTTTGTATTTGCTGAAACTCCACTTCACATCAGAAGATAATTGGGGACAATCATGAATCTCACAAGATCTTGCAGAGTTAAATCCAGATTTGCAACAAAAACCGATTCATTTAGTAAAATTGAACTTAAAATTAAAAATAATCTTCCATGAATCATTTTGAAAGAATATGGAGCATATTGCAATCAAAAGTTGAAATATGTGAGGATAGGAGAATTTTCCTTTATTATTTTAAAGTGTGTACTGCTTCTGGAAATAGGAACCAATATGGATAATCAAGTGTTCCAAGTACCTAACTTAAAAAATACTAATTAATAATTAAATTTCAGAAGTTCAATTTTAACTAATTAAGAAACAAATATGCAATATACAAATCCCAGCCCTGTTGACAAACTCCTTAAATTTCAGAAATAAGATCAAATTATTGGTTTTCTAGCATATAAAATAAAGAACTCCTGATATTAATTTTAAGAAATCAATTATTTTCTCCAACCTAGCTCTGTCAGGAATATCTGTGCAAACAATCCTATAGCATGTGCAGCATAAAATTATCCAATCCCAAGCTAATGATCATATATAAAATGGAAGGCTTGCCTTCTATGATTTAGTGATAATTTTCACCTCTAATTCATTTGGCTTCAATTTCAGCACACATTTTGTTAGAATACCCATTTGGGCTGTAATTCAGTCAGTCATCAAGTGTTCCTCACTGTTGATGAAAGTAAATTAAGTCATCAAAAAAATTGTTAATGTGTTGAACAATGTCCAAAAATGTTTTGAAAGTGTACAACACTTGCAAAATATATGAATACAGTCATAAAACCGTGAAAGAATCTAAAGGGTGCTTCCCTTTGTTCTAGAACTGAATATTTGACACTGCCAATAATATGGCTCAGAGAACAGCAAAGTCTAATAATTTTTCACTCGCATCCGATTACAATCCAACTTCTATTTAATTGAAATACTTATCAATAATCGGAGCCCTATGGTAAACAAAACATACTGTGTTTTCTATTGGTAAAGGAAAAAGATTGGAGAAGTACACAACCCCACATTTGTCTTTTTATATGCTATGCATTTGAAGTCCCTGGCATTATTTCATTACGAACCACAGGAAAACAGAAATATAGTATATAGGCTCAGGGGAGAAACTTCGTTTATGGGTGTGCATACCACATGTGTCTTGCTGCAGAGTATTCAGTCAAGAATTCTTTTTCAATGTGAATGAAACATAACATCACAATTTCATGAAACATTTCATTTCTCATTACAATCAATGTAACATGTTGACATACTCCCAAGTTTTCAATAAGTTGTTTTGTTTTACAAATAATCACTTCAAATTTTTAAACATATAATCATGCAATCTAATTTTAGGATGAAAACTTGTAGATGCAGCATATCCAGGTACATTATAATTTCCTTGGACAGTTTCAAACTATTTCAATACAATTGCGTTCTAGATGTAATCATGAGACATGTTGCCAATTCTCATATGTGCTTTATAATATTCCATTTACTCAATAAATTTCAATCATATCCTATTTATTCTAATACTGCGAAGAAAAACACATGATGTCATAAATGTCACATTTCCTCATTAACTTGGAGTTGTCAATCAAAACTATGTGAACAAAATTGAATATCACATGCACAAATAAAATTTTCATTCAAAGGACACAAATTGTAGAACAATATATTGCTATCCAACTATTACATATATAATTTAAAGTTTGGAAACTGTACCAATAAAATTGTAGACTATTCAGCAGATCATTTTTAGCATTTCATTTTCACTGAAGTGAGCATCAAAAACTAAAATTATTTATAAGATCTCTTGTCATGCAACAAATTTGTTGAATTTTAGTGTTGTTCTGATTTGATATCCTGTACTCCTTAATATACAGCTACATTTACTTTTAATTCCTTCCAAATATACAATTGAAGATTTATTTCATTTATATCTCCACAAAGTTTTCAAACAGAACTTTACCTGAAAAATATGAATGAATAAGGACAAATCGAAGGGAATTGGCCATTTTATAACCAAATATTATGGTCAATCCAGAATTACATACATTTTATTTTTATTTTAGTTCAGTCTTTTAGGGACTGATATTACTTTGCTTACGTCTATAGTTAATGGGATGTTGTTAGCCTGTTACAGTGATGTTAAGAAATAACATAACTAAAATCCCATGAAAGAAAATTATCAAAAACCTAGTAATTACACTGTGCATACAGTATTAGTTCGAGACTTAATGAATTACATTTATCTCATTCTCTTGAACAGTGAAGCCAATACATTCATTCTGCAGTCACAACCCAATTTGAGCATGTACATTCCATTGCAATTGATTTTTCTAATTTTCTGTCTCTCTCTATCTCACCAATTATTTCCCTTCCTTTCTAACTTTCTTTCAATTTCTTGCACTCTTTCTGTCTCTCTCCCTTTCTTGCAAATAATTTGAGATATTCCCACAGATTGTGTGCATGCTGACTTTTCGTTTTATATCAATTTGTGAATATTTTCATACATTTTTGTAATTGGAAAATATGTCATTGACTGCAATTTATTCAGTGAAAGGTATTTCACGAATTAGCTGCAATTTATTCAATGTAAGCTTTCTAAGCAAAGCATTGACTTCGTAATACACATTTTTCTTTCATTTTGCAAACCTGGTTGTCCTGTTTTAATTTACCATGAATATCAATAACATTGCTCAACTAGTGATTCCCTGTAAGCACACAATCTTGCATACTTGAAACATGTACATTACAACACACATTACCAGACAGATGTTGGTGATCAGTACATGTCCAAAATTTAATAGCACATGAATAAAGGAAATAAACAAATTTACAAGAGAAGAAGGAAACTAAACAAAAAAGAAATATAAAAAGGTAGGTCTGAAAAACTCATGGGGGAGAGAAGGAAAAAAAAAAGCTTATTGGAAATTTGGAAGTCAAAATAAAAGAAAGAAAATTACAAAGAATGAACTTGAGAAGAGGAAAAAGAAAGGAGAGAAACAAAAGAATAGAAAAAATATGAATTTCCCCCTTAACTCAAACACATTTTCACAGCCTACCAAATTATCTTCAGTTTATAGTTTATGATGACAATTCTAAGAATTTTTTGGCAGGTAGGAAGCTGGACCAGCAAGTCGAGTTGGCCTTCGACGGGGCACAAATTCAGCAGCATTTGGATTCAATGTGCTCTGAAAAATACAATAAAGAAAATTAATGTCAAAAGTATTTTTTCATTTTCCTCTATTTCAAAGGATAAGACATCTCACTGACATAATAGAACAACCATCTAATTTTGAAGAGGTCCCCTGATTTTTTTAACTAATTTTTAATAGGGAGTCAAAATAAAATAGTAAATTGTCTAATTGACTAGAAGATTGTCTAGTTCTTGGATCTTTTGGACTCCTATCAACAGGCTACGTATTGTTGTGTATCAAATTTCATGCCAAGACTGCCCTCCCAAATACATAGGTACGATCAAGAGATCCCTAGAAACTAGGTTGTTCACAGCACAAAATGAAGTATAATCATGCATTCTTTGGGATAACATAAAAATACTTGATATGGAAAAGAACATAAAAAGACTTCTTTTTGAAATGCTTTTTATTATAAGTACTACTTGCACAGTTAATCTCTAAATGGCACAGAGCAACTTACTGACGTCTACTACTCCCATGCTTAACCTCCAATCCACAGAGTAACTTAATGACATCCATCATCCTATTTTACAATTGTAATCTCTTTCCTTCCTTTACACAGAAATAATTGGTTTCGTTTGACACCGTAAATTTCATTGTCAATGTACTAATTTTCTTATCAGATTAATTTGTATTTTCACAGATAAATTTGCCACATACTTGATCTTATTGATCCACAACTTTTACAACATGTCACTTCGTAATTTTCCTGTATCACTTGTATGATAATTTCACTTATACAGTAAAGTTATATCATTATATATTCACCTATCATACACTATTGCTATTAGGGGCCATCCATAAATTTCGTATCACAAATATAGAGTATTTTGAATACCCCCTCTCTCCCCTGTAACGCATGCTTGGACCCCCTCCCCTCCCTCTAATAATTATGTAACGCATGTGACAAACCTCCCTGCCCCCCTGCCAATTTCAAAACACAATTATAAAGCAGAAACGAGTTTTACTATTTGTATTTTTTTTATAGATTAAAATTTATTATAAATAACATGAGACTTTGTTGGTGCATAAAAATAAGTTTAGAGACAATTTTTTAATGTCAGAAGGATGTGTAGGCGAGAAAAGTTCTAACAAGCCATGCACATGCCATCGTGGATGACGCATTAGCTACTGCATCAACTAATTGGATTCTAGAGATCATTTTGAGTATTTTCTTCGTAATCTAAAAGATTCAATCAATATATAATTGAGGAAAAAATATTTTCATTTATTATAACAATTTATAGAAGATAACTTCTGTAATATATTATATTTTTAATTTAATTTGTTAATATGGTAATGTTTTAGTATACGACTGAATAAAAGGAATTATTTCAGTAAATGTTGAAAGATTTTAAAAAAAATATCAGCATCAAGTAACACTAAACTATCTCCCCTCTAACCCTATGTACCGCAGCATAACGCTGCCTCATACCCCCTCCCCCTCCTCCGCGTTACATAATTTATGAACGACCCAATAGAGACACTTTTGTCACCTTAATTTCTTAGATCCGTCACTACTAAAATATGTATTGTTTTGACCTCACAATGGTGCTCATTTCCCATAGCTCTGCAAACTCTTTGATGTTCATCCACATTTAAACTCTGATGTACCTGTGACTAATTAAAAAAATATGATTTGTAGCATACTTACATATGTAAACTCTGATGGACCTGTTACCAATTTTAAAAAATGGCTTGTGTCATGCTACTTGGCCAGACGATGTTTGCGAGTTGACCAAGATTTTTATAAAATTATCAATTTTTTATGCTAATAATTGTCCATGCTGTTTGTCTACGATGTGGTTTTAACAAACCTGGACAATCAGTATGTCACAATCTGTTTTATTATTATGGTTTAATACCTTCTAATGGGTCACTTTATTAGGTATGTGTGACTCACATATTAATAATATAATCTCGTTTGAATCATCATTTGAATATACACAGATGAAATACTAAACTATCTGGTATCCTACCACAAAACAAAGCCAGTCAAGAAAAGCAAAAAATATGTTCATCGTTATCAAAATAATTCTACAAAATACAAGAAGACTGATGATGAACTTGTTCGTAGTCTGAACTGATAAATCAAAGGAATCATAGTGGTTTGTCACAGTTGGATACTGAAGGGCCTAGAAGTCTTGGGCATTAGGCAGAAGATCATGAGTTTCTGAAAGCATTTTTGTACTTTTGAAACATGCACACACTGTTTTTAGAACACATCCTCAGAAATGTTACGATCCGCTAAGGCGTATTTCAAGGAGTCTTGCACTCTTTCATCTTTCAAACATTCAAGTTCCATAAACTATGAATGAATGACGAAGTTGTACAGAGAGAAAGGAATGGTGAGAGAGACAGACAGACAGAGAGTGAGAGAGAGACAGACAGACAGAGTGAGAGAGACAGACAGACAGACAGAGAGTGAGAGAGACAGACAGACAGACAGAGAGTGAGAGAGACAGACAGACAGACAGACAGACAGACAGAGAGTGAGAGAGACTGAGGTTTAATCACCAGCACGAATATTGAAGTCTCAGACAAGATTGAAATGAGAGGCATCTGTGAATATTGGCCTACAAATAGTTCAGTCAATATTTCAGTCTTCAGCAGGTAATTGATAGTTGGAATTAATAAGATCAATCCACTTTCAGAAAACAAACCAATTAATTTCTGAGGACTATGCTAAATATAGCTAACGTAATTCAGACTATCAGCAAAGCAAGTCCAAGAACAGGAAAGGAAACCTTAAGCAAAAACTCATTCATGATTAGAAAAAAGAATCTAATGCTGAAATATTCAGCATGGCATGCTGCTCCTTAGAGGGTATTCCCGAGAAATTGGGAGGTAAAGGTCGACAATACATTTGCTAAGGGATGGCTATTGGTATCTCCCTTAAGAGACAGAAGGTCTGGCACTAACAGCCCAAGAACAGGCTCTTGGGACCAAGGTTACTCAGGCCAAAATAGACAAGCCTGCCAAAAACTGCAAGTGCAGACACTTGAAACAGGATAAGGCAGTCCAATCACCTAGTCAGCATCAAGATGGCACAATCAGACTACAACAAACGCCATGATAGAATGGCCACTTTGCGGAATGGACACTGGCATATGTGCAGAAAATATGGCCAGCAGCAACTTATTAGCAGTGGAAACACAAGTTGGACAGGATTGTTGGAAGAAAAAAAAAAAAATCTTGAAAAGACTCTGGAAAACTAATATTCTAATGACTGGGTGAAGAAGTCAGAGATAATCGAAGAGTGATGATTAATGAGCAGGAGGGTATGATGGTCTAGGAGTTCTAGAAGCTTTGCATCAAATGCCCTAAGCAAGATTCTTACTGTTGGAATGGTATGTTCAGACTCTTACAGTGTTGGGAATGGTATGTTCAGACCAGATTCTGTTGTAAAGGCTAAGGAAGAACTTCCTTGCCTTTTCTGGCAGATCCTTTAACAAAGGGACATATATTTGGCCTGGTTCAATGCAGGTGTTCCACTTCGGAACTATGGCGATAGAAAGCTTGTCTGTAGAGAAAGCAGTATTTGCTCAGACCTCACAATAAATCAAGGCCAATTGGAACAGAATTCTGCCACAAACATTTATTCAACACACATTTTGTGGCCATCTGGGATACATAATAGGTAGCTAAAAGATCACCTGATGAAAGCGCTTTAAAATGATCTTTTAAAATGATGTAAATGTAATTTTAAAAAGAAATGTATGGAATAAATAGCATTAATTTACAAAATTTGATAGTCGTAAATTCGATGAAAGAACATTTATTAATGATAGATACAGTAATCCCTTAACATGCAACACAAAGCATCACGAATGTCAAATGCGTGAATGTTGAGGCTACCTTTTAATAAATAAAGGTGGATTAGGTTCCTTATATATCGCCAAACTGTTTAAAAAGCAAAGAAAACATTTGACAAACAATTGCAATAGCCACACCAGCACGCAGCTACAAACATAATTCATAATTAACATCCAAAAGAGAGGAAATAAAACAACATTTAAAATTAATTTCAAAGTTCAAAGGGATTGGATATAGAATTTGATTTTTTTTTAATCAACCTCCTCATTCTAAGATCCAAATATGGAAGAGTTGCTGCATCTATTTCTCTCTTAAATTTCGAAGTTATTTCCATATTCAGATCACATTCGAATGCTCTTTCCACCAGAGCTTAATGAAGTTTAAGAACCCCATTAACAGTTTTGACATTGAATTTGTTTCAGGACGCACTTTCCTTTCTGTTACTTCATCATGATGTACGAGGATTTTTTTTACTGATGATTACCCGAAGCTCCTGTTCAGTGAGGTCATTATAATGAGAGTTGCATAGATCCTGAATTGCTATTCTATCCAGGTGGCCAAAACCCTTATCTCAAATTTGAAGCAATTGAATTGAATAATTTTACAATTGATTTATTCCAATAATGTGAATTGACATTCCGATTTTGATATGTTTACAAAACATGATACTTTGAGTTCTGGTGTCTGCCGAGATCCTTTTCCAAAATCAAAACCAGTTGGGCAAAGTTTTTTAACTATGTACACCACTGACGAGGTGAACAAGAGGACACACCTTCTATAAGATGACATAATACAGATAAGTAGATGAAGACAAAGCCAATGTATTTAATAATTATTTCTGTACTGTATACAAATAAAAAGCTAGCCAAATTAATATAGGGCACAACAACGTGGATCACGTATTCAAAATTAAACAAACGGAAATTTGTTCACATTTGAAGCAAATGAAAAACTAAGTCTTGCAGACTGAATGGTATTATGACCGATATGTTAAATATAGCAGGGGAAACAATAATACCATATTTGATCATACTTTTCAATATATTGATCAACAACGAAAATGTACTGGATGATTGGAAATCTGCTTTAATAGTGCCAATTTACAAAAGTAGACAAAAATGTGAAGTACAAAATTACAGGTCAGTTAGTCTTACATCAGTAGTTTGTAAATTGTTTGAAAAATCAGTATTCAGTAATTCAGTAATTCGATTAGAAATCATTTGAATCAGACAAAATGTTTTTTACATGGACAGCATGGCTTTAGTAATGGCTTTTCGAATGAAAGTCAGATTATTTCCCTTACTCGAGACCTGTCTGAAGGAATCGATTTAGGGGGAAGAGTGGACGCAATAGTTATTGATTTTGCTGAAGTATTTGATGTAGTTCCGCACAATCCACTGATACTGAAGCTCATTAATGCTAAAATTGACAGACGGGTAGTAGCATGGATAAGCGAATTTCTTAGGAATAGAAATCAAAAAGTCTGAATTGGACAGCATTTATTCGGAAAAGGGTAACGTTACTTCCAGGTTCCCTCAGGGCAGTGTCATAGGCGCACTGCTCTTTCTTATCTTTGTAAATGATTTATTGTGAAATATAAAGTCAAAAATTCGACTCTTCGCTGATAACTGTGTGTTATATAGAGAAATTGCTGAACAGCATGATATGATTCAACTGCAGGACGATTGAAATAAAATTTATGATTGGGCTCAAGCTTATAAAATGACTATAAATGGAAAGAAAAGTAAAGCGATCACATTTTGTAGGGCCAGAGCTCCTCATACAATACAATATCAGCTAGGTAATGATGTAGTTCTGCAAGTCTCAAACTGTGAATACCTTGGCATCTTACTGTACAGCAAGTTGGTGTGGGAGAAACAAACAAACTATGTAGTAGGTACAGCTTGGAGGTCTTTGCATTTTGTCATGAGAAATCTTAAAAAAAATTCAATATGGAAGCAAAAGAAATCGCATATACTGCACTTGTTAGACCTGTAAAGGAATACAGAGCTAGTTGTTGGTATCCGTAGGACTTAAAAAGAGCTTAAAAAGAGAGGAGATACAAAACAGAGCAGCAAAATACACATTTCAGAGGAACATACCAGCACATTGAGAATCTCTAGAACACTGAAGAAAAAGGGCACAACTGTGCATCATATAAATCTTACACTGGTTGCTCTGTGCGGAGGAAAATTAGGGGAAGGCAAAATAAACCACATTCTTTAAATAGATTTGATCATAAATATAAAATTAGAACACAAATACAAAAAACAGCAAATTCTTCTTTGTAAACAGAACAATGGCAGATTGGAACGATTTACTTGCGGCAGTTTTTGAGTCTTTTCCTTGCTCAGCACAAGGTTTTAGGAACAAAATATAGGAAATTAGTCAATAGGGTAGAGGCATGTAGTGAAGCGAAATGAAGTGAAAGGTGTGATTATTAGGTAGCCTACAGTTAAAATGTATTGAGCAGTTACATTTAAGTAAAGTGATATGTGGTGCAGTGTAGTGAAGTGATGTGATTTCAGTTCTTTCTGTTTGTTTTGCTAATATAAAACATCATTGTTTTATGTTTAGTTATTTATGTCAAAGAGGGTATTACGGGTTGAAAACGTAATAATTATTATAAGAATTGTATTGTGTTTGTATATAGGTAAAATGTTTACCCATATTTGTTAAAATATTCTTATGAGAGATAAGGTGCAGGCTTCTGTATAGGAGGGAGTTTGTAGGTCTATGCATGTTTGTACGTGTGAATGTATGTATGTATGTATGTATGTATGTATGTATGTATGTATGTATGTACGTATGTATGGTGCATGCATGATGCATGTATGTATGATGTGTGCACATTAATGTAGTATGTATGTTTACTTATCTAAAAGTTAATATATATGTACTTGGATTTGTAGTATTATGTATGTAAATGCCATCTGCATGTGCTACGTAGTGACAAGGAAATTATGTTTTTTATACTATCATTTTATATATAAAAGTAACATTGTTTTTTGTATATGTAATTGTTCTTTCATGTTGCTACATTCTCCCACCGGGCAACATATGCCCAATTGTAGAATAAAGTTTCTATCTAATTGACGCTGATAAAGGAAATTAAATGTGTTCATGTTCAAAAAAGTAGTATGACCAAAACACGTACTTGCAAACGCTAAAACCAGTAGCATTGCTCTGATCACAAATGTTTGTGAAATTATGAATAGCAAATTCACAGATGAGGAGGGATTACTGTACTTTTCTACATTTCGTGGAATAATCATTTTGCCTGTTGAGTGTAAAGAAGGGGGGTCTCAATAGGGAGGTCTACATGCAACACCTGTCATTCAGTGTAAGATTGTCAAACAGCTGAAGTTCTTTGGTTGGATTGGTCTTTCTAGGTTGAACTGAAACAGAGGAACTTCTTGGCAGACCAGGATGCGTTTTTCTTAGGATCACCTTGCTTCCGGAAAAGAAAGTTTGTCAGTAATCTTGATTTTCTGAATCTTCCTCGCCTTCAGCAAACGGCACTGACAGGCATTTACCGTACAATTATGGTAGCAATTTACACAATGAGGTTGTGAGGAGCAGGGACCTCGTGATGTTTTGCCACTCTGTACACAAGGAATTGAGAGTATGGCATTTATAACAGACACTGGCAAACCCAAAAATAGTAAAAGCAGCATGAAATGAAATGTGGGAGAGAAGATTTAACATAATGATCAGGACTGGGGTGGGAAATTTCCTTAATTTCCTTATTCTGTACCTCCACCTGAAGACTACCAAGCGATTCTTCATTTACTCTTCTCAATGATTGATGTTCCTAACAACAACAACAACATTACTCACAATAATAATATTTCTTGTGACTCATATATAATTACAATCATGTATGACAAGTCAAATATGATGTATGTAGAGGGAATACAATTGTTTACATCTTGAGTGCAAAAGAAGTTAAGTTACATTTACTGTCCAGAAGTAAAACAAGGGACCATCTCAGCATTTGTTCGAAGTGCGAGAGAAAGTGGACAAAAAAAATGCTTGAGATGGGGTTATTGGCCTAGGAATTATATGACAAAACTTGTTCCCCATAAAGTAAAACACTACAAGTAACTCCAATAAGGTAAAATGCTCCCAATATACCCCATAAAGTAAAACCTAGTCTAACTGAATGAAATTAGTACTTGAAGTGTTAAAACAAAATTTTGAAATGGTCTTATTTTCTAAAAACTATTTGAATACTGAAGTTTTCCGTCATCTCCAGAATCATTCCTTGACGGAAGGTTCTAGTATTTTGTCAGCTGAAGAGGCAAATGCTGACAGATAGTGCTCTAGCTATGTGGCATGTGTAACAGTGTCCAAGATGATCACTCTTCTTTACCACGTTGATAGACAGTGGATACTATATGCATTTGGCAATTCTTTAGGGCAAGCAAATGGTTTTCCCTTTCCAAGAACCCTGATTGAGACATACTGATCAGAGTACCTGTGTTTGTACAACACAGTCAATGGATTATCTGTTGAATGCTTGATTGAAGTACTTCACTTTCAGTCACTTGACAACATCATCATTACCATCTTTGAACCTACTCTTCATTAGTTTTGGCATTTTTCATTAGTTTTGTGATAGTCAAAGAAATTGGAATACATTTCCCTTTGGTTTATAGCACAATTTTCTTCGAATTTACTATGGTGATTTCTGTTTATGGTCTCAGTTATGGACTTTATTAATTCTACCTATACATTGTAGGCAAAAGGTATTAAATGGACTTAATTCTGTTTTGCAGGAAGGATTTTGTGTATAATGGACTTAAATATTTCTGAAGGTTATATCACAATCATTTTCACATTATTTGACAATACCTTTTTTCTTTTAAGCCCATATTATACAGTTCATCCCCATGGTCCCTCCATGGAGTCAAACAAGGACAACTCCCTTGGAGTTGCCATGGGCATATTGGAATCTCAAGGTTTCTTCTGTGTTACACACAAACTGTTATTCACCCTGGAGTTCAGTGAAAGATCTGGTCGAAGTAGAGTGATTGAGCATGGGATAATTCCTGACTGTCCATTTAGAAGAGGCCAAAGCCAGTGTATTGGAGCACAGTGAATGTTATTCAAAATACATAAAAACGTATTCATAGCAACTGTAGAAAAATGTACCACCAGTGTAGTAATACTGATAACATAATCCTCAACTGCATAACCCAATCCCTTTGACATGTGACACTATGCTCACAAAATGTGGGTGAACATTTAAAAAGAGGGAAGAATTGAGAAGAAAGATATGACATGATTGAAAATGACTTGTGAGAGGGTAGAATGATGTGTGAAAAGGAATAAGTGATAGCCCTATTCGTTCCTCCCGAACAGGATATAGACCAACCCAACTCGAACGAGAAACATTGCTGGTATCAGGTGTAAATCCGAGAACATACATACCAAGAATATAGTGGTTGCCTGCAGTGAATAATGATCTAAACAACTCTGAAAAATTGTAGGTCTTCTGGATGACAATAATATGTATTAAAACTAGATTTGCATTTCTTAGTTTTGAAGTACACGTAGGTAAACAATTATAACTTCACACGTATTTTGGTATTACCTTGTACATTCTTAACATGCCAAGATTTCGATCTGGGTTTGGACCTTCTTATGAATGGCTTATGGAGCTTCTCATGATTAAGCTACTCATCAACTGTCACTACATCACATGCATACATAAATTTAAATACACTAAATCATTTACATACATAAATTTGTATGATATTGCAGCATTGTGGGGGTGCCTCAACCCTGGTGTAATTTATGTGAACAGATAAACACTCCTACAACTTTTACATGTAAATCAATATGTATTAACACCAATTTAATTTGAAGTGATTCTTCATTTTTTAAAGTTTCTGAGCACATACCAAAGATGCAGTGAATCAGAGTGACGGATTGGGGGGGAGGGGGCATAAGGGTATTCAGTTTTTTTATTTCCAACAAGCAATTTAGAAAGTTAATTAAGGGAAGGCAAACTGAAATTGGCTCCCTCCATTTTAAATACTTACTGAATTTGCCCCTGGTATCAAATAATTTTAAAATCATTTAAAATTAAAAATAATTTAAAAAATTGTACTTCCACTGACCACCTCTTCAGAACGTATTATATTTTGTCTTGGCGTCAATGTGTTTTGATTTATCACTCATCCTGCATGGATATATGCATCATTAACGTTAGTGAGAAGCTGATAAATGAATTTTTTGTCGAAATTTACTACTGACAGAACACACCTGTCTCTCACCAGCTTTAGAAACTTCCAACCCGCAGTCCGATTCCTGTGTATCAAAAATCTGCTATTCCTCATAGTAATGTAATTCACCGATACTAGGATTTGTTTAACCATGTACTTGACGTAAATCAGCTGTTCACGGTTTCATCCAATCGGGAGCTTGAACGTCCCCATAGTGACGTCACTGTAGCGACATATAAGCTCCCGATTGAATGAAACCACAACAGCTGAGTTATGTCAAGTGCACGAGTAAAACTATATACTACAGTACTGGCAGTGTGAATGCTCTGATCTGAAGCAATGAGCTCGCGAGGATTTTGTTTACCATACTCCGTGTTAAAATTAAATGCATTCGTCGGCTGATCACCTGTTACTATAGTCCGATTAATTAAGTTGGTGATTGACAGATTTGCTTCTAAAACTGTTGCTTCGTACCATACGAGTATATGATTTGGTTACTTTTATAAGTAATTTTTTCAAGTGTTTATTTTCGAGTTCCGGGAACACATGCTCAGTGGTAAGCAACCTGTCAACGTCGCTCCTTTCCACTCGCAACTGTCAATCACCAACTTCTTTTATTCGCACCATACAACGGAGCTTCAATTTCAAATATCCCGAAAATATCCCGCAGATTGGATAATCGCGTGGCAGCTTGTCAGCTGTCAAATGCATTAAAAAAGGTACTTGGCTGTTTGGGATGAGCCGCGACAGTGTCGGTCGAGCTGACGTTTCGGCCATTGTTGTGGCCCCCTCCTGATAGTAGCAGATCAGCTCAGAAGGTTCGACCGACTGAGACGCTGCTCGTCCCGGACAACCAAGTAACAAATGACTCGGGCCACGGGAGCCTACGAATCCAATTGCAAACCAAATTTTAATCGGAGAATATGCCACAGTGAGACTTGGCGTCGTCGCCCAGCTGGCTCGTCCGGAGTCGCTCGGGAGGCGCGCAGATAACCGTCATCAACAGAACCACTGGGGTTCAGCGAGTTGGGCTGTGGCAGAGGCTAGAAACACGACTTCAACACTTCAACCTCTCAGTAAGTGTTCATGATTAGAGATTTCATCTGCCGTGTAGGTGCTAGGTAGTTACTGGAAACAGCGTGTCGAACTGTTTGGGACACTGTACTCGAGGTACTGTAGTCACCTAGTGGTGGCTAATTATGAACTTCATCCTGTCCGAAGCATGCATCGAAGCTGTTCCTACTTTGGGCTTTATCTTATTTTGCATGTAAACATTATACGGTTAATCCGGGATATTTCATATATACGCATATATGAAGATCTGCGAGAGAATCAAGTTGTGACGTCTTTTGGTTTGTTCACTTGCGTAAGTGAGGTTTATAGAATGGTGCCAACTTATCTTTTCCAATGAGTGACTGGGTGTAAAAAGAGTTTGGGAACTCGTGATAAAGTGTACAGGCAACAGTCTATTATATGTCGGAAAACTAAATAATTTAATTATATTTTAAATAAAATACATTACTCACATGTTTCACAAGATTATCTCTGACTTGCAAGTTTTCAACTCCTTGGCACAGATCAGGCAAATTACTGGAAAATAAAGATCACATTTCAAAACAATGCATTTCATGTCATCACATTAAGCTGAGTAGTTATAGGTCAACTACAGAGTGGGAACATACAATGAACTGGATTGGTTGAATTTATTGGATAGTGGATTGATAGATTGATTAACTGAGCCTTCAAGGCCATTTCTGATTCTTTTAACGCTCATTTGCAGATATAATTCTTTGTAGAATTAATTTGTCATTTTTAAACATTTAATAATTTGTTGTTGGACAGTTCTGTTCAGAATAACAACTAAATGTTCGGCTTGTCTTTTACTCTTGGCATTTTTTAAACATTTTATTTTTAGTTGCACCATGGTCATAAGCGACTACCAAACTTGCACATTACTGACCAAACTTACATTTCGTATTTCTGAAAAAATATTGATCGGTTTACTGAATACAATAACTTTTTTGTAAGACCTGAAGAATAGCATTGAAGTAATCTTCTAAGTGTATTCTTTCTTGGTTGAATTTGGTATTTTGTTTACTAAATTTCCTGTTATCTACTATTCAATTAATTTACGAATAGAAACCTGTGTCTTATTTTCTGGCTTTCTGTCATAAATTTCAAATTCTCTAACATGTCTAACACTGGAGTGTATCTATTGAATTGGGTTATCACCCATTACTCTTTTTTGTTGGACCTGAAGTATTTTAACTTCAGATTTATTGACTCAGTACAGTTATTTGCACAGTAATAAAAATTGAAAGTAACATTATTGATTTAAATATAGTATCTTGCATATCCATTTGCATATGAGCTAATTATGTTAGGCTGGCAAGTTATACATTTTAAGAATAGAAGAAAGCAAAAAGTAAAATATAATTATGCAATCTAAGATGAAATTAAGTTTGAGTTGTTCTGAAAGAGTCAGCATTGACTCTACGGTCGATGTTAGATATTAACTAGCATTTGATTTTTCCTGATTTCTTAAGTACATACTCTGTGAATTCTTTATAATTTAACTTACTCTCAATATCTACTCCCAAATATTGTATTGTGTACATACATTTTCTTTAAGACAGTGAGTGATATAAAGATTGATTACTCCTTCTACATTTCTTCCGCTAAGTAAAATCAGAATTTAATTTTCAAACAATCACTAACTTATGTACCATCAACCACTCATGTTGCAATCAATACTCTACAGTTTACATTCAATTTCTGCATCTGTATCACCAATTACAAACAATAAGATATCAGCAAATAATTTAATTTTACAATCATTTCCAGATACATTTTTCATCAGTTATTTAATTAAGTTATTTTTTGTAAATTATATTCAACACAGGATCTAATACAGACCCTAGCAGGACACCAAATCTATTTCGTCTGAGATACCATTATATTTTACTTCTTGCTTTCTATTCTTCAGAAATGTAACTAGCTACAGATAATATTTGATTTTTAAAACCACAAAACATTTCAAAGTCATTTAGGTTTAATCAAAATGTCAAATACAGTTCAAATCGGAAAATATGATCGTGAATATTATTCTATTAATATATCACAACAATGATTAGGTATACGGATTTAACTCGCACACACATTCTTCAAGAAAGGAACTTGGTATACCCCATGAGGAGTATATCAATATAATTTTTCTATTTACATCAAAAGTATTTTTCTGGGCTTCTGCCACTTTATTTGTCTATAAAACTACAATTTCAATTTAAAATTTTATTTTATTTTTCTTTTCTATCTGTCTAGTGTACAACGTGCATTATTTATTATGATTATACTCTTGTACATTATTCATTTGTTTTTGTTTGCTTATTTCCATTCAACAGTCTACACTGGTTATAGTGAACCTAAGTCACTGGTTCCGTTTCATTTACATTACAAATAAGCACAAGAATATTTGGTTATAGTAAACTCTGAATCTCCATTACAGTGAACATAGGAATTATGGCCAGGAAATTAATTTCCTCCTGGAAAAAAAAAAAAAAAAAAAAAAAAAACATTTCATTCAGCGAACAGTTTTATTAGCTGCTTGCGCCATGCCGCTATCAAAAGGTTCTCGTATGTTATTAAGCAAGTAAAATGGCTTTCAAAGAGTGGGACGGTGTTCCAACAGTGCGAGAGGTATTACAGGGATACAAACTGCATTACGATACATAGAGTGGCCAATGTAGAATCAAGTATGGACAGAGCATGAACTCTGGAAGAGAATCTAAAGAAATTACTAATGCAAAATAAACTAAGCAAACAATTGAAAATAATTGATTTTTTAAGGTGAAATAAAGATGTTAGTCCCTAGAAGTTCATTATAACCAGAGTCCACTGTAAGTTAAGCAAGAGGTTTTTTGTCTGTTCGTGTACTGTATTCATCTGTTCTTGTTTTACTGTATTTTACATTGCAAGTTGAGTTTTAGGTTTTTACCTCTTTTAATTTTCATATTATACACTAAGATTTATCTCGAAATTTTTGTTTGCTATATTAAGTAAAGAGATATTAGGTTCACTAACAAGTTTTAACCTCAAATACAATCCTTAACTAACACAATGTTGCACAATTATTGAAGATAATGTATATGTTATGTAATATGCCTGAATAAAATCATTATCATTATTATTACAAATATTATTTTCATTACTACTAATATGTCTTTCATTACTACTTACTATTACTTTCTTTTTTACTACTATCATTATTATTCTTCTAATTCACGACTAAAGATGTTATGGGTCGGGAGATTAAAGTCTACTCCGGGGGGCAACCTGCTGCCTGAGAAGTAGATCCGGGGACTACTGGTGCGTCTACAACCCTTTGTGCAAAATGTGAGCTGTTTCTAACAAAGCAATATCCTGCACTTCCCAGTCTTTTGAATGAGCTGAGAGTTTAGCCAAGTTCTTGCACAAATTTTGTAGAACAAATCCGTAAGTTCCGATT
The DNA here is from genome assembly GCA_038098605.1 of Gryllus longicercus. Classification (NCBI taxonomy): domain Eukaryota; kingdom Metazoa; phylum Arthropoda; class Insecta; order Orthoptera; family Gryllidae; genus Gryllus; species Gryllus longicercus. The sequence goes on along the minus strand of JAZDUA010000536.1, from coordinate 157,968 downwards.
ACTATGAAAACAACCTGTTCTTTTACACACTACATTCTGCTGATCATGATTTCCAAACTTGTGTATTTAAGACATTCTTCTAACTCCTCGGTTACGAAGTTTTGTTCGCATTTATTATTATTATTATTAACATTATTATTACCCCCGTTAGGGACCGCAGGACCTTGCCGAAGACCTTGTGTCGGGTACGGGGGCTGAGTTGAAAGAATAGGTGAAGCAGTATGATTGGGAGTATGACTGGCATCTCTATAAACGAGCTCTGCTTATGAATGGGGCATCTCTATAGACGAGCTCTGCGTATGAACGGGGCGCGAATGGGCAACACCGACCTCTCGATACGACCAACAAGCGGTCCCCAGGTGTGACTGTGGCGCGAGCAGTCGCACCTGGTAGCCCACATGGTCCCGTTCTGGGACGGGCACTTGCGCCCTAATCCAAGGTGTGAGATACCGTGCCGAAGGATGCGTGGTACGGAGGGAGCCGTGCCGCTAACGGTTCCTTTGTAATACCTGGCGACCTTACGAAGTATATAGCCTTACCTGGCATGCGGGGCTCTGCACAGGCTGACCTTTTTTTTCCCCTAGCTACTCGTGGGATCAAAAATGGACGAACACGACACCAACAAAAAAGACACGGAAACGGCGGTCTGTGGGACGAGCTCGAATCTCGAACCGGGCCTCACCAGGGCTTTAGGGTCGATCGCATTGACCGAACCAGAGACCGATGGGGTCAGTGGGTCGGGTGAAGAGTTAGTACCGGGACAGCTCACTGAAACGACAAAAACAGAAGAAACGGACAATACGGTCACGGACTCCACGAAGACTGTTAAACTAAAACCGAAATCTAAACGTATGGGGCAGGCACAGAGACGTGCTTTAGCCAAGGCTAGGAGTGCTGGGTCGGACCCCACGAAGGGGCCCGAACCAGCCACTCCTGGTCAGTCAACCCTGAAACGACAACGGCAACTAAACCCGAGCGAGACTTCGCCGACGGACTCCAGACCTCAAAAGAGACACAAGGAGGTTGAGGACGGACTGACGGCTGCTCAGAGAACAAACCCTCTGACTATCATTGTGGCTAGCGAAGAGTACCCGCAAGTGGGACTCACCCAGACGCACGTCAGAAAATTAAGGGTTTGCTGTACGGGAGGAGGTCGAAAAACTTCCTCCTGAGCAGTGGCCAAGATTCGATGATGTGTTTGTCGGGGGTGGCGCTATTGCCATCATAACGGCCAACGAGGGTTCGAAGCAATGGTTCTTGAACCACGCTAAGTCCCTCTTGGAGCGGGTTACGGACAAGGTGAGGGTCTGTGGAGTTGAATTGCTCCAGCGATATCTGAGGGCGACCGTTTGGATCCCTCAGTCTTCTGACAGAGAGGATCCGGCGGTCGCTGTCCTGAGGCGCTTGGAGCTCTTCAACCCCACCATTAAAACGGGAGGATGGAGGATTTATGCGGCCCTCAAACGGGATGGGAACAAGGAGGGGGAGGAAGGGGTGGGAGGGATGACTCGTGTTGGGGATACCAGAGTCTCACCTGTCGTCTCTCAGGGCTATCGATAACAAGCCCTACCTCGACATGGGCAGGGTCACCGTGCGAGTGGATGGTCTGAACACCAGTGACCAGAAAGGCGGTCCCACCACCCCACCGGACACTACGGCACAGGATCATCATCCTGATGCGACGGAGGAAAGCTAATGGTGCCGCCATTATGACGAACACCATGATTCCAATATCACAGATTAACTTGCACCGTAGCAAAGACGCGGCAGCCGTGCTGGCCAAGCGTATGGCTACGGGGCGCACATGGATCTCCTTGATCCAGGAACCTTGGACTGTGCGTGGGTCTGTAAAGGGGGTCGGACAGGGCTGTTGTATGATCGCGGACGCTTCTGGGGAGAGATCGAGAGCGTGCATAGCCCTGAAAGGCGTCAGTGGGGTACCCCTCTTACAGTTCTGTTACAGGGATCTGGCAGCTGTATCCTGCAAGGTAAACTCGGACCAAGGAGAGATCACTATCGTCTTTGCGTCGGCCTACTTTCCACACGAAGACTCGGAGGTTCCACCAGTAGGAGTTCAACGCCTAGTTGAACACTGCAAACTAGAAGGACTACCCCTCATCATAGGCTGTGACGCGAATGCTCACAACATTGTGTGGGGTAGCACGGACACCAATGTCCGAGGCGAGAACTTGATTACAAATCTAGCGGGCTCTGACATGGATGTGGCAAACGTGGGCAGTGAACCCACATTCAGAAATATATGTAGAGGCGAAGTGCTGGACCTGACTCTAGTCAGTCTCAACATACGTCAAATGATACATGGATGGAATGTCTCAGACGAGCCTTCCCTTTCTGATCATGCCACCATTGTGTTTTGGCTGCGCTGTTCTACGGAAAATGGGTTGCGGGACATCCACATTCCGCGGAGCACTGACTGGGTTGGATATCTGCAGGAGCTGGAACGTGATCTGAGGGTTTTTCCCAAGAGAATCGGAACGGTTTCCGGGTTAGACGCCACGGTGCTCCTGTCGGGGATTGTCACTGGCGCCTATCTAAGGAGCAGCAAAGCAAGATTGGTAGATCGAAAGTCGAAAGTTCCATGGTGGAATGGAAGGCTCGAAACAATGAAGAACAAGGTGAGATTAGCCTACCAAAAGGCAAGATCTGCCCGAGGTGAACGAAAAGAGGAACTCTTCTCCAAGTGGAGGAAGGAAAGGAATGACTATAGAATGGAAATCCGCTCTGCCAAAAAGGCAAGTTGGACGAACTATTGTGAAAAAATCGAAACGGGGAGAGAAGCGGCTAGACTGGGCAAGGTATTAGCCCCTAACCCAAGTGCGTGGATTGGAGCTATAAAACTACCTGATGGCACATATACAACAAACGATGAAGACACACAGACTCATCTTATTAAGGCCAACTTCCCGGACGGGAGAAGTGCTAACGAGGAGTCCACAACTGAGGAGAAGGGGAACTACCCTCAGATGGGCAGAAACAGTGATTATAAATTCGCAAATGAGGTAGTAAATTGGAATAAGCTCGAATGAGCACTGGATTGTCTTGAACCCTACAAGTCACCGGGCCTAGACGGGATATTTCCGGCACTACTGACCAAAGGCAAAACACTACTTATGAAACCCTTACTGGCTATCTACAGAGCTAGCCTAGCCCTAGGGCACGTTCCGCAATGCTGGAAGGTGGCCAGAGTCACCTTTATCCCAAAACCGGGCAAACCCAGCTACGTTACTGCTAAGGATTTCAGGCCAATCAGCCTTACGTCGTTCTTGCTGAAAACGTTAGAACGATTGATACAAAGATACATAATAGAGAAGCTGGAGAGGTCTTCCCCACTCTCTAAAGATCAACACGCATACATTCAAGGACGATCTACGGACTCTGCACTGCACGGTGCAGTGTCACTGATAGAAGATCAGATCGAACAAGGCGGATATGTGATTGGACTACTGCTCGATATTGAGGGAGCGTTCAATCACACAAGCACGGATATAATATGTGCGGAAACGGAAAAACGTGGCATACATCCGCTGTGCACACAATGGATCAGAAGTATGCTGCATGACAGACGGCTTGTTGTCGAAAAAGGCCTCACTAAGGTGGAAATGAAAGTAGACAGAGGCTGTCCCCAAGGAGGAGCGTTGTCACCCCTCCTATGGCTTTTGGTGGTCGACAGCCTACTAGTAAAGCTTAAAGGTCTCAAGTTTTCGGTGACTGGCTACGCTGATGACATCTTGATTTTGGTCAGGGGACCATTTTTGGACACTGTGAGGGACCGAGCACAGAAGGCCATCAGTGTGGTTGAAGAATGGTGCGGCAAAACAAACTTGTCCGTGAATGCGACAAAAACGGAATGCATTATTTTCACCAGAAAATATAAAATAATGAAAATCAGGCCCTTACGTATGTTTGGCGTGGAACTGACGGTAACCAAGGAAGTGAAATACCTTGGTATCATATTGGATAGCAGACTAAATTGGAATAGCCAGGTGCAGAGAATTTGCACCAACTTTTGGTCCGCACTCTGGCTCTGCAGGCGTGCGGTCGGCTGCACATGGGGGCTTAGCCCCAAGACTATATTATGGATTCTGAAAGCGATCCTTCTCCCCAGACTTACTTATGGATCGGTTGTATGGTGGAACGCGATAAAGAAAGGCAATGTTAAGTCCAAACTGGAAAGACTACGTAGTAATGTCCTCAGGGTCATTGCGAGTGCTATGAGGACTACTCCCACGGCGGCGATGGGAGTACTGACCGGGGTTGCCCCCTTCGATCTTCTGATTATGGGAAGGACCTATGTCACAGCCCATAGGCTGTTCTCCAACGACACTTGGTCTCATAAAGGCAATCATGCTAAAGGGTTGAGGACAATGTGTAGTCTTAAACCACTTGGCCCAGCGGACACTATCCGACACCTCTGTTTTGAAAAGATGTTCAGGATTAGCTTGTCCACGGGTCAGGTAAGCTATGATGCGAACCTGGCTGAACTCCCGCCAAACGGCGACATATGGTATACGGATGCATCAAAAAAGGAAGATAAAGTTGGCATAGGAATCTATCGCAAGAGAGGAGGTACGAAGAAATTCTATGCTATGAAGGAACATACCACAATCTTCCAAGCCGAACTGACCGCCATCTTGAGGTGCGCCAGAATGGCCTTGGACGAGGTAGTGGACTGTGGCAGATGCTCAGATGTGTACATATGCACTGATAGCAAAGCCGCACTACTAGCACTTGACAATATGAGAGTGAAATCACGAGTGGCTAAGGAATGTATTGAGGCATTGAACCATCTGGGAGGATATTGTAACCATTTATGGTGGGTCCCTGGCTATTCTAATGTTAAGGGTAACATTATGGCTGACAAGCTAGCTAAAATGGGCACTAGATCACGCAATGTGATCGAAAGCCCCGGACCCTCCAAAGGTGTTATCAAGTCCACGATTCGAGATTGGTTGGACGAAGAACACTTGAAGAGATGGCGTGAACAAGATGGAAATAGACAGGCCAAAATGGCCTTGGGTAGCGAACTACACCCCGAATGGGCGAAGGAATTCGAACTTATGTCCAGGCGAGATGCAAGGCTGATCGTGAGTCTGCTGACTGGCCATGTGCGCCTGAACTTTCACCTGTCTAAGATGGGCCTGGTGGCATCGCCCTCGTGTCGATGGTGCGATGCTCATCCGGAGGAGGCGCTACATGTCCTATGCCTTTGTTCTGGTCTGAGTGAGCGAAGGCGTGGGGTCTGTGGTGCCTCTACCTTGGATCCTTCTCAGCTGAGAAAAATGAAACTGTCGGAAATTATCAGAATGTGGAAGGGCATAGTCCCGGCCGAAATGGAGATCTATTGATCTCCTCTGCTTAGGGTGTCAGAACCGCCGGGCTCTTGGGACCGCCCAAAGGTGGTACCGGGTTGGCTGGGTCGGCATATCAATGATGAGGGAACAAAGGGCTTGCCCAGGTTCACTGGTGTTGTTAACACCCCTCTACCCCTTTATTATTATTAACATTATTATTTCTTCTCCTTTGTTTTTAAAAGCGTAACAACTTTTGAAGTTGTGCATTTTGATCCAATTTTTGCAGATTTTGGCTGCTTGCCCTTCAACATTCCAATATTTCTGACTAGTTTCTTGTTTGCAACGCTTCCTGCTCAGATTCTTTTTTTCTAACACTGGTCGCTCTTTATAGAAAAAAATTGAATTCATGCATTCAAAGTGTTGGGGATTTGACTGGAATATTCTGAATGCCAGATATTGGATTGCATCGTAAAGGTGGTAACCGTTGGTCTCGCATAAATCTCGTGAGGCACCGGCAGACAAATATTCGGACAATACAGAGACTCTCAAAATTGACAGTACACTAAGGATTAATATACTAGCTGGAGTAGAAAAAATATATATAGCAGAATTGTGAGGTTCAAAACAAATATTTCCACACTGCTGTCCGTCTGATTTGCATTCATCACTGGAAAGCAGGATTTCCAGAACCCCGATTTTTGTAATATTTCGATAACTGCAGCTTATTGCGCATAGGGATGGCAAAACAATATCGATGTTTTGAAAACATCCATATATTAACGTCGATGTCTTGCGTTCGATGATTTCTTTACGTCGAATACACGATAATTTTTCCACAATCTGATGTTTTTTTTAAATATTCATAATATAAATAAAATGTTCGGTAATTATTTCTTTATGAATTGCTCAAAACAAAGTCTCCGCCATCTATCACTGTTGTCGATTCTCAGACGGCACGAAATAGTTTACTATTCGCAAGGTTTCTCCAGTGTTGCCAGGTTAAGAGATTCAATTTGGATGTTTATTCCCTTTTATTGGTAAATTCGGGGAAGGGGGAAAGAGAGATTTCTTTGTGGTTATTTTGGGGTGTTTGTTCCGGATATGTCACTTTATTATAATTTTAATAAAATATGTATTGTGTTTCATGCAAAAAGTAAACGATTGACGAAACTACAAACTTCAATAACTGCTGTAAATAACTTAAGATAGGCTGAGATAAAGACGAAACTAATTGTTATAAATGAAATTTTACTAACAGCGAACTACAACTAACTCATTGAAAAAAGAACCTTGTCAAACATATATAATTGTAAACCCAAAATTATATTTTCTACACGTATAAAATTATCATGCGGTTGCCAGCCACTACTTAGATTAGCGACTATTGTGTTTAAAAATGATAACAAACACGCAAATATATCGTAATAAAATTAAATAAGCAATTATTTTAAGAGGGGGAAATGACTCCGCGGTTTATTTGGGCTAGTTTTCTAATTACGATTTTTTGCAGCCAGAAATCGACTCAATCTTATAAAATTATTGTAAATATGTACATGGGTCCCGGTTTTTAATGCATTTAGCGCCAAGAAAAATGTTTGGACTGACGAACAGACAGAGGTTGAGTCAATTTGAAGTGGTGAATTTTCTTTAATATTCAGTACAAGTGTAGGTATATTAAATAATTATTTAAGAAGCATAAAAATTTTCTTGTGCAAAAAATCTTCCAACGCTTTATTTTGTTTCGCGCTTTTTAATACATATGTTTGCTATGTTTTTTATGGTTTTGTACGTGGTAGTATCGTTAACTACATTTTTAACATTGTCTACATTGAATATTGATTAAAAATAAATATGACAGAACGCAAGATGCCTAATATCGTGTAATGCTCCCGCAAGCACGTAGAAGTGGCGCAACACAACGTGGCATGGACTCGACTAATGTCTGAAGTAGTGCTGGGGGTAATTGACACCATGGGCAGGGCTGTGCATAAACTCGTAATGCTGGCCTTACATTAGCAATACGTTTCCGCAATATCTTTTAGCAATTTGTTTCTGCTTCTTGCGGTCATCTTTACACTAGCAAGAGCAAGGAGGGGCAATATATTGCCAGAAAGATCTGAGCAAGATCTTTCCGGCAAGATATTGCCGATCGCTTTACATTAGGACTATTTGTTGCCGTGTTTCGTGACGGCGCGAGGGAAATGGCGCATGAAATGAAGTGAGGTTATACCTCACTCACTTCCCGACATATAACTAGATGAAGGCACAAGATACGAGTTGCGGTCGCACTTATTGTGCTAAATGAGATGAAGTAACGCAGACGATTTGTGAGGACGTGTGACTGAATTTTAAGAAGAAAGGAAAAGGGGGCTTGTGCGAATTAGGTAGAAGTGTCTGAATATTTTTCATAAAACAAAATGATTTCGTGGATTTCGATTCCGTGGGAGCAAAGTAACTTTCTTTTAATAAAAAGTGCAATTACTAATTCGGCAAAAAGTTATAAAATATCCATTTCCTACAACTGATATATTATAGAGTAATCTTAAAATTGATTTAGATTAGATTAATATCTCAATAATTTTAACGTAAAAAATTAATAATCAGGGGGGCATCTATGGCTGAATCAAAATTTGAACCTTTGATAATCAACCATAGAGGGAATATTTATTACTACTTTTATTGCCGTAAACCTTCACACACCGATTTTACGAAAAAATGCATATTAAAATGGAACTATTACGTCTATGTACAACCGTACGTACTTCCTGCGTATGAGACTGTGGTCATTGGCTTCTTTCAGCAATATCTTGCTCAGACTTCAATCCAATTCTAGCCCCAGCAACAGCCGGCAATATCTTTTCGAGGATGGAAGCACATAAGTTTACATTACGACCGGTATATCTAGCAAGAAATATTGCCAACATCAGAAATGTTTATTGCCGCAATGTTTACATTGGCAACTTTTCTTGCGAAATAATATTGCTCGCCATTTTCTTGCAAGTGTAAAGCCAGCTTAAGAGTATGAGGAGGTGGAGATATCTTCTTAAGTCCGTCGGGATGCACAATGGACATGAAAGGGTGCAGGAGATCAGACAGGATGCTTACGTGCGTGTCACCTGTCAGAGTCGTATCTAGACGTATCACTCCAACTGCGCACGCCCCGTACCATCACAGCCTTCACCAGTCCCCCTGTTCACATGCAGGGTCCATGGATTCAAGAGGTTCTCGCCATACTCGTACACGTCTATCCGCTCGAAACAAAGCGAAACTAGATTCGTCAGACCAGGCAACGTGTTTCCAGTCATCAACAGCCCAATATCGGTGTTGGCGGGCCCAGGCGATGTATAAAGCTTTGTGTCATGCAATCATCAAGGGAATAGGAGGGGGCCTTCGGCTCCGAAACCCCATATCGATGCCTCGAATGGTTCGCACACTGACACTTGTTGATGGGCCAGCACTGAAATCTGCTGTAATTTGTAGAAGGGCCGCATTTGTCACGTGTAATGATTCTCCTCAGTCGTCGGCGGATCCGTTCTTGCACGACCTTTTTGCGGCCGCAGCGATGCCGGAGGTTTCATGTTTTACAAGATAATCGATATTCACGGTACACCCGTGAAATGGTCGTACGGGAAAATCCAAATTTCATCTCGCCCTCGGAGATGCTATGCCCCATCTCTCCGACTGTAACACCACGTTCAAACTCACTTAAATCGTGATAACCTAACAACTGTGCCAGACTCGTCTTATATGGTCGTTGCCGACCGGAGCGCCGTATTCTGATTTGTCCCAGATACCTTTATTTCAATACGCAATGGTTGTACTTTTTTGGCTCTTCAGTGTATGTTGGCAATTGACTGCCACATTAGTTCAAATTTGGCCCCACGCTTCAAACGGCTCAATTTCGATACTCTTTGAAGGCATTTCAGAACCTCATAAATTTCAAACTTTCCGCTCAGAAGATCTAATTTTGCTAAAAAGAGGCGCGCGAATTCCTTCCCAGTTGACCAAATACTCATTTAATTCGTACAAATTTCTTTGACGTCGATTGTCAACTGCTTCCTGTTGGTGCGGAGCGTCACCAAAAGATCGCGTCAGCTCCTGGGCGGCTGCGACGAAAATGTACACTTTGTCAGATTTCCCGGAATCCAGCACTTTCAACGTTAGACGCAGCGGTCTCACGTTGTCATGAAAGTCAGAGGAGCCGCGAGCAGTTTTCAGTGCACAGAAGCTAAGAGAAATGTGTCGGGCGCTGCCAGGCAATTCCCAGCCCCTTTCTGCAATCTAACGTGTAGTAAAACGTGAAATTCGTAACGAAAACGTTTAAATTCGTCTAGACAGAGGTAACCGTGACAATCTCTTCAATACGCATTGATTCTTTCTGCAAAGAAACAATCTTTGTCAATTATGTATCCTTTCCTTTCCAGAACACACTCGTCTGATGAAAACTTTCCATAGAAAAGGCGATGTTCGTCGCAATTTCTGCTTTTGCTCTCCCAATTTATCTAAGCAATATTTCGCAACCTCAACAGCATGTATCACATTAGATCCAGGCCGTTTTACTTCGATGTTTTATGAATGAAAGTGAATAGGTTAAATGGAATAATAGCAAAACACAATGCCCGTATTTTTTATTTCCTTCTTTACATTATATTTAGATTATGTAACATATTATGTATACGTGGCCAAAACGTGAAAGATCTCATTTAAGTACTATAGTTAAAATTGAAATAGGATGGGGAGATGCCACCTATTTTATCAATTTTAAAACATTAGTGTTTCTTGTCGATTTTTTAATCGACATCGAAAACCTTTTGGCAATGAATCGAAGTATGGACTTAAGGGAAAAATTTGCAATCACTTAATGGCGCCCATTAGACGCCTTATTCATACTCTCCTCTCTCTTTAACCCTCTTCTTTGCCACTCTTGTAGTTTCAGTGGCAGAATTACCGTTAAGCAAAATAAACTACAGCTTGGGGTTTCAAAAATTAAACAAAATTGCAAATTTGCTAAAAAATTATAAAAATATACAAATTTATAATTAGTCCCCGTAAAGAAATAAAAATTAAATAACATTGATAATTGCTATTGGAGTTAAAAACAAGACAGGCATTTTCATTCTCATATATAACGGTTTGAACTACTTGAGTGCATGGCAAAATCCGTCAGTGTCCTGACTGGCTGATTGAAATGGTTTCTTTTCGTGTCCCCGAGGTCGCGCGTATTCGAGCACAAATATTGAGATTTAAGTGACACGTAGAGTTTGCCGTTCGAATTTTTTAACGTTAATCATTACAAAAGTACATGTAAAAGAACATTATGTAAAATTAAAAAGTTAAAAACTGGTATCAAGCTGCTATGTGGCAAGACAGACTCAAATCGCTAACAATAATGTCAAAGTGATAAGCTTTTAGGTTTCATCTTTCGACAATGCTATTTCTGATTCTGTGAAAAAAAAATCAACATTTTAAGACAGTTTTGCTTTTATTAATAGATAATATAGTTCTGAATTACACTGCAGATAATTCGATGTACAGATCTTATGTTATAGACCATTGTTACAATTTTTAAATTAAAATTTGAATACAATTTTGTTTAAATATATAAACAAAAATAAAAAATATTTAAAATTCAAATTGTAATATTTTAAAATATAATTTTAAGGCGTGTTTTAATTGTTTAATTAAATCAGAGTAAAACGATTAAAATCTCCAATCTCAAAAATGTTTTTATTTATTTAAGATCGCATCAACATCTACGTCATTAGCGACCACTACATATTGCATTTAACGTTATGGTTACTGTGAAGATGACGTGATGTTATGTTGGGGAGTGAAAAGAACACAAATATAACCATGCCCGACGCGGGATTCTTACCCGCGATCCTTCGGTCCGAGATCTTTAGGGCACTACTGCCGTAACGATCTCGGCCATCCGGACCGGCAATAATGTTCTTGTTGCCAGAAAAATAGGGGAGGGGGCTCAAAAAAACAACTTGAGTTATCGAAATGGTTAGTCCGCCGCTGCGTAGTGTTCTACGTTTCGTAATACCCTTCCGACGGTTCCAGTGGCAAGTCTTCCATGTTAGTCGAACACATGGAGCTATTTTAATGGCACTGGACAAGGATTCCTGCTGATGTGATTGACAATAATATCTTTATCTCATTCGTCGCATCCAGTTTTGTTTCTTCACTTCTATTTTGTGTGTTAATCTGCCATCATACTTGAATTTGTTTACTATATTTTCAATAGTTCGCAAAATATGGCAGTGATCTTCCCACGGCTAAATTCACATTAATTCTTTAGTCTTCCACAGTCGCTTTGCTTCTCTGGGGTATGATGAACTTCCACCCTGCCCCGAGCCATTTCTAATTCGATGTCGCTCTCCGACCATCGACTGACTTATCTCACTACGTTGCATTCAGAAAATAAAAAAAAGTTTTAACTAGTGAATTTCACAGCGCACTCCTGACGGTCTACGTTGATTTCTATGCAATTCTTATTTGTTGGTATTGTACCAAATATTTATTTTTACTTCTAATAAAGCATCTTTCTACTTTCCAATACACTTTTCTTTCTAGAAAAATTTATGACAGGAATGTAGACCATTTAAGGTTTACAGTAAAGGTGCACGTTCAATAATGAGAGCCACTCTGTACGCGCATATTTTCTTCAGCCCAACAATCCCCTACATCAAATGAATAAGGATAGCAACGAGAATTGTTGACATTTGATAATGACATTTCGCTCCCGTGTAATGGAAACTAGTTGCTTCGACAAAGAAGCCACGGATTTGTTTTGCTCGGTACGGGTGAGGAATCAAAGACATCAATAGATGACGATGCGCAATTATGTGTGAATCTTCATGTTGCCAAAATTACGTACTAGCACTACATTACGTGAGGTAGAAATTTGCAACAGCGGCTATGCAATGATGCCAGTTGGTATGCACAGTGCCAAAACAGGCCGAGTAGGCTGCAGCCTGGGGGAACGCAATTTTGGGGGGCGAACGAATGTCAGTGGATGCAAAATTTTTTAAGGGGAACTTCTGAATGTTCTTTATAGAAATATTGCTTTCCCTATCTGTAGCAAAGAAAGTGTTAATTCATCACAGATATATCCATTTATATACACAGATAAAATTGACACAAAAATAATGTATATTTATTCAATATAAATCGTGGCGAGATTTATACGTAGGGTTGTCATCTGACCTATTGGAGGGCTTGTGCTCCTTTTTAAAAATTGTTCTCCTGTCCTAGCTACTTTTTTAATTTACATGGAATGTCCTCCTTTTAGTCCAGGTGAATTGAAAATAATACTGGTATAATTTTAAAGTAATTTAATTCATTAAAGGGACTTCATATCTTCAATATCTACATTTTTACTCAAATAAATGGTCTGCATGATATATCACATTTATTATATATTAAGTTTATTGTGGTATAAAACTTATTTATGCTTATTGTCTGGTGGATAATGAAGTTGAGTGCAGGGGCGAAGTTATCCAATCCAAAGCTTTAATTTTTATTGATGCGAAGTCTAATGTGCTTTTAAAAGACTATTAATGGTTTGGAATTGCTGAGTACATTGTCTATATAACATGGAGTATAAAAATGTCCTCTTTTTTTTAAGTAAATTGACTTCCATTGGGAAATTTTTTTTTGGTAACTCAGTTTATATGTATAGCTATAATCAATTATTTATATGTACACAATATTTACATCAATTACAAATATTGTACAACGTTTTTTTTATTCAAAATACAACAGATAGCTTTAATGTTAAAATAAGTAAAAATTTAAAAGAAGACAGCGTGTAAGTCAGTCAGGCACTGGGAATGCATCTACTTTCTTGCAGGCGTTTGTTGTGCAGGGTTAAGTTTGCACGCAGTGTTCTGGAGGTTTCTAGCAATTCCTTTGCCTAGTGGAGCCTTTGAAATATATATATATTGTATTTGCAATTGTGGACATAGTGTGTGGTGATTTTGTGTTGTTTTGCGGTGTGAGACTTTCAGCAACAATGAACGACTCTTCATATTCCGAAATTGAAGGCCCAAGTGATCCAGAAGGTCAAAAAACACGAGATCTTCGACGGCAAACAAAAGTTATGGTGTTCAAATTGCACGGCTTCTTCAAGACACTGTTCGAGATCATTACATGGTAGCAAACAAGGGCTATTAACTGCTATTCATCCATACAAATATTTTCTGTGGCCACATCAAGTCGGATCATTGTATGAAGACTAGGTTACTGTTTCGCTCATACCGGAAAGTAGTAATACGCTCATCTGGAAAATCACGCTATTGGCATATCATGTGCTCGCTTTGCGCCGCTCGTTTCTCGATTTCATCCTCAGCAAATTTCAATAAGAGAAAGGGAGAAGCACGAGCATAGAGAACAACACTGAAACGCGAAGAGCATCAGTTAACGCACTAGCGGGCGATTAGTGAAAAAAATAATTACGAGGTGCGCTTCACCCGAGGACGCCTCCCCTTCGACGGACATGGCCCAGCCGAGAACAGCGGCGCCGGCCCCTGCCCTGCCGTCGCTACTTGCCAGAGGTCATTAGCGGCCGCTCGCTCGCTCGCTGCCCAGCGCCGCCGTGAACGGTGTCGTACATTCTGTTTGTAAACACATTTAACCATTGCATGTCGACAGACGTAAGGTTTCATATGCGCTATGCCATTTATAACGTTATTTTCTGAAGGGTATTTCCATGTGAATCTTGCAATTAAATGTTAATTTTAAAACAAATATGCAACAGTTTTATGCCAATTAATAATTTCCCCGATATATCTTTCATCCGCCCGATTGCGGTTATGTTTAAAAATGTATTTGAGCAACTACACTTTTAAAAATATATTTTAACATATGCAGTTTTCAAAACTTCTGAAGTGTACACGAAAAATGGACATACCATCTTCATAAGTGCATTTAGCCCCATTTAAACAACAAAAAATGTGACAATTTTATTATTTTAAAAGAAATCATTCGGAGCTTCATTGCGTTGGGCTGTAACAATGACAAGTAAAAAAAATTAAAAATAAGCCAACAAATATTGAATTGTGACTTTATAATTACTGTCCATAAAAATTCATTTATTTTAATTGTGCCGGTTTTGCAGCCCACGAACATTATAAATTATCCCCCAAAATGATTTGATTCCTGCTAAGTTCAAAAACCCTCCAGTGAGCTACATTAATCTCACAAAATCTATTTCTGAAAATTAAACTGCATACTTTATGACCTGGTTTTGATTAGACAGACAAGTTTTAGAAAAAACACCTGTAGTAACAAGAACTCCCAAAATTCATTTCCATTAAAATTCGGAGATTGATCTTTGGACGACTTTCTCTATACTGCCTTTATGGTAAACGAAACGTTTAAATAAATATTACAGGAAATATCAGAAGAAATTTGAAAGTTTTTTTGGCATTTCCAAGAATTCAAGGTCCATTTGAAATAAAAAGGACCCCCTATTCAAACAATTCATATCAAGAAAATCCATTTTATTAAAAATAATACTAAAAATTAGAGTTAAGCCCCTTTTGTTATCTGAACACTATCAATACAATACTTATTTGGAAAACAATTAATAGCAGAATAAAAAAAATTATAAAAAGGTCTTATCAATCCAATTAATAATATCAGTAGTAAAATTTTAGCTTATTGCACTCAATATTATTTTGTTAAAAATCTACGTATATATTAAAATATCTATAATCAAAAGTATATTTCCGAATATTATTTTGTATAATTTAAGGTTTTTGTAATCCCTTCTATTGGGCTCTAAATCTTGAAACTATTTTAGTTTTGTTCCTCTTCGTAACACATTATAAAATAAATGTAATGAACAAAATGCTTACTTGACAAGAGCAGGACTGCAGTTGGTTGCTGTACTCCACTGCTGGCTACTGGGTGGTGATGCAATCTGGTTATGGATATTGTAAATTTCACGCTCATCTTCAAGCATTGCTTGGACACACTGCTGCATGAGTTCCTGTTCTTCTAATTCCTTCATTACCTACAAAATAAATCACAAGTACAAAATGTAATTACTACCCACATATTACTATGGTCACATCCTCCAGTAGTTGCTAATTATCGAGTTTGGTTTCATTATCACAAAAGCAATACCATGATAATAATGGTAAGACATCAAGTTCAGTCAAAAACAAAAATACATAAAACAGACCTGTTATTGCTTAGGTGCAATGAAGCCATTGTTAATTAACGATGCCCACTGCCATCCTGAAATTGTTTTCCCCTGGCGTTTCCCTGTGGTTTTCCCAGATTACTCTGCCTTAATATAGCTGAATAAGATTGTAAAGTGCCTCAAAGGGAAATGAAGTGAAAAATTTCAACATAATTATAAACTAAAATATATATTTTTTAACTCATTTCCAACTGTAAATCCTCCCCAGTTTTTCTACATAACCAAATTTTTTTGTTGTTTTTTTTTTTTCAATCTAAATTTTTGATGACTAAATCAAGATTTTTTAAATAAAAATTTTTTGCGGTAAAAAAATACATTTGCTTCATAGCATTAAGTGAAAAAATTAAATTCCAAATTTAAAAAAAAATAATTTTTTGTATAAGTAATTTTGAAAAAAATGTATAGAATTTTCTAAGGCCATTGAATTGTGAAAAAAATTCCTTAAGCAGAAAATTTGGTTTAAATTTTAAATTTTCGTTAATTTTATAAGATTAACGGTGACAAAAGTTCGACTTCATTAACAAACCATATTTTATTAGCAAAAAAGGGCAGTATGTAATAAAAATAATACTTTGGAAAGTTCTTTTTGTTTTCTGACAAATTTGAAGTAAAACTGAACGTTAAAAGAGTCATATCTCTTGACAAACGTGGAAAAAGAGAGAGGTTAATTCCAAAGTGTTTAAGCACTCCGAGAAACCAGTAGTACACTAGTGAAGCCCTACATAGAGCCCCTCCAAAAATATATCATGTTTTAAAACTGTTCTTTTAAAAGTTTCCATATTAATGTGTAGCTTTATGTCTTTGAGATCAGAACTACAGTGTTAGCCACTATTATCGAACTAATAGACAATTTCTGTGTCCTACACAAAAGCATAGAGAAATTGGACTCTTTGAAGGACAAAAGAGGGAACATATTGTAGGAGAATATTCAGATGCCAAAGGGTGTTCCTCTGCAATATCCCCAGAGGAGAGCAATTACTACGTTCCTTGTTGGATTTGAGAGCTCTGTTATATTACTATAATTGTATTAGTGTATTATATGATAATATTATTTTCAAAATAATAGATAATGAAATCAAGACATTTTAATAATTCTAATCTGTCATTCCAATCAGATTAGGATACTAGGAATGATTTCGTAGAAGGCAGAATTCAGTGTCTTGCACGAGTGTCCATTCTTGTGGGTACTCCAAAACTCGTATTAGCACCTCTTCGTCGACTGAACGTTTCCATTGAATAATCCATATCCAATTTTGAAACTAACTTCATATCTTTTATAAGAAACTGATATTTTAAAATAGTATTTCTACAAGGTAATACTCCATTTTAGTCAATAAAATACAATGAGGTAGAAGTCACTTAGGCTATCTTTTACAATTGTCATCTTATTAAACATTTAAAAAGTTTCATCAAAAGAAATTCAGGTATTTGTAGATACAATGAGCCAATTACTTTAACCCGTTTTGGTCAATTAAAAAAAAATGATGCAGACTTCCTAATGCCATAAAGTAGACCCCTAATCTGTGAACTCTATTAACTTCCCATCTGATATCACATATTATGGTGTGGTGTGGTAGTGGTAGTACTGGTGGTAGAAGAAAGAACGAAAAGTATAATATCCTAGTTACTAATCGATTTCAAGATACAATAGAAAATCCACCATAGCATTTTATAGAGACAGTGTGAGTAAAACAAATTCCAGGTGGACATGTACAACCAAGATTACAAAGAAAAAGTAGTTTCCCTCCATGTAGTTCATTTTTCCGTTAAAATGTAGTACATTTTAAATTTAGAATAAATATGAATAATTTTAATTATTAATTTTTAACAATTTTCTTTTCAATAGTGATTTCTATTGTTTACATGCCGTTTTGGACCCCTATTCCAGATTCCCTATACCAGAATAAATGCCTTTTTGTGTGCCAATCGTAGGTAAAATCCCGAAATCAATGCCCGAAACTCGATTTGAACACATTGTATGCGAGTTGTTTCTCTCGCATTTTTCCTGTATTATTTCTGCATTTCAATTCCCCTGCGTTTTACAATTTTTCCGTTTTTTGTTGTTGTTAGAACTCTGTCACCCTGTCCATCGATTGCCAACATTAATATTGCAGCTTGGCACACACGACGAGAGTGATTCCAATGGCTAGAAAGAGGTGAGACGCCATCTCTCAGGTCAGAGATCAAGACCATCTATCAATTGCCTCTGCTTCATGATCAACACATTTGTCAGCAACTGGATGCCACTCAACAAAGCAACGATGGAAAATGCTACACTGGCGAGGTTAATGCTGAACTGCTTTCGGCAGTCGCATCTATAGATCAAAGTTCGGGCTACTTCTGCAGGTATGAAAAATAGTATCAGTAAACAGACTCAGCCCTCTCGTCAATACATGCATTCCGCAGCAGCATTTTGACAAGTAACCAAACATGCGTCATTGCAGGAAGCCCCCTCCCCCCACTGTTGCCAAATTCGCCAAAGGTTAAAAATACCGCCCATTGGCCAAGTTGATAAGGTGTGTGTGTGTGTGTGTGTGTGTGTGTGTGTGTGAGAGAGAGAGAGAGAGAGAGAGAGAGAGAAAGAAAGGAAGGAAGAAAGAAACGAGAGGGAGGGCTCGAAAATAATATGTACGGTGAACAATAGTCTCCATGGAACAAAAATAACGTAACATGGGCTGCCTGCTATCGACGGAGAGAGAAGCTATTCTTTCTAGAAGGGAGCACGGAGTGTATGAAAGGTAGGCGGGGAGCCTCGTGGCCCACGCTGAGGTTCGAACTTCGTTACATCAGACGCCTGAGTCATCATAAGCTTCCTTGTGCTTCGAAAAGGAAATGGGGCATATCCATTTTCGAAAAATCAGTTTTAAATGAAAATCCGACGAGTTCTAGTAAAAAATAAGAAAAAGTGTGCAAGTTTTACAAAAACTTGTTTACGCAATTTTTAAAAGTTGTCACTATCTCACTTTTCACAAAATTAGGCGGATACTACTTATTCAAAAAATGAAATGACATTTAAAGATCTAATTGTGAAGGAAGAACACATTTCATTTCGAAAGAAAGGTATATCTTCAATATAATTGTAGGAAGACACAAAGAATAACTTCCGTAATTATCGAAAATTGAGAGTGTTAAACTAAAATCAAAACTAATTTTTATAAGCGTACTTCGCTCTATTCAAGAAAAAATAACGAAAAAAGTAGTCATTTTCGGAGAAAAAATGAAAATGATAAGGAGCACCCCCGAAAATTAAAATATTGTCTAATTCGAGGGACGTCTATGAATATCAATTTTGATGAAAATCCTGAGAACGATTTAAGCGCTAGTACTGTTTTCACATGAACGGACGGACAGACGTTTTGCCGTAATCCAATTTTTCAGTATCAAGGACTCGCAAAACCAGGAATCTAACAACTCAATTTTCTGTCACAGTACGTAACATACACTTCCTACTGAAAGATGTGAAAACTAAGTTGTTTTCACATCTTATAACCTCCTGGATTTTCTGGATTTCTCCAGAGGAATAGGGAATATATATACTGTGTGTATATATATGTATGTATATGTATGTATGTATATATGTATATGTATGTATATATGTATATGTATGTATATATGTATATGTATGTATATATGTATATATGTATATGTATGTATGTATATATATTTTATATATATATATATATATATATATATATATATATATATATATATATATATATATATATATATATATAAAATCATGTGCACCCCTTCCGGCCAGGTTTAAGTGTAACCTCTTCGAACATTGAAAAAATGGCTTCCGTGGACTCAATGATATCCGACTTCTGGAGCATATTCCCCTCAATGAAGTTCTTGATCTCGTCATGACACTTTATTCTTGATGGCTTAGTTAACTGAATTGACACACTGTGTTTCGTGATTTCTATCGCTGGCTTAGTGAACTGAATTGACACAATGTGTTTCGTGATTTCTATCGCTGCAGAACACTTCCTGCAATACACGCCCTCTTTTGGGCCTTCCCTCCATAGGGTAGATTTACTGGAAACCGTATTCAAACTCCATTGAAGTGCTGTGATAAAACGACTGGTTTCAGAATATAGTTTCTCAAAAAGACATTCCCAATCGAAGCGTTTATAATTATGCACCTTCCCCCAGGTAGCTACAGAGTCATTGGCGCATTTCTTCTTATAGGCCAAGGCTCACTTCAGTGCTTTTGCAGTCTTTATCGTTTGTTGGTAGAAATCCGGACAGGAGCTCAGCCAAGTGGAAATAGGATCTTCAGATTTCCTCAATCGATTTTTCGCTATGGATCGCACACACAATAATAATAATAATAATAATATTAATAATAATATTAATATTAATAATAATATTAATAATAATAATATTAATAATATTAATAATAATAAAAAGATTCTGGCTACACCACGTGTTAGAGGAATTTTTTCTATATATAGAGAGTGGATGATCCACTTTTCCGTTACAAGGGCCCGGCAATAAGAGTTTTTCTGCGTAAAATTCGCTGTTTTTCACGTAACATTACATAATTTGTTAAGGAATCAGGTGGTATTAAATGCATAATATCTCATTGGGCATTCTGAAGAGTATTTGATTAAAACTCTGCGAAATTCATCGCAACCGGAGGAACTGGCCAAGGAGTTATGCTATACAAATCGCGCTATTGTCGCCACTGTTTCTCTTGGGGTACGAGATAAAACCACCCTAACTTACAATTTTATACCACACACAACCACAAACTATTTGGCAATCATTCAGTTTCGCAAAAACGCAGAAAGAAATAAACGTAAGTACGAGCGCCGAAGTCAACCTAACCTCTAAAAGATATTGCTAATTTATGAAAAAGCATGAGAGAATAAATTTATTAGCAAGCATTATTTTTCTAGAGCAACTATTCAATACTTCTCTTTTAACTATTTACAATCGATTATTTAAATGTCCCGTTCTCGTTTACAAGCAGCTGTTGTTAATGCGTAGATGTAATAAATGGTCGAGGGTTTGACTAGCGATTGGTACGAACATACCGTTACCACGTGCTCTGCGAGACAAGTGCTGGCGCAAGGCTGCTTCAGACCAAAGTTGTGGATTTTCTTCTGCTATAGTATCATGTTCTTTTAAAATATTTTTGTCGTAAATATATTAATACGCGAAGAGAAAACTTTGTACTTCTTTTTAAGCATAATGCGCGTACAGAGAAGTGTGAAATTTGGCTTGGTTAAAGTTTATAAGGAGTGCAGAAAGCTAAAATTAATGAATACGATGCATTACAAATATAATAAATTAAATAATATAGCGAGCAGGTGCAACCTGCAACACGCTGCAACTCTCTAATATCGTACATCGTACATAACTCGGAAACGATGTGTTTTAGCGCCTTATAACTTGATTTTCGTGTTACTCAAGGGCACTGGAGTTTTGTTTCCAATGCGCTTATCTACAAATTTAGACATTTATAGACGTTTTATTTCAAGCTTAATGCTTAAGAGAAAAATACTTCACTCCACATTTGCATTTATGTACGTATGTGAAAGGCATATTATTAATATTAATAACTGTAACAATTTTCGCACGTGAATATTAGTTTTTACGAAAGTTCGTAATGTATTTTTTTCACTTATTGTAACATTACATTAAAGCCGCGATCATCTGAAGTAATTGGGGCTGATAGTACCTCTGATAACAAATCTCTAATTACACGAAAAAAAATAAAATGGACAATACATAAAGGAAGTTTCAACTACTACAATGTATAACGAAGTCAAAATTAATGTACAGATACTATTAAATATGGTATATACGTACATGAACGTGAACCGATCACAACAATGTTGCAGACAGACTCTGGCAAAAAATCTGTCAGTCCGTACGTTCATGATCAGACTAGCCCCTAAACCGTTCAGACTATTTTCTCCAAAATTGACATTCCTCGATTGATCAGATCGAACTCCAGGCATCACGAATTAACATTTTGAGTTTTACATGAAGTTGAATGACAATTTCAAAATTTCTCACAATTGGCTACATTTTTTAATAAAATTTATTTATCGAATAGAGCAATACATACTTATAAAAATGGCGCAGGTCCCCCATGTTTGTTAACACACTGTATTCAAAACTGCTAAAGGTCGAAATTTTGTCAGTGCCTTCCGTGTTTTCTTATGTTGAAAAAAATTCCTTATTGAATTCCGTTTACAAAAAACAATCTTTAAATCGGGAAGGTTATGTCCAATTATTTGATAAAATGATCTAAACGTTTTCGTGTACTTGAACTGACATTAAGTCAGCGATGTCACGTTTTCTTTACTTTAGTTTAATGTGACTCATTACATAATATCTACTTATATATGTAATACATATTATGTAACTTGAAAATGAAATAACAGACGTTGTTATCATTATTATTTAATCCTGCATGAAACTTTTCTGATCATATTGCGGCCATCTACAGTGTAATTCTGTGAGAAACTACGTAACACTAACAGGGCATCCAGCTAGTCTTATCAGCGTCTAAGGACGATGGGTGAATGTTGAGCGGGGTCACGTGAGAAGGCATGTCTATAACGACATATCCATGCATTAAACAATATTGATATTAGAAGATAAAATTAAGAAACGATCGATTTTTTTCTAAATGGGGAGTAATGGTGGTTTAGGATTATATTACTAACTCCAAAAAGGGTCATGGGCAGGAGCGCAGGAGGATCAACTGAATGAGATCGCTGGCATCTCATATCTCTAATCGCCATATTAACAGAGATAAAGTAAATTACGGCTATGAAGAGCGACGACGTGTGCGATCACGACTGAAAACGGGCATATGGAAGATTCAAAGCGAACGCAGGACACTCGCGGCGACATAAAACCACAGATATGGCGATTCATCTCCATCGGCAGGGCCACCCAGCTTGTTCTAGATATTCACAAGCGTAGAAAACTAACTTTCAATTATACCTATACAAGCATGGATTTCAGGCAAATAAAGCGTTCATTCAGAAGGAGTTATTCACATTTCTCTCGTGAAGAGGAACATCATAGTCAATATTCATTTTTGGTTACAGGTTGGCAGTTCTGAATCGCTAGTAAACGGGATTCCCGCATTTTCCACCAGTACAAGCTGGTGTCTCGTGCCGGACAGTTGCGTATAAATGATTATAGTTTCAGTGTCAGCGATACGTGGTGATACATTGTTACAAAAAAATCGCGAACACATGTGGGAAAATTTGGGCAATATACTTTCACGATTTCGTGATGTAGCGCAACTTGCAGCGGAAATGTAGTATGAGCTTTTTGTTGAATTTAATGGCAACGATTACCCTGCTCCATCATATGACAGAGCAAGTAATGTGACGTTCACGCTGTAATACTATACGTATTCACAAATGATAACTGACATCAAGTTTTGTGTTAGAATCGGGAAGCTACATTATTAATATTCGAAAACAATAACTTCACAGACTTTTATATTTTTGCTCGGTATCTTCCTCCTACCTTTCTAGGAACTCTTGTCTCGCAACGTTACAAGCAAGAATCTTCTTTCGATAATACAACGGATATCTTTGCTTATCGCCTTCTCAGAGTTGCTACTTACTTGCACTGTGACGGGACGCCAGATGTAGGATTCTTTAACATAATTCTATGCAGAGTAAATTACGATTAATTCGAGAGGAAATAGTTTTTAATAATTTAATTCTTTCCATGTTCAACGTTTGATCCTGTGTTTTTGTGAAAAGACCGTAGGTTCCATGTGATCCGCCAACATCGATGAATCGATTTAAAAATCAGCATAGTTCTGTCAAATATAAACGCTTCGTATTTTGTAATCCTGTGACGACATGAAGTGTTATTTGAGCTACTTTCGCTAACTGATCATTTTGTTATCGAAAATATTTGCTAGGTAAGTACATTAAAGTTAATAAATTTTAAATATTTCCTACTTTAATTGAAATGTAATAAAACCAGTCTGCCATCCGAATCTGCCAAGCGAAGCATAGCATTTGCTTGAAGACCCGTTCTGCTAGGGGGCTCTCAGAGTGATTTTTGGATTTAGGGTGTCAGTTTTTTCAATTTTTACAATTGTTATTTCTAACTTATAAGAATCCAATTTACTCAGTCTATTTTAATAAAAAATGCCGGTCACACAGTTTATTTGGATCATCGATACAAATAATGGAATTTTCAACCTTAGCTATTCTAATTTCAACCAAACTCGGAATATGCTTTCCTTGACAGACAACTGTTTATGTGCATTACCTTTTGAGTTACAGCCTTAAGAAAATTGTATTGATCTTTCCATTTGAAGTTAAATATCGCTTCACCACATCAGAAAAAAAGCATACATTGTTTATAAATTACCTTATGTTTTGGTTGTTCAAATCCAATTTTTATTTAAAAAAAATTACTATACGTGGTTCATTAATCGTGTCCATTTTCGTTTTAAGCCGCCATTTCTTACGTTTATAGACATTTACGGTTTGTAAATTACTTGGCGCTAGATGGTTGTAGCTTTTTAAACGTAAATTCAGTAATTATGGCCTACCACCTAAATCAACATTTATCTTCCTGTGCATTTATTTGAACAATATTTCCAACTACATCTTTCGAACGCGTGATTTTTCGAAGGAGTAGAGACACAGCTTCAATCTTTTCTGTGCGCTTAACAGCACAGATACTTTATGTTAAAATGTCAATGATTATTAGCGTACCACTTATAAATTACAACCTCCCAAAAATTGAGATTTTAGATTCTCTCCAAATTTTCAGCTGTAATATCCTGGTTAGGGGACCAGATAAAAGATTTGAAATTTGTACACGTAAAAGATCGCTATGATACCAAACTGTAGTATAAATTTCAACTCAAAATAGGCTGTTGTAAATTTACGCGAAAAATTGTTCATTTCCACATGGGGATGGTGACAAGCAGTAATATTATTTTCCATTCATTTTGAACTTTAATATACATTGCTTTAAAATAATGAATACCATTTTATTAAAATAAATATAAAAGCTTCCTAAAATATTAAGACATAATTGTAATGGCAAATACGTAGAACCCGGAAGTTTGACGAAATGCCCTTTTTTGTTACTAATTTATGAATTAACAGCAGGAATCACTTAATTTTATTTATAGAGTTGTTGTAGATTTTTATTTTGTAATTTTAGCGTCTGATGGCTGTTTTTCACGTTTTGTCATATTTGTGCCTTTTTCGTTATTATTTTCCCTTTCCCCCTTGGTTAGGATCTTGTACAAGCTGAAATCATACCAGCAAACCTGGACAACATGAAGAAATGGTGGTGTGACCACAGAAGTTCAAAAAATCAGAAAGGGAAAGGATGATACCAGTGAAGATTTTTGAAATTTTTCATTGATGCTGACATACTAGTTCGCTCAAGAGAAATTTCATGTTTGTGAACAGCCTCCGATCTCTTTTTGAGGACAGAGCTGTTTACACATGATCTACCTTTCTTGGTTCCTTCTTGTTTTCTCTTCCCTTCTGGCGATTATACAAAAGCAAAGAACAAACTCTATAATTCTGTTTTCACTGATACCATTTCAAGATTCAAAGATGAGCTCACAACAGCATTTCTTAGTGGCTGCATGCTGCGTGAAATAAATTGGTAGTCGACATACCGGATGGTCATGTACAATCAAGATTACAAAAAAAAAAGTTAGTTTCCTTCCATGTAAGTGCTAATATAAATTTTGGATGTTGAATAAAAATGTGAATTGTTTTAATTATTATTTTTTTTGTGCACAATAATTACTTTGACATGGTGATTATTCAATGTTCCAATGTTTTACACCCCTACTTGAGCCAGAATAAATGAATTTTTGCCTATTTTAGGTACAATAAATGTCTGAACTTCTGGGCTCTACAAATTAGTATGCCATTCACTCTCATTTGCAAATGAAAAAGGTCATATTGACGTCAGAACTGATAAACTGAAATAGTATTATATTAAATTGAAATTATATTATATTATATTGTATTACAGAATCACCAAAAACAGATTGAATGTATATTTTGAAGTGTCAATGGGACTACTTTTGAACTTTATGAAGTTCACTTTCAGATGATTAAGATATGTACTTTCATTTAATTATGCTTTCTAACAGTGGCAAAAACTATGAAAAGTCTTCTGTGCCTTCCTAAGTATCTTTCCTCTAAGATATTAGAATTACGTTTTTTATTTCGTCAATTTTTGTAGACATACTGCATAATTCCTTTAATATATTTTCTTTGGAGAATTTGAACATGTCAAGGAGTATCAAGATTTGATCACTGTTATAATTAACAGCGATCAAATCTAATGCCTTTGTTGCGGGTAGCTTGGTAAAACTATGCAATCGCAGGCTACGACATGACGCAAAAAACTATCATTTAATAACTTGAGTAAAATCAACATTACAGTAGTCCATCTAAATAAATTAATTTTTGTTTATTTATTTGTTTGTTTGGGGTCTTATCAGAAAATTACAACCAAATTAAGCAGACCATATTGTTTATTGCTGTGTAACGTGTAAATACTCTTTCAAAATTTGTTCTCAGTTTCTGAACCCACAATGTATTTTGATTGTTATATGAATATTCATATAATATATGCTTCATTTAATTGTATACAAGTATAATTTACCAATCAATATTAAGAAACCTCCTATGGCTTTACAACAGTCATTATTTCAGTTCAGACTTGTATCACTCATTGCTTGTAAAGTGTGTTGCAGACATTCAGGCCTTCTCAGACTTCAAACACACCAATCCAAGGCATGTTAGGCTGATACTATACAATTAGGCTAGTATTCGACAATTTGTCACTGTTTGTCAGAACAGTTTTGCATAATAGGATTTCAAAAAGGTTCTTATAATTAACTTTTAAGTTTGGCACCATCAATCATTAACTTCGTATTCTGCAGTTATAAATAGACACTTGACATAATGAGTATAAGAAATCCCCGCAACAACTCACCCTTTTGGTTGTAACTCACAAATTTTCTATCTCCCAATTTTAATGGTAATGTCTTCGGAAAAATAATTGATTTATATTTCAAAGAATTAACTGTTTTGTCCTAGAATCGTGGTACCACTTTCCTTAGTTGAAACCAAATCCTTTTTCCCTGGCATCAGATTGTCATCTTCATAAAATCCTATAACCTTTTGTTTTGTTTCTGCACTTACCAGCCATGATGCTTTCATTTTTGTAATTCATACAAAATACACTTCTTTTATCAGATCTCTTGGTGTCATAGGTGAAGGAAGAAAATCAGAGAGCAAAAATATCAAAATGAACAAGAAACATTTCAGGCTGATTGTTTCTCCAAGTCTTTTGTTATTGTTGGAACTCGAAACTTTCATCCATTCATGGCAGTGCAAAAAGGAGTGCAAAGAATTAAATTTTTCAATTCAAAAGTATCTATAGAGCACAACATCATGAATAAAAAATTCATCCATTACTAGGTAAGAAAAGTCTGAGCCTTATCACTCAGCATACATTTTTTATTATTATTATTATTATTATTATTATTATTATTATTATTATTATTATTATTATTATTGTTGTTGTTGTTGTGATTATTAATATTATTGTTATTATTATTATCGTTATTATTATTAACCACTGTCACACCTTAGGGGGCAAATCAAATAGAACGCCAGATTGTTACTTCATTTTAATGAGTTTCATGGTTAGGTACTTGTGCACGTGCACTGTGCACATTGTTGTTGTTGTGGTGGTGGTGGTGGTGGTTTTTACAGTAAAGTTTTTAATTGATAACTGGGGGTATTCCCAATTCGACTGTTGTTGAATATGGATAAAACTAAGTGAATTGAAAACAATTTTGTTACTATAATTCATAATTAGATTTTTATAATGTATTCTTAAATTCTATTTTGATAATATGTGAAAACTTCAAATATTTTCAAACACTTATACATTATGCATTACCTTATTTCAAAATCTATATTTCAACAATAATTTTTTCAGGAAAAAAAAATCTATCTTCAATAGTGTAATTGTAAAAAGACGTCTTAAACAGTTTGAACTTTTGCAATTTTCAAATATATATCATGAAACTTCTCTTTCCTTGTAACTACATTTGTGTATCGTGAAACTTCTATAAGGTGGCCAGCAAACCTGAAATCCTTGAAAACCAAAAACTGTCATTTCAAAAGTCCTGGAAGAATCAGAAATTTGATTTGAAAACCGGGATTTTTCGTTATTTACAGATTTATCAAACAATTATCACAATTTCACATACAGCATCACTAATGTTTTAAAAATCAATTGTAATTAAAACTGAGAGAAAATCAGATGATTAAATGTTATCTACCCATAGAAACTGTGGGAAGTGTAAAACAAGATCAACGAAATCTCTGTTTTGAAAAAATCCGGAAATCTCATAACTTAACGATTTCATTTCTTACGAGATTTCCGGATTTTTTCAAAACGGAGATGTTTAGTCAAAAGAATTATAATACTAAATAAAATTTTCAAACACTAAACATTTCTTAAAAAAATGTATTGCAAAATCGATTATGTATTCTTCAAAATTTCAAAAATTAAGATATTTGGGATGTTTCAAGCAAATATGAAGATTTATTAATTCCGAAAATTCAAAAGTATTATTAAACATGAAAACCACAGTGTTCGCATACTTTTTCCTATTTCTGTAAAATTAACTGGGAAAAAACGCAGTCCCGAGCTCGACTCGGTTGAATATTGTCTAATTAGTAACATGCTACATAGAAAAACAAAAAAAATACGAGTTTTCTTCACAGCTTGATTTCTACAAAATTTTACACTAGTACTCTATTGCGAGAGAAAAGTGCGTGAGTAACATAGAATGGTCAAGTATTTAACAACAACAAAAAAAAAAAAGTGTCTTAATGTGGGGGGGAAAAACTAGAAAATTTATATTCTTAGACCTGGAAAACGGGGGGAAAAAACTTGAAATCTAAAAAGGCCGATCGCTGGTCATCCTGTTCTAGACATAATTCGTATCAAGTTCCAATCCTTTCTTGAAAAACGTATTCAAAAGGAACGCTCATTAATAACACTTTTATTCACACCTTGTGAAGTAAATGTTGAAAATTTTCGTTCTTTCAAGGAGTTCGAATTTACTACAAGAACTTGCCCTTCGACAAACGTTTCGTAAGATGTTACGGTATGAAAAAGATACAGCTAGAGTATAATACTTTTTGAATCGGCTCGATACATCTCGAATACATTAGTTCATAGACAGAGGTCAGGGTATATTATATTAGGGAGTCTGTGCCAGCGCGGGAAGCAATCGACTACAAATTTGTCTCTGCGCATGCGTCAACTCGAAATCGAACCCGAAGTGCTAGTGGTGCCACCCATGCCAAGGATTTTTTAGTATAGTTACATGCATTGCATTTCTTCACTTGCTCACAAGTGAACCAAAAGTTTCGATTATTTGGCTTTAATAACCACACCCTTGAACTGTGAAGCATCTCTCTAGTATTAATTTATTATTAAATCTGAATACTGAAGGCGGCTTCTTCAATTTACTTTCATATGGACATTCTAAATATAGGTCTCTTGCTCCTAGAACACATACGTTGTAAGTTTGAAGGCTACCATGAGTGCAATGGAGTCAATGACATTTTGAATCCTGTATTCAAGGAAAGTGGGTCTTGCCAAACAACAAATCTTAACATAAGTAGTTTGTCAGTTATTATGTCAAGGTGTAGGTTATGTCAGTGAAGTTGACATTATTTGTGGGAAGAAAAATTATATGATTCTAAAATTTTACTGAAATAGCGAATACCTTGGTTAACAAAATAAATTAGGGGAAAAAAAGATTTGTTTCTCTCACATTGCTCTTGTCCCTTTTGTTGTATAATACTTTTCATATTTAAATCCACATATGTACTTCATTTCTGTTTACATATTTTATATAAGAATACGAGTATTAATATCTAAATATTAAATAAAACCTGGGTACAAATTTTAATACTAATGTTATTTATAATCAAATGTTATATATACAAGTAATAAAAAATTACAAAAGTCCCACATGAAGTTACATGAACTGAACAGCACAGAACAGCTAATGACATTTCAGTAGCAGCACACATTGTTGCCACAATTTGGAACATCTTCCATTGCTAGTTATACGTTTCGACTTAAAGGTGCAAAAGGTTTTTCTCGATTTCACCCGTTATTTACATCGACACAGCTTTCGATTGCTTTAACGTTCGAGGTGGCAAAACCTCCATACTTATATTTCGAAACTGATCATAGATGTTAATTGTAGTCACAGTCGATACTTGTATCGTAATAACTACATACGACGAGCTCCGTTCCTGCCTTAGGAGGTTTTGTTCAATTTTCGCGAAAAAGGGCAAACAAATCAGTGTTAGTGTAGTGTATTACAACAATATCTTATTATTGTTGGTCAATGTCAGTTGAGCAGTATGCTATTTAAGATGATTTGTATACATTTGTATGTGTGTGTTGTTGTGTAAGTTGTGCATGTGTAAGTTGTAACATAAATTAAACTGTATATAACATTACGTACGTAGGCGAGTTGCTTCATTGTCACTTGCTCCATTGTTTCTTCATCTTGAAAATTATGCCACAAAAAGATAATTGCCTGTAGTTTTATATGATGCATGGAAAATGAATTATCTCATGGTTACTTTCAAAATTTCGTTCATATTTCGTTCAAAATAATTTTAAAACATTTTTTAAAATATTTTTGTAAAGTTGTAAAATAATTCAAATAAAAGCATATTTAATTAACTTTAAAATGTGAAATAGTTTCTACTTGAAAGGCTTTCGAAGTTATTGCAAATTCAAAATATCGATGCGCCAAAAGTCACGGTTTTGCTCGAACTAAAAAAAAAATAATCTGAAATTATATGCACTCTGCGAAAAACTAATACGGGTCTCAATAATTTGATCATAGTTGACATAAACAAATTTACATCTGAGTGAAGTTCACAATGGTGTTTGATTTCACTTGGAATCCCCCCCCCCACACACACACACACACATGTATTGGCGAGCGCGGGAAGTCTGTAGGTAGGGGGTTGTGATGCGATGTTACCCCTCGAGGAGAGGCCAGACAGCTGATGCACATCACACTCTTGATACTGTGGATCTCGGAATATTAAATTCCCTAGTGTCTAGCTCCATCTACCATTCCGCAATCAAAGTCTGAAGTCCCGTTGTGCGGCCATAACTACTCACTTTCGAAAAATGGTACACGACCTTATTTCAAGATCTATGTGGAAAAAAACGGAGCTGCCTTTTTTATAGAAAATATTCGTTTAAAATTGCTTGATATTCTTTCACGCAATATTATGCGAAAACAATCCATATTTTCCAAAATATGTACATGATCTTATTTAAAGAAACATGAACTTATTTGAAAAGCAGATTTCATTAAGGAAAAAAATCTCTAAAGCCTGGTCAATTTATACAACCGACCTAGCGAAAGTTCATTACATTTCTTACTTTCTCGCCTACCACGTACTTACGTAGAAAAGAAACTTGTAATGTTGCATAGGAAAGCCGTGCTTTTTCATCAGAAAAACTTATTGTGGAACCTTGATGTCGAAGAGGTGGATAAGTCTTGTTTATGTATTTAGTAAATTTACTTCCTCTAACACGTTGTGACATAATTTAGATGGTTTCGTCGTTCCAATCTTTGACTTTTTTTCTTTCTTTTTTCTTCTTCGATTATTGAATCGATTTAGTGAGAATTGGAATAATCTTGAAAGTGGTCATCTAATAAAATTCATGTTTATTTGACTAGGAATGCATACCAATTGAAACTTTAATACTATTGAGAAAAAAGGACTGTTCGTTCGGGACGTACGTATTTCGTTTGATGAAATCTGTTGCCAACCTAACATTTTGAGTTTTCTAAACTTGTCAAAAGCACAGCGATTGAGGTACAGCACACCACAGCATATGACCGTATGAAGACAAGGAAGCAGTGATCTTAGTATACGAGTATATTGTGTGAAACGAAAAGATGTTTAAGAGACTTGTCAACATAGACTTGTTTCTTACAAAGTATATTATCAATTCTGCGTTAGAGGGGCTCAATGATATGTGCTAATTGTGTAGGTCGAAGGCCGGATCCTCGTAATGAAATTGGACAAGCGTAGATAAGTCTACTCGCCTTCCAAGTTACGAATCCTTACTTTTCGCAGATATTCTTTGTCCATACCTGTAAATATATTCTAGTTCTGATATCTTGGTTAAATCAACCCGCAGTTAATGTTTAAAATAAATTATGTTGGTTCTGTGACATAGGACGAATAAAATTTGCGTCCAGATCCAGAAAATGACGAATCCACGAAGAAAGAAAATCAAAAGTTAGAGGCAATGCTCGAACAAGAGATGAAAGTTAATTCCAACCTACGTAAGAATTGTGGAAATTTTGAAGACAGAATTGGGAATTGGTGGAATTGAGTGGAATTTGGAAGACAGAATCCCGGGCAGTGGTGAGTGAAAGATATGGGCAGTGGTGAGTGATTTATATTTTACATGCTCATTACAATACCAATACTATTGCGATTGCTCTCGGAATTGTCCATGTGTGCGAGCACTTTGGATCATGCTCTTTTGGGGTATTTTTTCTAAGCGGTCTAAATCCTCCTGCCAAAGTTTGAAAATTAGTCTCTCTAATGCCAGTAATAAGGTCTACAATACAATATATCAAACTAGAATTGAAAGTGAGGAAAAGTACAGGCTCACGCCATGTTTTATTTTATTATACAGTCAACTCCGGTTGTAGTGAACTGATATAGTGAACTTAAGTTTCAGGTCCTGTTTCACTTACATTACAAATAAGCATAAGTAGATTCGGTTATAGTGAAGCTGAACCTCGGTTATAGGAAATATGACCTGGAAATTAACTCCCTCCTGGAAAAGAATATATCGCATCAGTGCCACAAATTCCAACACTAGACAGCTTGAAAAAATATCGGCCAAAGGTCATAATCGAAGAAGTCTCCCCTAAGGTGGATGTAGCGGAACCGGAATGAGGTTCTTACTGAAGACCTCACGCCACTCAGTTTCAAGCGTGATGATACGTGACATTCCACGGATCAATGCGCGTTGTATTCTACGTAGGCGACAAGAACCGCGCGACTGCCAAAGCCCCGCAGCCTGGTGACACCTCCGCGCCGCGCAGAAAAGCGATCGGTTTCATTAGCCACTTGCGCCTTGCCGCTACCGAAACGATCTTGTATGTTATAAGGCGAGAGAAATGGCCTTCGAAGAGTGATGATTCCAACAGTGCACGAGGCATTGAAGGGTTTCAAGACTGCATTAACATACTCCGAGACACTGAACAATGCAGGATCCAGTATGGCGACAGCACGAACTCTGGAGAAAGCTCTAGAGAAATTAGTAATGAAAAATGTACGAAGCAAACAATTAAAAATATTGATTTTTGAAAGCATATTGAAATTTTCAGATCGTGCTGTTAAGTATTTTCTGTATATTTACATATACAGTAAAATTTGTCTAAACTGGAACCTGTACAAGCCGGAAACCCGCCTTTTTCGGAAATTTTCTCCGGCCCTTTCTAAATGGCATTTACAAAGCGTAAAACGGAATCTGTCCAACGCGGAAACGGAACAGTTTTTCACGTCGGGCAAGGAAAAAACCTTCATAAAACGGAATTTCTTTGAGCTTAATGCAGTTTGCGCAGATACGCGAGATACTCTTAACATCAATGCATCTGCAGGTCGTTTAATTTCTCTGTCCATAAATGATTTTTAGTCAAGTCATCTCCCGGCCTCGCTTTGAAATCGTAACATCTCGGCAGCAGTGGTCAAGCCCACGCGAGGGTATCGGAAATACAGAGTATTCTGAGATGTGACGCAATGTGCGATGAAAGACTCAGCAAGCAGTCCGAGTGCAGCCACTAGGCAGTGAGGTAGTGTGTTGTTATGAGTCTCTCCGCCAGTTATAGTTTTGAAAAAAATCATAAAACTCGGGAAAACCAAAAAGCAACAACTCTAGATGCATGTTGGAAAAATATTATTTTAGTGCACAAGTCGTGAAGTTTGTCTTTTTAATTGTCAGAAATATTTTTAATATTCATTTATTGATGATTTTTTTATAAATGTTATATGTTAATATATTTTTTATGATTATAATGAAATCATCTAATTTACTAGTTCCAGGACGGAAATATCACAATAACAAGTATAAATCGGACAACCTTGATAAAACGGAAACTCCCCAAATCGGAATAAATTCTTGTTCCGAGCGATTCCGGTTTAGACAGATTTTACAGTATTTTACTGTAAACTAACACCGCGCGCGTTTCCATTCGGATAAATTTTAGAAATTAGAAAGGTCTCTAGGCCCTGAAAGAAACGTTCAAATTAAAAATATTCCATATTAATCACCTGGTTATTACTTCTAGAACTAATCGATTAATAAATGATAATCGTTGTATTCCTTAAATCAACTAATAAATAATTAATCACCTGGATGTACTGAATTTTCGAGTCGCAAAAAATTGTAAATTTTAAGCGCATGTTACACAAAGACAACTTTTTAAAAAAATTATACATAACATTTTTTAAAGAGGTAATATTGTACAACAGACTTCGTCTGAGGCAAAAATCTCAACAATTTTGAACTATTTTTTTTAGTTGCAAAAAACGATCGGTACCCGAAAATGGAAGTAGCATAATATTTTTATTACATGTGTGGAGACAATTTAAAGAAACAAATTTGGAGCGGTTTTTGAGAAAAAAATTTACATTTAAAGCGCATATTACGCAAAAAACAATTTTTATTCAAAAAATCAATGTTCAATTTTGTAGTTTTTTTGTTTTGTTTTTTTTAAGGAGTGATACCTAAAATGGGACTAGCACTACATTTTCATCGTCTTATTACTAAGGGGTGGATTTTAATGAAATGTCATTTTGCCCCCCTTTTCACTTTAGAACAATACAGTTTAGTACAGAAATACATTTTGTTTCGACTAATGCATTTTTTACGTCATTTTTACAGATTTTCGCTGATTTCATCGATTTTTAAATCATATTATGGTACTTTCTTCCAACAATATTTACGAGGTGCAACAAATGTTCACCACAGAATTCCTGAGTGGCATATTCGCTTTCTTCGCTCATTATTGTAATGTCAGCCGTTGTGTACTATGTAATCTAAGGTTCCTGTGAGGTTTCTCAACACCTTTGTCAGTTCGGCCTATTTTGCGATAAAGGCAGGGATTTTCTTTTAAAGAATAGTCCAAACGTTTGCAAGCTGAGTTCACTCGAACAAAAGGAAGAAGCCTTGATTACATCAGTAACATTTTCAACAGCTTGACTTGTCCATCCGAAGTGGTTTTAATGATTTTTTTTACATTTTTCTTTGTTTTCAAGGCACTTTAAAGCATTTTATTGATCATTTTTTGGCAATATTTTATGTCATCAAAATCCGCCCCCTCATTACATAAGTGAAGAATTTTTTTTAAAAAAAATTGGAGCAGTTTGTGAGAAGAAAACAACTCTTACATTTTAGTCGCGAATAACGTAAAATTTACTCGTTTTTCAAAAAAATTGTATATGACCTTTTTAAGTAGCTAATTTTGTACAATACACTGAGACTATTTTGATTGAGCGCTATTTTTAGCAAAAAATTGAGCAATAAAAAAAAATTGAAAATGTCCCAGGGGCTTCATGTGCAGTACCCCTCAGAATTAAAATATCCGTTTCAAAATCCAGGGACCGCGACACTAGCCAGAACGATTGGGGAATATTCATTTTGAAAAAAAATCGGCTGAACGGTTTATGCGCTAGCGTCGTGCAAAGACGGGCGGACCGACATTTTACAGTCAATTGATTTTTTCGGTATGAAGGACGCACCAAACATGGATACTGCCTACATCACGTGTTAGAGGATTTTTTTATATATATGTTTAGCAACTGGATTTATCCACTTTTCCTTACCAGGGTCCTGTAATAAGATTTTTTGTATCGAAAATTCGCCTTTTTCCGGCGCACGATTACAATACTTTCACTTCTTACGTCAGTAAGTGCGGGAAAGTAATCAAAATTCTTAATATTTTTCCCAAATATTGATTACACATTGGGAAAAAAAATTGAAATATCTTCAAGGGCTTACCAAGTTTTTTTCATATTAATTTTAGGTGCTTGTCGGTTGATTTTTTCTTCTTCAATTTGTTGCGTCTTATTCGCAACACGTTACTTAGCCCTAGGGCATAGAGCCTATAAAACTGGAATATTTGCCCTTGAGTTTGTCTTTCGCCTCGTAACGTAGCAGTCAGTCGGTATCTTGCGTCAGTGGCCAGGTCCTCGGTGCCGTTAGTAACAGTTTCCCAAACGGTCACCCGTCCCTGAATCCGTGGCACTTGGATTTGCTGATCTTCCGTAACTTCACGGAGTGTAGTTAAGCAATTCGGGTGACGATTTGGTTCAATTGAGATTGAATTTTACAATGGCCACTGCAAAAAGATTTGCGAGAAATTCAAAATTCAAATTGATCTTAAAATCACTATACCTATTATTGCGCACAATGTCGTTTTTAACGCCAACGAAGGCGGAAAAGAAGATAACACAGGTTGCCTCTGGTGTGCCCTCCTGTGAAGGCATTAGTCCTGCAACTCCCACCAGAAGACCATTCCCCTGCTCTGAAGTCCTCAATCCCCATCCCGATCCAAGGCAGCTCGAGGGCCACGTGGGCCACGAGACGCTCTCAGACCCACTGTGCCCGATGCATGTATAGCATATTCACGTTAGGAAGGGATATAAGTAGTTTATGCCATAAAAGAACTAGTGCAACAGAATGGCACAGACTTTCCTGTTTTAGTTTTCTATTTGCTTTGGTCT
Source organism: Gryllus longicercus (assembly GCA_038098605.1). Taxonomy (NCBI): domain Eukaryota; kingdom Metazoa; phylum Arthropoda; class Insecta; order Orthoptera; family Gryllidae; genus Gryllus; species Gryllus longicercus. Next base: position 121,570 of record JAZDUA010000536.1, on the reverse strand, counting down.
CGACTAGCTATTTGGGCTTGCCACGTACTCTTGCCAGCTACCATTGCCACCCAAAGTACTTTTTCGGTTTCCTAATAGTAGAACGGAAATATTATTTTTAGGATATTAAAGAACTGTAAAACCTCGTCGTAAATGGCTATTCTCTTTGAAAAATTTGGAGCCGTTTTTAAAAAGTGGATTTTAAACGCTACCGTAAGTTCGAAATTTTAGGCTTTTTCACAGAAAATTGAGTTTTCGAAAAATTCCATTTGATGTAATTTACCTCTTAAATACAAGTGTTCACAAATTGCTGGAAATGTACATATATATGGCGTATTTTTTGAAAAGAAAAAAAACCACCAAAGCACGAACTTTACATCATACTAAAGAGTGCAATTAGCACTAGCCTTTCGAAAAGTTTAAAGAAAAAATTTTAACTGTTTGCGAGAAAATCGTCTATGAGCATTTCTGAAAATGAGGAATTTCAACGACATTTTATACGTCACTACTGACGCTACTACGGTGACTTTCAACCAGATTGGATGACATTGATGGGATTGATTGGATGATTTTTGTCAACTGACCCACTGTTTAACTCCAGCTATATTCTTTCGGCCTACGAGTTACAAATTGTCAGCACTTCATTTAATGTCAAAAACAATAATTATATTGACATACTATGGATATTAGTGTATTCTGTGCTTTTTTTGGGGGGGGAGGTAATAATTGATACGAAAATATTCACTTCCATGTAATCAAAACTATTTGCAAATGCAAATCAGCAACAGATTTTTTGCTATTATCCCTCATCATGTTCTTCATGAAGGAATCAATTTATTGCCAAGAGAATATAGAGAACGATAATTTCAATAACTATACTCCCCACTACTCTAGAAAATGTGCAGATAGTGAAGTTACATTTATGTCCAGAAGGAAAACATGGGCGATATCAGCTTTCGCTCAAAGGATCAGGGAAACTTGAAGAAAAACTATTCAGATGAGGGTAATTGATCCAGAAATCTAGCTACAATACTTGTTACAGGCATATTTAGTCTTTCAGAATTACACAGCCCAAATGGTAACTAATATGTTTAATATAATTGTAACAATGAACATGTATGGAATGTCTTTTTCAAACAATTATTTTCTGTTACCTATAAGCCTAGGAGCTACAGCATGTTTCCCGAGAATATTACACCCTATCTCATGGGGAAATGAACATTCGCGAAATATACATGACAAGCAGAATTATGAAGGCTGACTAAATTTTAAGGAATACTGAACGTGAAGCATAATGAACTTAAGTTTGAGTTCAATTCATTGAAATGGACGTTCCATTAGAGGTGTCACTGAATAGAGAGACCCAAAAAGTTTCTTACCTTCACAGTCAATGGTATATCGTTCATTGTCAATGGAGTACACAATTGTTTATTTAAAATGGAAAACTAATTATTATTTTTTTAATTTGTTACGTCTGGAATGAAGCAACGTGTCCCCACACCCCTTGGGGCATTGAACGTTTATGTACTTGGAGTAATCCTCCATTAATTTGTGCACTTAAGAGTAATCCTCATTACCATCTGTCACTTCATTATGTCACGTATCATCGCAGTCAGTTGCCAAGAGGACTACCAGGTAGCATCTCCACGTACGCATCTCCTACTCCATGCTCCTCTGTCACTACCCAGCGGCCAGAATTGGAAAGGAATTAGAAAAGGGTAGGGTCTAAAGTTTCATTCCAATATGATATTTCTACTCCCCGAGATAGTTTAAGGTATGAACATCAATCTAGTAGAGCAATACCACTAATTCCATACCAAGGTAATTCTGAAAATAAAATAATTCGTGACATCAAAAAAAAAAATTTTTTAAATATTGGAATATATTTTTAGATAGGTGCTGCATTTTGATCCATGGATGAAACAGCTTTAAGAAAATGTAGCTATTTCCGTAGATTTTGATTTTGTAAATCCATGTTGGCAATCTGAAAACTTACTGCATTTTTTACTGAGAAAGATTTCAATTTGTATGTAAAGGTATCTAGTATTTTTGAAAAAACTCACAAAAGAACATTCCAATAATTTTTATTTCATCAGAGTCCTTTTTGAAGAACTTAATCTTAGAAGTTTTGCAAATATCTGAAAATGTTCCAGGGCATAAGAATATATTAAATGTGTGTGTTAAAATATGATGCCAAGCACAAAAATCTAATAAATAATCCGAAAATTCATATAAACCAGCCAAATATTTATTTTTTAGTTTACCGATTATTCTGAAAACTTTATATGAAGAAGTTTCGGAAACAAACGTGTCAAAATTTTGTGTCTTAATGAGATCACCAGCAATTCTCAAAAAAAGTACTGAACAAAGAAACTAGCCACTGTTGCTGGATTTTTCTCTCTATTTACTCTAATATTGACAAAACAGGGCTCAGTTCACGAACCCACCACTTCACCAGAACAGTGTGTAAATTTTCTTTTGTATGTTAGCAGAGAATAATTTGGAGTTGCACACAAGATTTTCATAAAGATCCTAAGATACACAACATAACTGGATAAAAGATATAGTGTATACTTATACTTGACAACTTACCCTGCATAAACCTCACCCATCCAATTTGTTTACTTCATTTTCTAAAATCTACAATTGGACTTTAATGCATGAACTAAATTCTTATGTAATAAACTAAATTTGTTTAATGATTAGCTCTTTTGGAAATTTAAGAAATGAGGACATTAAAATCTGCCCTACTAGTTTCAACCTTTAAGAAATTCAATATCAAGAGGAGGGTAGCATTTCCAATTATTTTCCTACAGAGGGAGAGGGTAGGTTAAGTTTAGTTATATATATATATATATATATATATATATATATATATATATATATATATATATATATATATATATATATATATATATACATATATATACACTAAATCACCAATATGTTGATATAAGTATAGAGAGAAAATAAAATAAAATAAAGTCAGTTTGCACCATGGGAAAATATTCGACATTTCTCTGTTCATATACATACCCAAGTTATAACGTATAAATTGAAAATGAACATTTGCCACCATTCTCAGTTATGAATTCAATAAATTAAATTTATAAAAATTTAAAAAATTGTTTTTGTTTTATCTATTGCTAACTTCATTACTCTAAAACTACTTTAATAAGCTACTGCATTCTTTAATTCTTGATGAGCTACGCCATTCTTTGTGGTGAAAGAAATCATGGACTATTTGCAATCTTCCATTATTAATTCTTTCTCCACTTACTTGACATTCCAGAAGCCCATAGCAAAATTAAATCAACTGAAAATGAGAAAAAAATAATAACTTTTTTAATATGGCCATATGAAAGCAAGAATTCAAACAGAATAAATTTCTAGAGCAATGGCAGACCTCCTGTAGATATACAGCCACTGCCTTGGTTATGTCTGGAAAATGAATATGATTATAGCTCCGAAGATTTAAAAAGGTTGCATCAACACTCTTCAGAAGAAGAAAAATATCATAAAATACATGAAAACTTATTAAGTTATCACTATCCTTTAATACATATGAATACTGACACCAAATATAACTTCAAATTAACTTCTCCCCGCACGTAACAGACTGTTTAACCGGTTCAGACGTAAATAAATAAAATAAACATAGTAACATGTTCCAAATTTTTAAATAATTTAAATAAATATATTAATAAAAATATATCTATGGAAATAAATTTTTGGTTCAAGGAACAGTATTTTCTTTATTCATAAAATTATATGCATGGCACACTCCTTGGATGTGCTACTACATACAAGTAGTACAGAGTAAGTTTCATAGTTTAGAGAAAGTTTTGTAATGCTGTAGTGTCAAATGCTAAGTTTTTGACAGAAATGCTCATAATATGGGTCCCTGATACCAAAGAAGGGGACTTTTCATGCTTTTAGTAAGTTACTTTAATGGATACAAATATTAAAGAAATACACAGTCAGAACAAAAATAGATAGTGAAGTCAAAACCAACATCTGGAAAGACTTTTATACGGAAAAATTGGTTTTGAGGTAAAATGTGTATCTGTTGACCTGTGAACAACTGCCTATACCGTATTCATGATTTTTCACCAAAACTAATATTCCTAGTTTTATCTGGCTGATGTCACCAGCCCTTACATTTGAAATGTATTTTGTTAATTTTGGGGCGTAATTTAGATAAAAAGCTAACATTTTTTATTAAAAAAAGGCTCCAAAAAATTTCTTTAAATTTTTTTGCTCCAGAACAGCACAGTATTCTTATAAAAAATTGTGTAGATCCGATTTTCATTGAAATCTCTGAATTTTTACACATTAAAAATGCATAAATATTTTGGACCTATTCCTACAACAACATTATAGAAGATTTCTGGCTTTTTGTAAATTAAATCTCAGTTTCAAAATTAAATCTTTAATGTCATGTACTTTTTTGAAAACAAGAAACTTTCTTGTAATACTAAGTGGAACAGTGGCTTTTTCTTTCTTCTTCCTTTCTCCCCCACCCCCCTCATATTGAGCAAATAACGTGGCATAGTTTAAATTTTCATTAAAACTTTAATCTTCAAAACTGCAAAATGTGTTTGTTTGGTTGGTTTTTGTTTTTCCTTTGTTTACTTTCTTTCTTTTTCCTTTTTTTCCCCCCATCAAATTTGCCCTCCACCTTCAATACTGAAGCTAGATATCTTTGTTTCAATATTCCTCAATATAATATCTTTAAATTATTTGATGTAAACTGTTTTGAAAATGTTAGTAGTTTTGGGATAACTTTGATTTATATGGTGAAAAATTTCACATTTTTTCCCTGCCATACCCTTATTATTAAAGATTGAGATTTTTTTCTTAGAGGAATATTTTTGAATATTAGATCTTTAAATCATATTAGGAACACTTCTTTTCACAATGCTAGAAGTTTTTGTAGTTATATCGTTTGCATTTTTCAAATGATAACTGGAATGTAGGTAGGATAAGTGTATTATAAAAATATTTTGCAACTGTTACCAATAGTAAGAGAAAGTATGTGCTGTTGCATAATTAGTTTCTCTTTGCTTTCAGTAACTCGGAAAGTATTTGCAATTTGTCCAAGTTAATAATGGAGTTATGTTCTTGTATTACCAACTATTAAATACAATACAGACTATTAACTTTTAAATACAAATGACAATCTTTAGCAATGCTTGAATTCAGAAATGCATCAAAATATCAACCTCAACTGTATAAGCACAGAAAAGTTACAATGACAAAACATTGAAGGTAGCTATTTATCTCGAAACTATGACACCTGAATTACAGGCTGGGAAACTGCAGTAGACTGGTTAGACAATGTTTCTGTCACTAGTGAATTACCTATCTAAAGACCAATGACACAAAAAATACAATGGCCTCTTTGCACAACAGAGCTACTGAACTCTTCCAGGTGATGCATGTTTAACCCTTTTCCCAACAATTTTACTGAGGCAATGGGGCAAGCGGGGGGGGGTCTGCAAAGGGATTATGCTTACAGATGTATTTTTCGAACGCAAATAATGAAAAAGAACCTTCTAATATATTTGTTTAATTTCACAACACCTTTCAAAATACTTTAAATTTAAAAAAATTTTAAAACTTTTTTTTCTTTCTTTTATTATAGATCCCACACTTTCTTTACCTGGGTATGTTCATCATAGACAGGCTTTGAACAGATGCTACAACTCTGTTTCCTAGTTCATTTTCAAAGGCACAAATGACACTTTGGTATTGTTATAAACTTTCCGGAGCTGCTTCTTCCCTGAAAACGTGCGAGATTGACAGGCGAAACGTGTTATTCAATCCCGTTTGACCAGCTCCTTACATTTTGCGTATGAACCCAATCTTTTGCAATATCAACAATAAATAATCATACAATCACATGTCCTCTAACATTCAGTAAGGATCAGCAACATAGCTGTTGCTGTGCATTTTCCCCGCATAACCTGGACTACACATGACTTCAAAAACTCATTCTCCTGATCCTTACTAACCCGATACGAACTCACCCACAACAACACCATCTACAAAGTCGTCATTCTTAGAAATGCTTACACTTAGTCTCAGATATTATCACGTTGAAAGATGTTGCACAACGCAACATCCGTCTGTCCCTTGCACACGAAGGGGTTGTCAAGTAATTGACCAAACAAATCCAGAAAATGCAATATTATACATAGATTAAGAGACCTGGGGGCCAATGCACCCTGCTTGCCTGGTTGCGGCTGAAAAAAGATTAACATTTTTTAAAATTTATTATTCATTAACCGTTTCGTAAAATAGTTACGGGTACAACTAAAAAACAACCATAGCAAAGTCACAAAAAACTATCCCAACTCGTTCCATATTTTTCATGTAAAATATTGAAAATGTAGCTGTGGGGACCAATGGACCCCAGTTGCCCGGATAAGGGTTAAACCTCAGATAGTGGAAAAGCAGTGTTGTTTGAAAATGATTTAGAATGGTTGGATTAAGTAATTTTGTAAAGCAGGTTTGAATAAACTCTGTATTTAAAACTTATTCTGCTAACAGAAAAGAAGTGAAAAGGTAGAGCTTCAATCTTGTCTCTGCAGCATTATCCTCTATCGACTTTCATACTTTCGATCCTAAGGAGGTATCCAAAACGTATTCTTCATATCACTGCTATGTCCTATGGACGTATGTTATACATTATTCTGGCTTTATCTTCTTTGTCAGGCTATGAACGTCTCATAGGCACCTTGTATATGCTTCTTAACATCACTAAAGAACTCGCAAAACAATATTGTTAAAGTGTGTTTCTATTTCTTGTAGGTATTTGGAATTAGATATTCATACCTGCGGGCATTGTCAATTACGTTCAAAATGTCTTTGTAAGTAGTATTCTAGGCGTTAGCGACAAATATTAATGTTTAGAACCCATATGCATACATCAATTTCACAGCCACTCTCAACATTAGATATTCAAAGGTTTTTGAATAATGGATTCAAACTGAATTCTTGTGATGAGGATGACAATATTCTTCCTGGACTGTTGACCAGTATGAGCAATGAAAATGATAGCAAAAACAGATAATGGTGCAATTGATTCTATTGCTGACTCTTCTCAAATTCAAGAGTTTTTGTTTCAATGACATGAAATTGGTGAACAATCTGAATTACAAGGGTTTGAAAAAAAAACAGTGAAATAAAATTTCCTGTAAGTGAAGATTCAACTGAACTAGACTATTTTTCTTTATTTTTTTCCACAGTGTATTTCTCAAAATCAAGCCAGAAACAAATTGAAAAGCAAATGAAATTATTTCTGAACTTTAAAAAAATATCATAATTTTAGTGCAGCTTTACTGGCATTGAAGTACACTGCATTTCCCCCATGTTTTGTGATATTGTTTCTTTCCAAAAAGAAAAAAAAAGTTTTTTAAATTCCATTCTCATTTCTATCATATAATCAAATAATAATAAAATACATATAAACTTAAAGAGGAAAGATAATACTACAAGTTGTTATCAGTTCCTAACTGATGTGTACGATAGTTATTTTTTGACAAGGTTTTGAATATTAGCAATGAGGGCCAAGACACAGGAGTTAACTGCATGGCATAATCCTTAGCATCAAATGTGTATTCATTCAATGTATTAATTTTTTTAATAGTAAACAATGCTCTCTTAATGTTTACAACTAGTGGCTCTACAACAGAAATCAGGTCCGTAGCATTGGCAGACCATGCACTTTACCTCTACACCACAGGCATCACACTAACTTTCCTTTTCTGACACATGAAATACACAGATGAACCTTTGCATTGAGATTTCAAAATCTAGTTTAAAAAAATAGATTTCAATAAGAAAAAAAAAAATACCATCAATAATGTGGTTTTGCAGTTTTTTTTTACAATTTGCGAAAATTCAATATATTTATTGAAAATGGGAACTGTGCTATTCGCAAAAGTAGTCTTTCCTCTAATCAAGAAAAACAAAAAATTGAACAAAAAATGTTTGAGATTTATTTTAAATTCCTTTTCATTCACGCAAAAATTACACAGAAACTATTCATATTTGCAAAAAATTGTTCTTGAAGTTGTGCAAAGATTTAATTCTAAATTCTTTCGTACTTAAGTACTACAGAGATTGTAGAAATGGTGCGAAAAAAGAATAAAACCTACGAATTTTTGACAGAAAAATTTGTTTTGTGGGTCCCTGATACCGGGAATAGGAAAAAAAATGTTGCTCCTTTACGCAGGCTTCGCGGATAATGTGGGCACGGTGAGTAGCTACAGCTCGTGTAATTCGTAGTGACCTGAGACCGCTCGAACATATGCATCTTTACCTTCGCTAGTAACCTATTGCCTTACGAAGTATATTAAAAAAATTATCCACTATGGTGGGGATTATATATATATATATATATATATATATATATATATATATATATATATATATATATATATATATATATTACAGATGGGTAGTACGCATCAAATCTCCGAAGACATGGCAAATTGCGCACTGTTCACCACGACTGTGCGGTTGACAAATAAATTGACAGTGCAGTCTCTGCGAAAGCATCGGGGTTCTACGATTTTATGGAATAGTTCGAGTGCATTTATCGCCTAACGAAATGATTGAAATTTTCGATCGCGTAGAAATATTGGACAAGGAACCCCAGACGTCGATTCTGAGCGTTATGAAATCATATGAAAAAATAGAACCAGTGACTCGTGTGTCGGACGCTTCTCGCGATAATAAATGTCAGATTTGGCGTGTAAGGGCTGCTGCTGTTCAAGAACTTGAACTTGAACGTCCAGTTCCGCTTCAGCGAAGGGTGTCTAAACGTCTTGATCCAGGACCAATCGACAACTTCAAAGTATTACTTGAAGATTTCGTCAGGATATCATATTTTGAAGTCTTCGATCGTGGCCTTAAAAAGTCAATTTGGTAAGTGAGCAGCGCAATTTTTCAAATTGTTAGAACGATTCGCTCTGGGACAGCCTGCCGACGCCGAGAAAATGGTAGTTTTGATAGAGATGATTGCTAAGCGGCCGGCGGAAACTTATGAGAGACAAAATGAATCTGCCAAAAACTTGGGGCAAGTCGTATATTTTCTGCAAAACTGCGAATGGACAAGAGGGCTTATCCCAGAGTTTGTACGTTTTGTTCGTCTGTTGGTCACGATTCCTGGATCGTCCTGTTCAAATGATCGAAATTTCTCAGTATTGTGTCGACTCGACGTGTTTGCGATCAACAATGTAGCGATCTTGCTTGTGTATAGTGACATGTCCGACAAAATCGATTTGCAAATATTGTTAAATGAGTTTATATAAAGATGCAAAGCGCAACGCTGTTTTTTACATTGCAAAAATGAACTCGACTGAAGTTACATAAAATAAATAATGACAATTTTAAAAAAATCGGCTTGGTTTTTTTCCCTTAATATACATTTTCGGCGGAAGATGAAGAGGGCCCCCACTCGGTCTTAACACCAACCTCCAGACCTGTCTACTCGTGTTGTAAATATCTACCTCTAAAATGGTGTGCAGTCAGAATGCACGTTTCTGCAATTCCTTTACACCGAAAAATTGGTTTAATTCAAAACGCCTGACAGTCTGAACGTTTGTGGCTAAACTGTGGCAGGATTTTCACTGAAATTTCCCGATGGTTTTCGCTGGCGTCGCGGTCCCTTGAATCTTAAACGGATGCTGTGATTTTGGAGGTTTCTTATATTTAGAATTATTTAGTCAAAAAACCAGCAAAGACTGTAAGTGACATATGGAGGAGAAGGTCAATTTTTCGCAAATCTCAAAACAATACTGATATTCATTTTCCTTAATAAAATGTGATTAAAAAAATATTTTAAATAAGGTCACATTCATTATTCTGAAAATATGAGCAGTTTTCAAGTAAATTTGAGTTTAATATTGAAAAAAATTAAAAGTTTTTCAAACCTGTCTTAAACATTTAATATTGAAGCTACACATTTTTTTCTTGTGCAATATATTTCTCAATATTAGAGTTATAATTCTTTTAATGGACATATTCTTCGTTATAGTAGTTATGATATATGAGAGAATTTTGTTAAGTGTGAAAACAAATTTAGTATTGCATACTCTGGCAAGAAGAGTGACTTGTAATTAGTTTTAAAAACTAGCAATTTTATTTTTGTCAACTTTTTTTATTAAATATTACAATATTATACTTAATAATAGTATACTTTTTTATCTATTTGTTTTTGGTTGACAGCGCTATCAGGGTTACTGTGTTGGGAAATAAATTTGCCAACCTTTTTTTGATAACGCCGATCTGGCAACAATAGACCGAAGTGGGCTCCTGCTATTAACAGTTAATTTTATTTACGGTGAAGTACCATCAGACATTGTTGATGTGTTCATGTATGCGAATACAATGAATTTAATGGCAGAATGTATTATTTTCAATTACATTTTTTAATTTAAAAAAATGTGTTTTTCACGCTTCATTTGTTTTGTTTTTCAACTGAAAGCTTAAGCATAATACAGAAATTGTGATATTGTAATATTTCATAACTGTTATATTATGAGAAAGTATGTGTTGTTGCAGCTCCGCTAGTTTTCCTAGTTCTCCACTAGTTCGAATTCTGCCTTGGGCATGGATGTATTTGTGATCGTCCCTTCACCCTTCACCCCTATCACTTCATTAAAGAAGGATTAATAACTTTCTACGAGTGCAGGAGGCCCTTACCCTTAATGGGATGTGCAGTTGTCGAATTCCAGAAAGATGCCATCTCGTACAAATTTTTAACCACCAAGAAACAAATTCATCAATGGAGCACAAAACTAATGAATACAATTTTTCTCATGATCATGATGCTCCGCACATGCCCAATTCGCATTATGTAAGGTGCATTAAACTGTACTGTAACCAAATTTATAGTTTTCTCCATATCATGTACGAATACTAATGTTCAGATTTTCATTTTTATTTCAAATATACCAAACCTCTTTCTGGCAAAACATTTTCTTAAGGAGTTTGTGAATGTAATAACTACTGCTTTTCTGTAATAAATTTTAGCTTAAGGCAAAACTTTGTATTAATTTTTCATCTTGCAAAATATATTTAGGTAAATAATGTTGGATTTGTTGACTGTATCCACTTTGCTTGACTCTGAAGTTATAACTGAAAACCATCAGATATGGTCCATATTACAGAATAAAATCAATGGAATCTATCAGAAAAATATAAATTGTAGACCTGCAGGTTTCCAAACTCTTGGTAATAAGCTTTCGCAAATGATTTCATTTGTTTAAATATACTTTATTTCAAAACACACTAAATACCCACGCTTTCAACATCTCAATTGATTTGGCTGATGTTATTGTAACATTTTATTTATGAACTTTTGCAGTACCAAATTTGATATATTAATGTTTGTCCTTGTGTTAATCAGTGACATACCTGTGCAGAGGTCACGCACTATGGGGTTTCAGTCCCAAGACCCCCCACACACACAAAACCACAATGACACACACTTAAAACCATAACTTCTACCTATTTACTATACTTATGAAAGTCTTCCAATATATAAATTGTTAACGTAATAAATACTAACTATAGTCAACAAATATTAATAAATAGCAAATATATTAAGCATAAATGAAAAATTATTTATAAGAAAACATCTCAGCTGGGCACCACATATTATAATAGAAAAATATTGTTTTCATTGGAAATTTGATGTAAATCATCAAAGATCTATGCATTTCATAACCTGTAGTTGAGGATTCTAGGAAATTAGTACCTCAGAAAGTGAAATATCACAACTAATTTTGCAAATATAAGTTACAAGCCTTCACATAACTGAACTTCATTTTTAACTTCAATAACAGATTTAAACATTTGCTTCATGAAATGAAAATAGGTCTGAAAAACGAGATAAAAAAGAGAAACAGAGCAAATAGCAAAAGTTTGATATTTCATTATTATTGTACAAATGAGTTTTAAAAACATATCATTCAAAAGCAATATAGAACAACATATACCTCCAGTAAAACAAATATTGAAACCAATTTGTTTCCAAATGTAATAATGGGAGTAGTCAGCAAAATAATAAACAAAAAAGAATAACATATAAAGTTAATGTTTTGTCAAAATCAATAAATTATCAATCAGTTTTTGTTCTAATTTAGTATAAAATTATATTTTTTAGATTGTCTTAATTATTTATTGTACCAAAATAATAATTGTCAAACAGCTTTTGAACTATTGCAGAAAGGCAACAAATGATAGTTGTAAAGAAAATAAATTACACATGACATTTCTTCATTCCTAACTTGGATAAGAGCAATAAAAAAAATTGCCACTAGCAATAGTGGCAAATATTCATTAATAATATCAAAGAATCAGTATTATAACTGAAGTACTGATTTTTCAAAAATGACTTCTAAATAACTTTCAATTTTTGTTCTGTCGTTTTAGAAAAGACTACATCCATCTGGACAATACAATTATTCACCGGAAAGACAACATACATTTTCGTGCTACAAAAATAATTATCAATCATCAATAGCAACAACACTTTCAGTTTCACAGCACATCATCACTTCACCCTTAGAATCACTGTCAACAATACATTACCCAATTAAAGAATAACCAATACCATTGTTTGCATATCAGCATTAGTAACCGTTAAAGGTGACACACTATAACTATAAAATGTATAACCATGAGGAACATAATTGGCAGTAGTTACCAAAAATAATGGCAAACATATTAAACGTTTGTCATCCAGATCCTTGCACCTAGCTATGAGCAAAACTTCTTTCAACAGTGATATTGAACTGTAGAAAGTGATTGTAAGCAACAACTGCAATCTTTTAAACAATTTGGAACTTGTTTCTGTATATGGAAGTTAATATGACTTCTAGAAGAAGTATGACGGACAGAACTACTAGATCACTATCAATACCAATAAATCATAGTAAGTACAATAATATTATAGTTACTGTTTAGTTTTTTTAAAAAGAGAAAGTAAGAAAATTGATGGAGCAAACGTGTTCGTAATTCAAAAAATTACCAAAAGAAAAATACTTCTAGAAAATACCTTTTGATTACTGTAAATACCTGTTTATCAAATTCTTCTTCATGCTCCATCCACAAGTATTCAGAGAAATCTCCATCCATTGTTGGAGGGTCAACATCATCTCCATTCCCAGAGCTGTCAGACATATATGGACTAGATGACTCGTGTCCATTGTAGCTCTTATTGCTATCATCTGGGATCTTCATTATCATAACTTTCAGTTGATGCTGTATAACACAGAATGACAAAATAACATTTAGTACATACACTGTGCTCACTTATTTGCAGAACTTCAAATACACTTGCTCAAAATATAGCCTGATGAGGCAAGTTAACTGTAAATTTGCATTCTAATATTTAGAAATAAAATAATTATTATTATTTTTTTTCATATACGCAGTAAAAAAAGTTCACTAGGTACCAGTTTCCTCACCAGTTGTCAATAAAATGAATAATTTTAAAGATACAAGCAAATCATAATTATTCGCAATATACACAAGAAAACAATCGGGAATAATGAAGATACACTAAACAAACGCATTTAAGAACAAATTTGTCTTCCGATGTATCATTACAAAATCATATGTCGAACAAAGATGAGCAGCTGAACGATATAGCATTCGAAATAACGTCGTTCGCTAAAATGCTACTTGGTACGAATAAAACATTATTTTATATCGTATATTGGTGGAAAATTATCTTTATTAGAGTACAGCAACCTTACTTTAAATCTTAAATTTAACCATAACGCTACTTCTATTAGCTGTTGATGCCCAGATCTGTTTTCTACATACAACATGCCTCGATTAACCTTCAGTTTGCATTATAATGCTGTTAGAAATTAAATGCAAAAACAAATTAATTAACATTGCAGAGATTAATTTATCAAGATAAATAACCATTAAACAGAAGTTCACACAGCCACAATAAAATTACCTTCTAAACGTATGCACGTCTATTCGACCTCGCATACGCCAGACTGAGAAATGAACGGCAAAGCTGCTTCCTAATAAAATGAAGTTTTGGTTTTTATTTCATTTTTAATGGTAAAAATAAAGCGATAAAATACTCCTGCAAATCCAGGCAAGTAATTTTCACTTGTATTTAGGTTCCTGACACTTCATAGCAACCATTTTAATTCACTATTATTTATACAAAATCAAAAAGTAAAGGCACCGTCGAGGAAAAAGTGTTTCATGCATTGGGGAGTTACCCAAGCGCACATGAAATTACGCCTAAGCATACGCACCTTAAAGTTCGCCAAAATATCAACCTGCCGTCACTACACGAATGTTTATTTTCCGTTAATGGAGCATAGAGGCTTAATTGTGTTGCGTTTGGACCTTTCGGGAGCAGTCGAGACACGCAATCAGCTGTTGACGAGCTAGATGATGCTGCGATCTGCTGTCTAACAATACGAGACTACAAATAGTGAAGCAAGTAACTTTTTGACATTGTATAAATAAATATTTGTTGGTTCATTGTTCGAATACTGGGTATAATGCGTTAAAAATTACTTAATTCTTTTTACCTTATTTGAAAAAGAAATTTGCCTTCGATAAATTTCGATCGGGTTTGCACACACAGTGGTGCGTATTTGACTGCTTACACTGGCAAACAAAACGTCGACGTTGTCGTGAAGGGCTGTTTAGCGATATTCGATGCATTGTGAATTGGTGAATTGAGTGCTTATTGTGGTGTACTGTTAATGAGGAAGTAGCTATGACATCCACTCCAAAATCAAACAATGATGATGTCCTCGGCGGTAAGTATTAGATTAATGATATTTATATTACTTTTAGAATTGGACAGATGGGAATGATAAGATGTGACTTGTTCATATTTAATGAAGATGTATGTTTTATTTGTAAAATGTTATCGTAATTGGCCAGATATGAATCTTTTGTTCCCAATTTGCTCTTGGCATATTGAATAGGGGGTATGGCAGCTATGCGCAACACCTGAATTTATGGGAACTTCACACTTGAAATGCGTAGTAGTATTATTGCGTTGCAGATGTTTGCGAGAAGTGACGGATGAATCTTGGCGAAACGCAACCCAATAAATAACTCAGAAATAGAATGGAACATTAGTTAGCAACTTTTGGGAGAATCGTCAAATTTTTGCTGACGTATCGTGTCGCGTTGTAACGCATGACACTAGTTTTCTGTAGCGAAGAAAATTGTACGTACACTTCTAATAAATGATAGCCATACTTAGTGAAAGACACAAAGACTGAAGGACGTAAGTTCTACAACCCCAAACCTAACAATACATTGAACTGGTCGAAATCGCAGATTGATAACCGAAGGGTTTGAACGCTTTTTTTTACAACCGAAGAGCACACATAGCCTTAGTTATACATAAACTGGTGACTGCTATAATAAATTTTACAAGAAAACTGTTAAAATAAACGGACGTGATAAAAATTCGTATTTGCTGTGGTAAGCTGAAAGAAAGGAATATTCCAATTCCGAGTTCTTCAGCTAGTTACTGACAAATAATGCTAAGAAATTTCACTCTCTTAAAAAAATCAATTGAACATTTCAGTCACCCCCACTTAATCTTGAATGTTTGCTACTAAAGTGGTAATCAGTCTTCAGCACCCTCCATGGAGGGTATGAAATAATTGAAAAAAAACGCTTTTGACAGTCTAGGGGAAAAGAAGTGATGTAAATGCAGTGGGGCTCCCAACTTATGGAATACCATTTAATCTCAAGCCATAAAATTATTTTTAGTCCATGATTTGTTCTGTCCTAAACAGATTCTGTGCAGCGAGCACTAATTTTGATAAGAGAAATAAAGCTTTTTTGTTGTGGATTTAATTTGTATCAAAATTATACATATATTATTTGTTGCTTAAATTATACTGCCTTATAATTTATCTAGGAGTACTACAAGAAATAAAATTAAATCAGAAAATTTTCTGGACCAACATTATTTTATATCGTGTAAATTTACTTTATATACAGGTGAGGCACATTTTTAGTACCTGTCATATTTGATTAGTTGAAGCAATGAAATCTTCACAGAAGTGCACGAGGAATGGGCTAATAAGAAGATCTATTCATTGCTCATATATCATTTGTATTTTATGAGATAGAGGGGATTTTTTTATGGAACTATGCATATTTTTTGATCTGTCGTGTTCAGCGTAAAAAAGACGAATCGTAAGTGTTGTTGTTGTTGTTGTTATTATTATTATTATTATTATTATTATTATTATTATTATTATTATTATTCATATATCTCAATGTAGGGCAAGAGCTCCCTGGAAAAGGTGGTGGGAGGCTTATGATCCCCAATTATATATATTTAGTTGTATGTTAGATAAGCATTTAAAAAAATATGAAATACATTCAAGTCTTCATAAAACAGTTGTATTTTTTATGAACTGTTTTTCAACTATCCACACATCCTGATTATTTTTGTTGTAAGTTTAAAAAATGATTAAAATAAAATTGTTTATTACTTAGACTTAGTAAGATCCCTTTAATTATTGACTCGTTATTAAAAGAATCCTAGAATCAAAACCTAACAGGGAAAACATAACCATTATGGCCTGCTTTTAGTTAATACATCTTTCCAGAAATACACATGTGCTTGTTGGTATATGGTGGATATTTCAAACATATGTTCAATTATATGGAATAGTAGTGTAGTATGTTTTCCTTCATTTACTAGATTTTGGTTTACATATTTATTATTATTATTATTATTATTATTATTATTATTATTATTATTATTATTATTTTCAGCTATTACTCTTATTACCAGCTTTCTAAGGAGCAGAAGTAGGGACTGTCGATTCCTCTACAATACTTCATGCAAAATGTGGGTAGGGTTGCCAGAAATGTTTTGAGAAAATAGTGAACCCGAGGGGAGGGAATCTTTGAGTAATAATAATACATTCTCTTTATTATTTAAAACACAGCCAAGTGTGAAGTTGAGCTTTGCTTGGGCATAAAATGGAATAAATCTTTTATACATTTGTTCAAATTTTCAAATAAAGTGTTCTGTGTGTGAAGTTTGTCAAAGTAGTATATGTACAAAAGGCATTTATAAAACTATCTTTTAGCTTACTTTCATAGTAATGTGAATTTGAACAAAGACATATTATGAATAGTTATCAAACTTATCAAGACAACTGCATAGATCTTTGCAATAGCCAGAATTGGCATCAGAGTAAAGTCAGCTCTAATCAAAATTAAAAACTTGTCATAATAAACATTAAAAGCTCTACTTACACTTGTTCACTCATACAATAAGGTGTTTTTTTCCATTTGATAAGATCTTTTTACTTGTTCACAATTTTTTTTTTTTTTTTTTAATTAGTTAATCGGGAATAGAAATAGTGAACATATGGCAACCCTAATTTGGTCTGTTCCCAATGTCTTGCGCTTTCCAGTCTTGAAGGTCATTGGAGTTTTGCAAAGTTCTTCCGCGAAATTTGTGTAACAAATTAGTTATCCCGGAGCTTCTTTATCTATCAGGACGACTAGTTCTTTTATGTCCCACATTCGGCTGATCTCGATTTTCAAACTCATATTTAAGACCTTTCTCTGCCTCCTTGGTTACGAAGTTTTGATTGCACGGCACAGCAATATCTGAAAGTTTACACGCTTTCGTCTCCAAATCCCGGATAACGATATCCGGTTTGTTTGCCGCTATCGTGCGAAGAACTTGAAAATTTTGGTCGTACAATATTGAACACAGTCCAACAGACGTCACCGGTTTTGGTGTTTGTACAACTTGAACCATGTGTTTGGAACTTCGAGGACTATATAGATTTGCTAGTGAAGCACATGCTATCATGTCTTTTCAAGTATTCGGCCTTTGATAGAATTGGACAAACTGAGGCGATATGATCAGTGGTTTCGACTTGTTGCTGGAAGATGTGGCATTTATCGTCTTGGGAAATTTTGAGAACCGCTTTATCATGTGTTCTCAGCCCTGATCCTGAGCATCTATCAAAACTGCTTCCGATTCTGGCGTCATTCTTCCCCTTTTAAGTCACATAAATGATTGATGCACATTGAGAACATTTGCTCTGCGAGCAGATAGCACATTGCGTGGCGTTGAGTAGAGCACTACATTCACAATTTCTGTTATCGCCAGTTTCAATTAATTCAACTTTATCCAAAAATGCTTATCTAACGTAATACAGTACCAGTGAAGTATCTCCGCATTGGGACCAGTGGCTGGTGAAACCGCTAGCAACAAATTTTTAGTAGCACGAATTGCATCTTGTAACTAATGAAAACGTAAATTGTGTACTCGCTACAATAATAACAGATGCTCGAAGTGTTGTCCCCTTCACTTGTTTCCCAGTGATCTGATTGCTGCGAACATAAATGCAATTTTCAATAGGAGCTCTTCATTCGGCTAGACGTGGCGAGACTTTCCTGGCATGTATTTCTATAATTGGATTCGTCTTTTTATGCCCGTCATAATACCAAGAAAATGAATAATATTTTTATTTGAAAAACAAAGTTGCCTCTATATCTTATCAAAGACAAGTTATGAACAAGAAAGTAATATTCGCATCTAGTAGTCAGATTCCCTCAAGTACTACCTGGAAAACTGAACCAAAATTACGCGACATTTTGTATAATAAGAAATCGATTTGTACTAAATCACAGTATAATAGACTTTTTTAGAAAAGCATTAAATTTAAATCTGCCAGCTGTGAGATAGAATGCGCTTCGAATAATTATAGAAGATATCGCCTCACCTAAATCGAGGATGCGTGGCATCGGTCAAAATCTGTATTTAGTTTTCACAAATGAAGAGTGGAAAGCCTAAAAGTTTATTCTCCTTCGAGGTTAGGGTTTGTGTATAGCGTGTGTTATTTGCCTTGCGGTTTCCTTTAAAAAAGGTAGAGCTAATTTGGGGTAACGAAGTACCGTGCGTGTATGTATGTACGCCTCCTAAAAAATCCAGGAAAACACCATCCTGTGCCTCAATATTAACAAAAGATAAATGCTAATTATCGATAATGATTGTAGATGGAAGTCATTTGCAAACAGCGAGTGCTCTGCAATTTTGACGGCCAGCTGACAAGCTTGAGGATTTTGAGGGGCTGAGGAGCAATCACAGGACCGCGCGCGATAATAGTACACTAAAATGTGTCTAAACCTGAACCTGTATAACTCGGAAACCTGCCTTAACCGGAAAATTTCTCAGACCCGTGAAGTTAAATGGCATTTTATACGGCATGAAACGGAACCTCTCCAACGCGGAAACAGAACGATTTTTCATATCCTGCAGAGGGGGAAAGTCTTTATAAAGCGGAATTCTTGTGAATTTAATGCTAATGGCAGAAAGATGCGAGATGTTCTAATGAATGCATCTGTAAGCCTGTTTTAAATTCTATATCCCTGTGACACGCTATTTAGCCGTGACAGCCGGACATTGAAGCGTAGCTTCAGCTGTCAGCGTAGAATTCATTCTTGGGGGTCGCTTGTCTCTCAAGGCGTAGGTCGTAGGGGCATTCCTTCTCGCCCGACTCTCTGAGCTGATACTGTATCAAAAATATGCTCATTTTTCTAAGAAATGTTTCTCTTTTCTTTTTCTTTTCGTAGAAAATATGCGAGATGATTGATAGAATTTGTCGTCCACAACATGAGTATATAATATAAATTTTCACTTTCTTGGCAGAATTAAGTTTAGAACACGCGTTTGTTTGTTTTGTTTTGTTTTTGCTGTGTGTGTGCGCGCGCGTTGTCACTGCCAGCATTTTCCGTTAAGCCATAGGGAATTAGTATCCATATGTAAGCATTTCTGTGCTAATATTTTTAAGCGCAGGTATTTAAGAGAAGCAAGGAAAATGAAAATGGAAAAGTGGGAAAATTATTTTATCCCTTGAAGTATTTATCCCATCTGCTGTAGTCATAAGAATAGCCACAACTATTTTTTAAATATTAAGATATAACTCGTTGTTACAATAAAGTACAAGTTTAAACATAAGTATTATTAATTACAATGTTCACAAACAAAAAAACAAAACAAAAAAAACTAATCAAACATTTCAAAAAGTCACCAACTCAAATAAAAAAAAACTTCTAATACAATTATTAATGCAAATTTCCTGTTCGAAATGTTGGAACTCTTCTCATGGGTGGATTTGTGTCCATTTAACGGCGGATGCTTGTACGAAGAGTGTAGCAACCCTGTAGGAAACCTGTCTGCGTCATTACTTGTCTCTCAAATGTGTCTGTCAATCACATAGAAGTTTGGTACAGTGTAGTTGCGCCCAAGCTGGGTAAAATAGTAATGTGTAAATGATGTATTTTTGTTCGTCATCAGATGGTGCACAAGTTGCTGCCTTTGGTGCAGGTAAGTTGGGACACCTGTTCATTCTATGCGTACTAATGCACTAATACCGAGATATTTCAACTGACCTGTGCTTCGCCGGATCGCCATTGCAGAGAAGGCAAGATGAACGAAAATTGGTAACACAGCGGCGGGGAAAAAACCAAATTCTGGCCCTGACGACCTATTGTTGACAATTCGCAGCAGCGAAAATGTCGCACGAATTGTATGCCTCTAGATCTTCAAAAATCCATTACAATAATCGGTACCGAGTAAAATAAAATCCAATACACAACGCAATACAGTTGATGCACCTGAAATGCTGTTTTAAATACCTTGTTTTGACGACACTTTACTTTTGCACCTTACTACGCGCTTGCGTAGTAAAGAGAAAATACTGAAATGCTGTGGCATAAAATTGGAGATTGTTTTGGCAGACGGGAGTATTGTTGGGCCCTGGTGTTGAAAAAATGGGAGTAATCTTGTTCCTGTGTGTAGTTAAGTTCTTGCTCTAACGCTTTGTGTCGTCAGAATCCGCGTTTTCTGGGTCGGTGATGCCGAACAATTGGTTGACGGTAAAACGTGTCTGTGGTCAACGCTAGCGTCTAAGGGTTGTTCTATAAATACGTAGCGGTAAAGGGGGGGGGGAATGGGCGTTAGTCTAGTGTTATCTAACATTAATATTTTTTCAACCATTGCTGAAACTTCCGACTTATAACAAAACATTAAATCATATTTCTTTAAAAATATAAATGTATATTGTGTGTAAGTTGTTACAACGAATGGAAGTATTTTTTTTATTTTTTCATTGTGTAAGATTACGACGAAATTATTCAAAACTGATATATCGTCAGTGCCGGAGCTAGACAATGTTGGGCCCCGCGCGATGCTGAAACGTAGCGCTTCCCCCTTTCCACGTCTTATTATTTTCTTATTTCGTTTTCGATATTGTCTTTTGCAAATTATAGCTGCTATTTTACTTTCTCGCTCTTCGTTAGAAGCGCAAGTATGTAATCGTGCGTCGGAAGACCCAATTTTCGGCATTGCCGGGCCCTGGAACGAAAAAAGTGAATGAATCTTGTTCCTATATGTAAATTACTTATCCTAAAACGTGGTGTCACCAGAATCAATGTTTTGAGGGCCCTTGATACCGAAAATCGATTGACGGCGAAACGTCCCTGTTGGTCCGTACACCACGCTAGCGCCTAAAACGATTTTATCCAAAACTGATATTCCCTGATCAAACTTAACGAACTCGAAGATTTATGAGTTGGAAATGCAATGTTCATTTTTGAGGGTACTTTACATGAAGCTTCAAAAACATTTTCAAAATTTTCTCAAAAATGGCTTCAAATTTTTTTATTAAACTTTGTCCTTGGGAAGGGTAAAGGACGCTTAAGAGAATGGTACAGGTTTGACAGTTATTAAAACCCCGATTTTTCAAAATTTGCAAAAGTGCCGTTATTTTTGGGCGTCTAGCTACAGCTACAATATTGTAAGAATAGAAAGTTTTTTCCTAAATGAAATTGTTTTTTAATGATAGATCATGAAATAAGGTCATGCTCAGTTATTTAAAAAACGAGTATTTTAGTGTAATTTTGCGCGAAATATAGGAAAACCCCCTTTTATTTTTACCCCCGTAAATTTTATCCCCTTAGTAACCGCTCCAAATTTTTTTCTTGAAGTTTTCTTCTTGTACAAGGAGCGGTAAAAATATGGTGTTAGGGTGGCAAAGGTTTTTCTTTTTTTTTTTTTCTTCAAAAATTGCCGAAAGTTAACATTAAAAAAATAGCTATTTAAAAAAGGTCATCTACGATTTTCTCAAAAGAAAAAAGTATTTTTTTCGTTTTATTAACGTAATTAAATTTTCTTCATATACGAGCGTTAAGAATTTGGTGCAATTTTTGGCAAACTCTCCATATTTTCGAAAATTGCAAAATTTGCGAGTAGGAGATATTGGGTGGAGAGAATTACATTTTAAAGCATCGGCCCGCCTTCAAACCATATCGTGCTTCTGTAGCGTACTGGTATGGCTGGCGGCGAGTTAACTCTGAGGTCCTGAGTTCATTTCTCGGTGCGGGAATTTTGTTGTTGAAAACCCATTGCATTTTTATGCAGTAGCGGATCAGTTAAAATATTGCGAGAAAGTATGTGCTATAGCACCACTAGTTTTCCTTATTTGTGTTTTTTGGATTAAGCTTTCAATTTTTTATAATGTTCTACTGTTTTTTAAAAATTGCTTATTTAATATATTTTTGGTAAATATCCCTATTTCGTACTTACATTTTTACTAATACGGTTTTTTCGTCATTTTATCTTTGATTACTGTGTATTTTTATTTTTAAATATATTCTAAACAAGATCAAAATTTGTTTTTGTTTTCATTTTCAGACTAATACATTCATTATTGTGTGTTTACACCTGATGATGCGTATAAGTACTACGTGAAATGTGTTCCAGTATTTTATGGACAAGGGCGAAGCCAGGTTTTTCACTGTTGAAAATAATTTATTATTAATTGAATATAAGTGAAATAAAGTTATAAATATTACAATATGAAAATTAATAGCCAAAGACAAATTTATATTTAAACAATAATTCATTAATATTAATAAGTTAATCATGCATTACAACATAAAAAGAAAATCATACATTGTATTACACTAGATTATGTTCCGGCACGCTGCAGCGTCCTGGAACAAAATAAACGCGCTGCTGGCAGGCCTTAGCTCCTAAAGAGCTGTTGTGTCACAGTACATACATACATACATTCATTTTATGTTATAAACAAAATACACATTTTCTAATGTAATGCAAGACTAGCACGTCTAGCAAACTGTTACGGGGATGTGGAATGTCTTATCTTGGCAATGTCAAAGGTTTGAGTAGAAATTCTCAGAATCTATTAAGTTAGACGAATGGAATTTTGACAGGCAATAGATACATCACTCATAACACTGAAATAATAATTTTGAAAAATGTTTTTGTAGTTATAAATATGTTCTTATAATGCGATTAGTTTTACGTTTTTCAGTTAAAATATGGGGATGTTAACTTTCGTGCAACAAAAGAAAAATACACGGAGTGTCATTACACGAAACAAATTGGAACAACTACTGTTTATATTATTTATAAATAATCTCTCACAATTTGCAGATCAATGTAAATTCCATACGAAGCGAGTCACAAAAAATACTTTGTGGTAAGAACCAGCAAGCTAATTATTTTGTTGTTTAATTTCTTACATATGAAACAGAGGAGTTAGTTGGTAATGCAAAGTAATACAGAATATCTTTAATTAAGAAAAACATTCCTTTTTCTCTTTCACTGTAAGTTTTGGACAAATCTGTGGGTTCAGAAAAACTTGCCGTAGCTAGGGTTACCAGAAATTGTTTTCCAATGGAGGACATTTTACATTTTTATACTCCACCATGTATATACAATGTACTCAACAATTCCAAAGCATTAATAGTCTTTAAAAAGCATATTAGACTTTGCATAATTAAAAATGAAAGTTTCCGATTGGATAACTTCGCCTCACACACTCACCTTCATTATCCACCAAGGATGAATAAGTTTCATGTCACAGTAAGCCTAATCTATTAGGCAGATCATTTATTTCAGTATATATGTAGAAATTCAAGACATGAAGTCTCTTTAATGAATTAAATTATACCAGTATTATTTTCAATTCAACAGGACAGAAAGGAGAAATTCCAAGTAAATTTAAAAAAGGAGGGAAGATAATGTTAAAAAAAAGAGGACATGTACTCCGAAAGGACAGATGGCAACCCTGACCATAGGTACCCTATTTGTTGTTAGAGGTAGCAAGTTCGCTAGTTTATTTCCCACATTTACAAAATTTTAGAAAGAAGAAAAATTTACATGGCCGAGAGCACGGTAACAAAGTTGATAACTGGTACCGTGCCGAGCGAACGAATCCTATTACATAAATTTTACAATTTGAGGGGATGCAACAATGTATTGTTGGAAGATATTTAAAAGCTAATAAGATAGATTCTACCAGGGTTGCCAGATTTGGCGATTTCTCGCCAAACTGGCGACTATTCTCAATTATTGGCGACAAAAATTTACATTTGGCGACTTGGCGATTTTTTGGCTACTTCATTTTTTTAATTAAACAATTCATATTTATATGCCTGCGATAATAAAAAGCAAAGCTTTTGAATGTAACCAATGATGTAGTAATTCTATTCTAGTTATGTTGGTACTACTGTTCTTGAATACTGTTATGTTGGACACTGCCACTATTGGTATTAAACACTGAATGGGTTTAATAACACTCATAGTGTATTATTGAGCTATTTCATCAGTAGAGGATGGTAATCGTGCTATGAGTTTGAGTTTGATTTGATTAACTTAACTTGGCTGATTCCCATTCAAAGATGCCGAAAGTTAGTGGTAGCAGGGGATATCGGCTCGATTGGGAACGTGAACCCTGGGCTATAGGTAACATCTATTCTGATTTGCAAACAATATGTCTCAAAAATAGGTTATGGGCATAATATAACATTTTTATTTAAAAAAAATTCCACGTTAAGAATATTGAAATTTGTGAAATAGATTAATGTTTAAAATATAATACATTTCATCCATTTTTTCAATAAAATATAGCATTTTTAATGAGATGTGTTTTTTATTAACAGCTTATACCGTTTTGAACTTTGGCGGTTTAATGGCGACATCTGTCGAATGCTTGGCGACATGTGGCATTGTAAATGGCGACAAGGCGTGATAGTATTCTGGCAACCCTGGATTCTACGAACCTATGCATTACATTTTTTTTCTCTGGTAACATACGCACATGTGTACCTCTCGAGGGTTATAACATACGTCAATATGTATATAAACAAAAAGGAAATATGACGGATTCGGATAAAATTTTATTCTAACTAAAGTAATATTCAAATCTGTGATTAAGAGATTTAACGGAATTTTTTCGTTGCTGATAAATTCAAAACGTAATGGCTTAAGGAAGGAATAAGAAACATTCAATTTAGATGTTAGTTGCGGAAATATTTTCGTAACGGATAAATTCAAAATCTAGTGTAACGTGCAAAATCAGTGCTATAGACTACAATTTATGTATTCTTTTCAGTGTAACAATAAATAATACAAGCATTGTAAAAGGTTTCTGCACCACTTATCGCAAAATCTGTAGAAAGCAAAAACATATTTCCCTTTGAGCGAGTGTGACTCATACTGGGCTGACTGGCTAACAAAATATAATATGGAATCTCGAGCACTTGGTTTTTTCCTGTTGACTTAAGAATAAATGAATAAGATTAATTAAAAATGATTACACTTTTAGTGATTTTATTTTATACAGATTTTATAAATGTCTTAAGGGCCCCCTCCCCTGGCTACGCCCATTGTTTGAAACAGATATTTTGATTTGGCGTATACTCTATATGCAGCCTCAATTTTCTCAAGAATGCTCCAAATTTTCTGATTTAACTTTGCCTTCAGATAGCGTTGAGAGCGCTTAAAAAATGGCGCATATCTCATTTTCGTTAAAATTCGGTAAGTTCAAAAATGGCAAAAGTTTAAAATTTCTACTCTGCCTTCCTACAACCAAAATGGTTAAGATACACGTTTTTCTTAATGAAATATGTTAATCAAAAATATATCTTCAAATACGGTCACGTTGAAGGTTTCGAAAATGTGAGTAATTTGGCATCAAACATAGTCGCCCGCTTCGAATTTCCTGCGCTTCGTGAACGTAAAATACATGGTGTTTCCAGGCAGTTACTCGTAGATGCTACGTTAGTTAGAATTTGTAAATTATTTCATTTCTTTATTCGTTTCTTACATTCGAGCTTTTGGTAAACGTTTACAAATTAATCTGTTAGAAATTATTTAAAACCTATTTGATAATTCATAATTTTTTGTCCATGTTGCGAGGAATGTATTTGCATTCTCAATGTATTGATGTATTTTCTTTCAAGCAATCCGCAAACCTTAATTAAAATAAGCCCAATTTGGTTATCCTTCTTAAAAATACTGATTAAATGTAATATGAAAGAAAAATTGCTAGCCTGCAGGGAATATCTGATTAGAATGCAACAATGGCATTCCGCGCCGCGAGAGTTCTTGAATTCTATGAATTATGTCACTTGAGTTCTATGAATTATTGTTAGGACATTATTTAGCTGTGTGGAAAGCTATTGTAATTGTCAAATTCGTGCTGAAATATTTTTAAAAAATATTTAGTTTTCTCACCAAATGTTCTACGATTTGTAATGCGTTTTACAAAAATAACAGCCGTGTTTATTCAGAGAGAAATTGTGGTATAAAGAGCATTACATAACCGTTACTAAGAGCGTGAAAGTACATGCTGTCTTAGCACATAGGTAAGAAAACGTTTCTACATTGAAGCATAAAATTTAAAGAAAAAGATGGGTGCCATTTTAAAGAAATTGTTTTTCTAAATTATTTTTATTTAAAGTCGCATAAATACAAAGGTCTAATACAATAATTAAATGCAATCACAAATCTGTGAAAATATCACAATTTGTACAAAATAGTAACACTTATTCTTGATAATTAGGTGATGATAAAATGTCATTGACACCTTCATTTCCCTGGTAGTTTTGTCTCTTTTGATTGTGGTTAGGGCATTCCAGAATCTTGTTCACGTACTATTTTTTTAATGTTTTTACGGTTTTATTCAAAATTACACGAAAATTTGTCAAAAAATTGCACATATTAAAATATCTAATTTTGATTAACTGCATTATCCAATGTCTGTCTTCAATGGAGAGAAGTTCGTATATGAAAAAGTTTTAACATTTGCAATTTTCGAAAGTTTAGCCTTGTTTTCTAATAACCGTACCCGCGCCATTTTATCGGCGTACTTGTGAAAATGTCCTACAGGCTTCATGTAAAGTAACCTCGAAATTTAAAAGATCCCTTTCAAATTCGACTGACCGTGACATTACTCGGATCGATCAGGGAATATACATTTGGTGTAAATCGTGCGGAAGGTTTCGGCATTTGCGTTGTTCGCAAAGATACTGACGGAGACATTTTGGGACAGCTGAATCATGAGCATTACGAGACATTTTGGGACAACTGAATCATGAGCATTACTTATTTTCCCCTATTACTGTCCATAATTCTTTCCATTGTTTTTCTAGACGTGATATTCATCACCCGGATCCCGATGTATTTCAATACTGACACAAGTGTTAAGTTATGCTTTATTGTTTATTGCTATTGCAGTCCAAAGCTGTCAATATCGATCGTAATTACATTTCAGTGTAAGGATTGTGCACTCGTTTTGGATTGTGTTTTAGTCGTTAACTGTGGTAAAACCGTTCTTCCTCAAATGTCGAACTGATTTCGTCAGGTCTCTGATTAGTCTCGTCTCCCCACTGCGATCCGTTAGGTCAAAGACACTGCGAGAAATCAGGCGGCAAAATCGGCGACGCGGAAGACTCGTACTGACATTCCTCTGGTCCATAGTCTGATGTCAAGGTTTTTTGAAACGATGCATCATAGCATGGCAAACTGACGCACTTTTAAACTAGGTGTGATAAAGGATTCTGTTCATTCCTGCCGTTCCCTCATCCCGACCTTTAGGCTTGAGGAAGTAATCACCCCTCAAGTAACCCATCTTTGTATCGGCCACTGCTACTTCATGGTTTCCTCCTTCGAAGTGATTTTTGGAGAGAAGGCGGAATATATAATTTTATGTAAGAGATGACGGCAATAATGTATTACATACGTTTCTTGGCTCCATTACAGTCGGTTCTACTTTCATTTTAATATTATGTGTCCGGTAATGTCATAGGTATCCGCGCCCAGAGTCGTGATCTTGGTTGTCGGGGTGACGCCTTGTCGCAGGCTGAGGTACAGACGTTTTGACTGACATATGGCAGTCTTCTTCAGAGCTGTAGTGCGGTCGGATTCCATTTCCTCTTCTCCAGTTACCCTGGAGAGGCGGGAATGTATTTATGTTTAGTATACATATTTTTCTGCAACGTGCGGTCGGATGTTGCACGCTTGGGGTTATATAGTAGGTGGGCTAGGCTGCGGTGACTGTGGCTTAGGTGACCGGCCTATCAGGTCAGGGCATGGTTGTGGAAGGCTGTGGTGTCGGCCAATCGGACGCGACCGGGCGGAGGGGAAACGAGGCGGGAGCGGTCCCGGGTCGAACGGCAGGAAATGCTCAAGGATGGGACTGGCCGGGAGGGCGGCCTCCCGCGACCTCGTTCGCGGAGACGGTAGCCCCGCGTCCCCGTTGATATTCTGGTGATGGTTAGCGATCTCTAATGCTTCTTTGATCCGTCAGGACCTCCACCTGCTCTCTGGCGAGCACCTTGGTCTTATCGAAAAGGAAGTTATGGTTGTTTCCCATGTGTGGAAAGGTACGGCGGGATTTAAAGTCATGGATGTGCTCGCGTAGTCTTTCGTCTACGGTTCTTCCTGTCTCCCCGACGACAGCAGCTGCAAGGAATAGAATATACTCCCGCTTGGAGCGGTGGAAGCTAGTCTTAGAAGCGCATTAAGGTTGGCCGAGTTTCTGGTGTGCCTTGAAAACTGTCTATATGGAACTACCTCGGGAATGTCTATTATGTTCGCGACGCCTTTTGTATGGAAGTAAGGCAATTTTCCTGTTCTCAGTGTCGTGGGGTTCCTTTTTTTAGGCGGGCCGTAAGTTACTTTTAGGGCTCTTAGATCTGTTAGACAACTCCCAGTCAATCTGTCACTCCCTCTCTCACGCTGCCGCTCGATCTTCGCGGCTGGTGTTTCTAACAGCAAGATTACTAAAGTTATTTCAGAATTGTTTTTGGTTTGTTAAACTTCTGTGTAATGCGCCGGACCGTGTTTGAAGATACTATAATGTACTTGGAACTAGAATGTACTTGGAACTAGAATGTACTTGGAACTAGAATGTCCTTGATACTAGACGCATCTTGATACTAGACGCATCTTGATACTAGACGCATCTTGATACTAGACGCGTCTTGATACTAGACGCGTCTTGATACTAGACGCGTCTTGATACTAGACGCGTCTTGATACTAGACGCGTCTTGATACTAGACGCGTCTTGATACTAGACGCGTCTTGATACTAGACGCGTCTTGATACTAGACGCGTCTTGATACTAGACGCGTCTTGATACTAGACGCGTCTTGATACTAGACGCGTCTTGATACTAGACGCGTCTTGATACTAGACGCGTCTTGATACTAGACGCGTCTTGATACTAGACGCGTCTTGATACTAGACGCGTCTTGATACTAGACGCATCTTGATACTAGACGCATCTTGATACTAGACGCATCTTGATACTAGACGCATCTTGATACTAGACGCATCTTGATACTAGACGCATCTTGATACTAGACGCATCTTGATACTAGACGTACTTGGTGTCGAAGAGGCAACCCGTCGAGGTAGGTCGTTCCACATCCTGACGGGGGGATACAGGGAGTGTTTCTTTCTTTCACCAGGCATCTTTGTCTTCCCAATCGTTCATTCTCGTTCTTTCAGAACATTCTGTAACTTTTCTTCGACCCGTTCTATGTCAGTGACTCCCCCTGTATGCCGAATGCCCACCCATGTGTTTGCCGTGCATGGCGACCCGTGACGGAGGGAATGTGTATTCTGGCAGTTGAGGAATCGGTTTGTTTCCCATCTACTCCTTGTGCTTCTCTCTGCTTTACACGTAGGGATACGTTATTTACGTATTTGGGGAGCATTCCTTGTAGGTTTTCAACACAGTTGCTTTGGCCTCGGACTCTAGGCGTGCAGTCGGGAGCTAACCCACTCCCGCTCAATCGGCTCGGACTAGGTCTTGTATTGAACTCCAGAGTGAGCGGGGGGATGAACGGCGGGGCAGCGCTGCGTCTTCCCCCCACTATATTTCCATGGCAACCCTGGCACTCCGATGGAGTGTCCCCTTGTTGGGCTCCGTGGTGGGTGGAGCCCACGGGGATGAATCTTATGTCCATCTCCATTGATACTATACCTCCCCCGCCCTCATCCGCAAGGAATCCGTAAAGATGACTGGCCGAAAAAGTCTCGTTTCCTCATGGCATGCACTGAGAAAGGAAAACCGTTTAAAAACGTAAGTGCAAATCCGCCTGGCGCGAGCTATAGAGGAAGCATACGGAAAACTCCAAGCGGTCGTGTGACAGGGCAATGATTCTCTTTGATGGGGTGTCCCCTTGATGGACTCCATGGTGGGGGGCACGGAGATGAATCCGCTTCATTCTATGGAGCAGAAAACAAACCCCTTACCCTCTTCTGGAAGGAAGAGGCGATGTTTTGAGAGAACGGTGTATTTGAGTAGTTTATTCCTTAGGGAAGAAGATAAACTAAAGAAGCCACGTTTCCTTTTAATGGCGTGCACGGAAGGGTAAACATTAGTGCGGTTCGTCTCACGCGAATCATTGAAGACAGTTTCGGTAAGCTCCAAACGGTGGTGCGTCATAGGAATGGTACCATTCTCTTTGAAGCACGCACCACTGAGCAATTCGAAAAATTCTCAAACACTAAGCAGATTGCCGGCCTCGAGGTGGAAGTGACCACTCACCCTACCCTTAACCAATGTAAGGAAGTGGCAAATCACGATGACTTTGCGTCCGAAAGTGAGGAGGAACGTCTGTCTTTAAGAGTCAGGGTGGTGGTATTTAGAATTAAGAGAAAGGAGATTAGGAGAAAACTCGCTACTCCCACTCCGATTCTAACGTTTAATATCCCCTCTCTCTCAGATAGGATTAGTTGTGGGTATTATAACTCCCACGTACGGCAGTATGTGCTAAGCTCCCTACGTTGCTTCAAGTGCTCGACCCTACCCAACAACGGTGCATGGTTGTAAGCCCTGTGTGCGCGAAGTGTGGCAAACCCGCTCACGATAAGGTTCTCTGTGCCTCCCCACTTCGCTGTGTTAACTACGAAGGAGACAGTGCGGCTAACTCTCACAGGTGCCCTACAGATCTGAGGGAGAGGAAGATCCAAAAGATCAGAGTGACGGAGAAAGTACCTTTTCCTGAGACGAAACACCGATACTTAGTGAAGAACCTGTAGTTCTCGGGCGTTCATTTTCTAGTACTCTGGCCAAGACGGTAAATGCAACAGCGAGTTGTCAAACTTCATCTGCTACTCCCCCCCCCCCCGGTTTGCTCATTTCTGTTGCCATGTGTCTCCAGTGGACTTCCCTGAGGAAACATCGCCTCTGCGAGATGGGAGGATAATAATTCCCTCTAAATATAAGAAGAAAACCACTCAGGGAAGTCGGACGTAGAATCCACTTCACAGCCCCGCATGAAGGCCGATGTCACTCGGCCTTCTGGCCCAGACAAACAAAAAAGATCGTCCAAACTCCGACCACCTACCCCGACCCGTGAGGCTCGCTCTGAGCGATTTCTTAGCCCGTCGAGCAGTGCTCGGGAGGAATCTGCTTCAGAGAAAACTTCAGCGGGTGGAGAGTCGCCCCTTCGAGTGACAGAGGCATAAACGGAAAAGGGGGAAGAAAGCTCCCCTTAGAAGCAAAGAAACTTAACATCTAAAAGTTTTGGCTCTCTCGTGGAACCTCAGTAGCTTTCGCACCCATTTAGACGAATTGAAGCTGATAATGTCTCTGTATAGACCCGTTATTATCTGTCTGCAGAGAACATCTTCCCGAGAGTTCCCTCTTTCTTTGTGGCTTTTGTTGTTACAGGCAAGACATATCGATAACTATTTGCAAAATTTATATCCCGCCTGGACCTGTCATAAGAACTTAAAGATGTGTTTTCTCAGTTGCCCGTCCCTTTTCTTATTTTGGGGAACTTCAATATCCACAATCCACAGGTTTTACAGGTCAGTGGAAGATTTCCTGCGCCATCTGTCTCAGGACTTATGGAAAATGGAAATCGCTCCAATCCACAATCCCACCTGGGGTGACTCAAGGACCTGCTCGAGAGGCAATATACTTGAAAATATTATTGACAACCAGATCATAATTCTTCTGAATACTGGCGAAAGCACATTTTTCCGTGTCTTCAAACACTTTCTCGTCCATCGATCTTGGCTCTCTGTAGTCCATTTCGCTCTACCATCTTTGAGTGGACTGTCCTTGGCGACCTGCATGGCAGTGACCACTTCCCCATTCTGATCAATTTCGATATTCCCGACCTAAACGTTGCCCGTCCTTCCCGCTGGCTAACCCACCCAGCTGAGTGGGAATCATTCGAAAAAGAAATACGGATATCGGAAAACTGCCCAAACGATATCGATGCTCTGGTTGCTCATTTTACTGGTGCCGTTCTTCATGCGGCCGCAGTTACTATCCTGAAGTCGTCGGGTCGCTCACGACATCCTCCCGTGCCATGGTGGAATGCGGAGTATGCCACTTGGCCTCTCACTATGAGCATATCTCCAGCTCCGTACACTAATCTTGCGAACACTAATCTTCATTGCGCTTCTGAACACCAAAAGAAGAATGGAGAACTGCAGATTAGTTTTCTCGAGTCGCGTAGATGAAGACTGCAATGCTCCTTTTTTCATGAATGAGTTTTCGTGTTCCCTCGCTTGTACGAAAGATTCTGATCCAGGACCAGACCAGATACAAATGCAGAATCAAATGCTTAAACACCTGTCGGAAAACGCTCGTTCTTTTCTCCTCCGCATTTTTTACCCGATTTGGGATGAATATTTCTTGCCAAGGATGTGGCGTGAAGCCATTGATATTCCAATCCCGAAAGATGGAAAGAACAGAACAATCCGAAGGGATTTTTGGCCGCATTGAATTTACTTTCCAATCTCGCTCACAAGCTGCGTGTGCAAGCTTTTAGAGCAAATGGTAAACAAACGTCTGGTCAGACTCCTGGAGTAAAGAAATCTATTTACGCTTTTTCAGTGTGGTTTCAGGAAGTAGAGCTTAACCATGGACCACTTAGTCTCCCTTGCCCCTCAGATCTCCACTTCTTTCGTGCAACGGCTATACCTTGTAGCAATTTTTTTCGTCATAGAGAAAGCGCGTGACACCACCTGGAAATACGGCATTCGCACCTTGCATTCGTGGGGCCTTAGGGGACGGCTCCCTTCGTTTCTAGAAGATATTCCTTCGTCAAGATCTTTCCGCGTCCGCCTGGGTGACACGTTATCCTCGAGTCACCAGTTAGGAAACTGATCTCCAGGGATCAATTCTGACTTGTCACTCTGTTTGCCATTGCTATCAATAGTATCACATCAGTAATTGACAGCATGTGAAAGCATCGCTTTTCGTTGATGACTTTGCCATATTCTGCTCCTCGAAGAGCATGCAAGTTATTGAGAGGCAGTTACAGCTTTTCCTTAACAAACTGGAAGAATGGAGCGATAAAACTGGATTCAAGTTCTCCTCAAAATCCAGTTGCATGCACTTCTGCAGAATATATCACCTTCATAATCATCCTGATCTTTTGGAGGGGATCATTAACTTCCTTGCATTGAATCTGCTACTATCCTTCGCCTGACATTTGAAAAGAGGCGAAAGCACATTCATAACTTGAAGAGGCGCTGTGTATCACCATTGAACCTCCTTCGCACCCTTACTGGTAGATCTTGGGGCGCAGTCCGAGTATGTCTTTTACGCCTCTATAGGACTATCATCCGTCCTATCTTGGATGTATGGTTTATGGGTCAGCGTGTCCATCGACACTCCGGTCATTGAATACCATACAAAATGCCTGTATACGGATCAGCCCGGGCGCGTACCGCACGAGTCGCATTGAGTGCCTCTTGGCCGAGGCTGGTGAACCATCCCTGAGCCGAAGACGAGATATTGTAATCGTACCATCTATAAATACTCCTTCGTGCCAAGCAGTTCTTCACCCACGTCACAGCACATCTTACGCATTCAGACCATCGTTACCCCCATCCTCCTGGTATGTCTCTACACGCTCTTGCAGAAACTCGATATAAAACTCCCCATCCCTGTGGGGGGAAAAACACAAATCCTGTTCCTCCTTGGAAGCGTTTCCTGCCTAAAATAGACCTCAGATCATCCTGCACCAAATAAATAATTTATTGGTTCGTCGATATAATTTGGTTATTTGTTGGATCCCTGGTCACGTTGGCGTAATAGGAAACGAAACTGCTTACCAGGCAGCAAAGCGCGCCACAAAGAAAGCCGAGGTAGACATCCTCACATTCCCAACATGCGATACCAAGCTGTTTATCACACGTATTCTCAGTGCATGTCAAATAGAGTGGCAGAACTCTGATTTTAAACTCTCGAGAATCAATGATTCCTAACGCCTTAGTCTTCATCTCGTGGGACAAGGTGCGAGGAGATCATTCTGACATCCCTTCGGAACCGTCACTGTCATTTCTCTCACGGATATCTCCGCGGTGGCCCACTCCGTACTTGCAATAGTTGCGAGACTGATCTTACCGTCCTACACTGTTCTAAGGTAAGAGATAGCTGGAGAAGGCTTCACCTTGCTAGCTCTCAAGCACAGGTACTTGGAAATGGCGAATCGTCTTTCTCCATGCTTTTCACAGCTTCTTACGAGCGTCTGGCATTAACAGCATTATCTGAGAGAAGAGGATTATAGCAATTATTTGGTCTATAATTAGAGATTGGATAAGTGTTTATCTGGCTACTTTCTGCCAACCCCTTTTTTAAATAATTGAACACGTTTATTTTCAGTTTTACTCACATTTTACCTTACATTAAAAAATGTTTTCGTCTGGCACTACTACTCTTACGTGCGTATTACTCTTAAAATAATTTGACACTGGCGCCAATGGCTTTATCTGTTGAAGCGCCCTGCAACCTTAATAACCTTGATGAAAAGAGGCATATGGAGAAGCAAATGAAAGAGTGATGTGTTTGTTGCAGAGTCCTGGGTGGAGCTCGGGTCGCAGGGGCGGGTGACGCCCCTCCCGTTCTGCTCGGGGGAGGAGTACTTGCGCCTGCTGCGGGAAGCCCAGCGGGAGAGCAACCAGTCGTCCGCCCGCGTGTCTCTAGCTTCATCGCGCCGAGGAAGGTAAAGCTGTGGGCTACATGGATTACTGGGAGATTAGAGGAGGGGTCAGGAGTCGTTCGCCTTCAGGTACAAACCTTTCCCGGTCACCTGGCCACAGGGGAGGTTTGCCTTCCGTCATGAGGGGAATGACCATAAATGATAACTCGTGGGATAATGCGCAAATGGTATTAGGGAAGGGTATGGTAAAGCAACCTCGCCACGAGCACATGGTGAAGACACCTGTACCTTGCGCAGGATTTGAACCCGCCACCTTCTGCTTCGCGGACTAGCGCGTGCTCTGCGTGTGTGTATGTAATTTGGTTTGAAGATTGGAAACCAGTTGGCGGAGATCGTAATATAGAGATTTTAATGCGGATTATAACTTAAAATTAATTCGTTTCGTCATTGAATGTTCGGCTTTCATTCGGTGAAATTGTATAGAAAATGACATTTTAAGTTCATTTTGCTATTAATAAATATACTTGAAAAATAATGATGGGATGTTAATCATTTTCACAAATGTTTTTTAAGAAAGTTGTATTGTCCGTAACTTACAATGTAAAGTACTACCTACGCTACCGGAACTGCTTGTCTTGTCTATTCCTTTATGGGTGCCAATCGATATTGGAGAAAGGTTTCATTCGTTGGTATAGGAATTGTACAAACGGTTCTCTTTTAAAACAATTTTCCAGGCAATTCGATGCCTGAACCTCTTGGAAGTTCCGTTCGTTTGCGATGAACCCAGAGGCGATGTTTAGGCGAGGACACAGAACCGCGCCGCGCTCTCAGCAAAAGAAATCTACAGATTTACTTCCACCATGAAGTAAATGAAAGCTGGATTCTCAGGCGCTTCTGTGAACTAATGAACCTCTAGCCCGCGCCTCTAGCCTGCTGCGACACAACATTCACTACTCAGCTTACGGAGAAACAAACGGTGAAGACATTATGCAACAGAAAAAAACTTGGTGTGAGTAGGTGACTAGAGGTGTCAACCAATGCCCACTACACCTGTGGTGAAAGGTGAGCCCTAACATAACAAATTGAACATTGCGCTCTCCGCCATATTGCAGGCAAATGCGGGCTCGGTTATAATATTGTATATCTGAACGCTGTATTCACGGAATATTATGGACCCAAAGCTTCAATCATCACGTTGTCAATGTTCCTAAGAATGATTAATAAATAACGAAAAATTTTAACGTATTTTAAGAAAAAAATGGAAATAGCTCGTGTTTGACTTCCAATTTGAGCCCTTTCAATCCACATCGAATATACGCCATATTATTATTATTATTATTATTATTATTATTATTATTTTATATTGGTGTAATTATAATTCCCAGTATTTCTGTAGATAAATGGAACAGAAAAAACAGCTTAAAAAAGAACAAACCAACTGTAGGAAATCCCCCGATTACAATTGAAACTGTTATTTTTACAGCCCGCGAGTCAGGAACTGTAAAGTTGTGGGAAAACAAGAAACACTGAATTTATACATAGAGAACTTTTCTGTTTGTTGTTTTTTTATTATTCTGTTGCATAAATCTTGATTGAGAATGCCATGGAGACATGTAATTTACTTGTGTCGATAGTGCAATACTCGCTGGACTTATTTAAAAGTTTATGACTTACGGGCTTCCAGAAACCCGTCAGGAATTTTTTACCCAAACATGTAAATAAATACACATTGCAGGTTCAGGTTGTAATTTGATACAATTATTAAGATATTATACGTGAAACCACAATGTGCATTACATCAAACGTGATTCATATGACAATTGTTTGCTTGAAAAATTGTTTCAATGATCGTACATATGAATATTTCCGTATTGTACATCCCTTTTAACAAATACCTCTGTTAGTGATATCCCAGTCATACACACTGTACACATCATTACATGCATACGAAGACACACACATACATGCACATACACACACACATTATATGTGCGTGTGTGCGCGTGCGTGCGCGCGTGTGCGTATACTCCGCAAGTCAAATAGAGAATTTCGAAAGCAAACCAAAATTTTGCAATGTCCTCAGAGACATTCTATTCATCTTATGTTCGAGATTTGCCCATGGAACGATGCATCTATCCTGCAACTTATATTTTCTCACACAAACCAAAAATGCAGAAGAGAGTGCCTTAAGGGGTTTTAAAACTAACCGATTCAATTGTGTGTGTCAATTCACTTGCTTTCAGCTATAAACAGAAAATGCTTTTACGAAGCTACTGTCAGTTCTATGCAAACAAACACACAAAAATCGTACCAGTAAGTAAAGTATTGCAATTAGCATTCTTTCGAATTTTTTTATTGATTGAGTAGTGATCCTGGGCGCGTCAACGGCAAAGGTCATTAGTCCCGTAAAGGCAGTGAGTGTTTTTTGCTCGGGATGTGGCGGTGATCTTCCCCCGCTGAATGGTGAGTGGTCCGGCGCCGACCTATCGCCAGCTAGCGTGGTTTTCCTCAACCAAGTATCTCCCACCAACGGGGGCACCACCCCACCCGTGACAAGCTTTAACTTCCTAAGGGTAAGGGTGAGGATAGGAAGAGGAAGAAAAGATCGCGCGTCGGAAATCCTGCCACCGTCGGAACTCGAACCTAAGACCTCCTGGTCAGAGGCACTGCAGTGACATCAATTGATGCCTGAGCCACATCACCCAGTCTCTTTCCTGTTAACAGGCCAATTGTACAAATCAAACATGATTCCAAAAGATTTTTCAACAAACATATTTCTATCGTTCTTGCATCGTTTTGTTTCCTTCGTTAGCTAATGCAGTTTTTTTCTGAAGGAGAGAATCAAACGATTCTTTAAAGCGAAAATGATTTATATAAATCTTGGCTCACAACCAACTTAACACTGAAGAATGCTGTGAAAGACCAAACCTCAAGCAATCTATCTTCCAATTTTTTTTACGCGAGCAAATTTTCAAATGAATGAAATACTTTGAGTAATAAGCAATAAATATACTTAATATACGCGGTGTGCAGGTATTAAAGTATACTTTTCAATTATATGAAAAATACTCATATGTTACAAAAGAAACAAGTCTTGGTTGTATCGTTTGGGTTTTTAAAAGTTCGCTTCTCATTACCCTATTGCTGCTTCATTTTGGCTTTGAGGTCGCAGGACCATGAAGCTCTCGATAATATGTTTTACTGATGCGTAAATATAGTCTTTGTGTAGAAAGCCAAAAGCACTGCAAAGTAATAATTTTCATGGAAAATACCCACAACTGTTGTAACATACGGACACACACGTCTGTCAGCAACTGCCAGGCCAACACCACACCAGTGCTTTATGTGTATGTAGTTAATACTGTTCTATATCTTTGGTGTCAACTATTACTTAAAAATAATGTTGGTACTAGTACTCTACTCGCTCATATGATAACCTAATATCGCTAGTATACTATAAACAAGCTAGTGTTAATATTAATACATCTTTAGCATTATACCTAGATATAGGCTAAAATGTTATAGGTTTCTGTAACTTTAGCGAGAAGCTTTCGTGCTACGGATTTGGAAAAGAAACGCGGCTCGGAAAAACAGAACAAAACACGTGAATACAAAACAAAGCATTCAACTCAAAATTACAGCCAGACAAGAAAGATAGTTTACTGGCCGTCTAGGGGTTTACAATGCAGTTGGCACTACCGTACAAAAACCGTGTAATGTGATCTCGTGTTAAATTAATGGGCATGATCTTAATTCTAAGATCATGTGTAAAATCTTGATTGATGGAATAAAATTAGAATTAGTCTTAACGGCATTACGTGCAGTCACCGGAGTCCCCCTTTCCAGTGAAGTGATCTGACTCATCTGTTTTCTCCTCTTGTAATTAATTAACATGCGGTGTTTACGAGTTGTGACACCAGCTTCATCAGCATTCCAGATATTCAATGCTTCTAATTTCTCACATTGTAGTTCTTAAAGTTTATCATGGTAGTCGTAGACAACGCCCTTATTAAAAGCTTTGCATCTACCAATACTTGCAGCTTCTGGTAAACGAGTGGAAAGATCTTTATTAACAAGGAAAAATGTTTGGCCATTCATCCGACGAACGTTTTGAATACAAATATTCCAGTTAATATCCATTTATTAACATTTCAAGAATGCGACATTTCAAGGCTCAATTTGCCTCATCAACCTTCATTATCTTTCTTATTAAACATATTTCGTTAAGAAACTGGTGGTGCTAAAACAGCACGTACTTTCTCACCTTTAGTTATGGTTATGTAATACTATTTATACCACAATTTCTCTCCGAATTAACCCATCTGTCGGACTAACCTTTTTTTGTAAAACTTATTACAAATCGGAGAACATTTAGTGCAAAAACCAACTATTTTCAAGCAAATACCAACAAAAATTTGACGATTATAACTGCTTTTCGTACAGGTAAATCGTGTCCCAACAATAAGACGTAATTCAAAGAAATTAGCTCCCGAGTCATTGTAGCCGAGCCATTGTTGTATTCCAATCTGATATTCAGTTGGAGGCTAGCAATTACTATTTTATATATTTCAAATAGTTTTAAATAATTTATAAACAATTAATTTGTAAATGTATAACAAAAGCTCGAATGTAGGAAACGAACAAAGAAATATGAAATTATGTACAAATTCTAACTTCGATGCATCCAACTGCGTGGAAATACGGTCACAAAGCGTAGTAAATTCGGAACGGGCGACTGTCGCCAAATTACACAAAAATACTAATATTTTCAAAAAATTCAACATGACGTTATTTGAAGATGTTTTTTATGTACACAGTTTCATTCAGAAAAAAAAATATCTTCACAATTGTAGTAGTATAGTAGTGTTGTAGTAGTCCTTAAAAAGTTTAAACTTGTGCAATTTTCGAAAAATCAGTCATTTCAACGAAAATGATACCTGCACCATTCTCTTAGGCGTCCTTTACGCCATCTAAAATCTAAATCGAATCAAAAAATGTGCAATTTTTTTAAGAAAAATTGGTTTAATGAAAATAAAAATTGCCTCTGACACGAAATTTTGCATGAAAAAATACTGTTTTTGAAAAATTGAACATGACATTATTTTTAGAATCTGTTTGTTTTAAACACATTTCATTAAGAAAAAATTCTGAAGTTTTTCAATATTCGAAAAATCAGGGTTTTTAACGAAAATGAGACTTGCATCATTTTCTTAAACATCCTTCATACTATCCAACTAAATTTAATAAAAAAACAATGGAGCCATTTTTTGAAAAGTTTGGAAGGTCCCAGGGGATTCATGTAAAGTACCGTATAGAATTAAAATATTCAAACATTCACATCAGCCAGATCAATTGAAATATATTAATTTTGTAGAAAATCGGCTGAACGGTTTAGCCGCTAGCGTTGTTCACCAACACAGACATTTTGCCGTCAATTGATTTTTCGGTATCAAGGACCCAGAAAACATGGATTCTTGCGACACCACATGTTAGAGGATTCTTCTTCTAAATACAGCGACTGGATATATCCAATTTTAACTATTATAGTTTTCGAAAATTCAGAAATGTCTACTGCACCATTTTTACGAATGTACTAGTGTTAACAGAGAAATTTTGAAACTGCCGTTGAGGCCTCATGTAAAATAATAAAAATTAAAATATCCGTTTTAAAATCAAGGGGACACAACACCAGCTAGATCGATTCAGAAATGTGAATTTTCGTGAATATCCTATGAACTGTTTAGGCCTTAATTTGTCCGCGGAGGGATCGGAGTAAGTCGAGCCGAGACATTTTGCCGTAAACCAATTTTTTAGTATAGAGGGCCCATAAAATGTTTATTCTGGCTCTACATGTCGAGAAGTTGAGTACAAATTGCCAAGGGGGATACCAGGGATGGGGAGTGTGGTCCCTGCTGGAAAAGTACTAATTTCTGCTTGCTAGTGACTCTATTCTTAGTGTCTAATTTATGATTTCCAGTCCTTAAAAATATTCAAGTCAAGAAAATCACACAAGAAAGCATTGCCAAGACTGATTTTAGGATTCATTTAGATTGTGTTGCATGAGAAGGTCTTAATTTCACTAATCAATTCCTCAAATCGTCCCGTTCTGGAATTTTGAAGGCCCCTTACTGGAGAAAATTGCCAATTCCATCCTGATTAGAGGAAATCATTTACTACATGTGGGAAGAAGAATTATCCAAGTTTTCAGTATCGGAGACCCATATAAGTAATAAATGGTGATTTTAAAAATTTAACAATAATTAGTTTTCTACTTGCTTAATCATACAGACTCTTATGTCGTATCTCTACACGATTATAAGGATGTTAATAATTTTTGTATTTATGGTAAGATTTAATATTTTGTTTGTGTTTAAGTGATTTAATAGAAATGATTCACTGTATTACATTTTTAGGTTATTCAATAACAATTTAATCAAAGTTTTCCCTTAAACAAACACAAAAACGCAAAATTAGAAAAAAAATATTCAAGAATATGAGAAAATGGTGACATTCCAAGACATCAAAGTTGTTCTGTTTCCACAAATTTTCCTGATACAAACATTGCAAAATTATATTATTAAATCTTAATGAAACACAAAATTAATATCTGAAAATGG
Source organism: Gryllus longicercus (assembly GCA_038098605.1). Taxonomy (NCBI): domain Eukaryota; kingdom Metazoa; phylum Arthropoda; class Insecta; order Orthoptera; family Gryllidae; genus Gryllus; species Gryllus longicercus. The sequence continues at coordinate 79,677 of JAZDUA010000536.1, read as the reverse complement.
TTTGGATGGGGAATTATACACTGTGTTAAACAAAATAAGTAGTTTTTATTAAGGTGGGAAGAAATGGGCAGGGCAAGACACTTTTGTTCAATACCAAAAATTCCTGTTCACAAATCAAAAACAAACACTGATAAAAACCTGCAGACAACTGAAAGGACTGAAAAAGCCTCAGCGATTTGTATCTATAATGAAAACATTGGCATCCATGTTGTTGGATCTGGAACAAAATAATTTTCAAAATGTAAGTTATCCTAATTGTCGATACATAATGAAATGGTCGTATTTTCAGTTATGTTTTGAAGCCAACTATGAGTAATATTCAATCAAATTTTTGTATTAATTAGACATAATTGTCATAAATTTAGACTGACAATCACTTGCAGTGCTGCTAAACAAAGGGATGGTTCTCGTTTATTTCTTTAATTCACCTTCTTTCTCTGGCTCACTCTTGTGTGTTCTTCACTTATATACCCCTTTGGTTCTTTTTTGGCAGATCCTTCACTTCCACAATTTAGGTCTGAAAACGTGTCTTTTTCCTACATCTTCTGCAAAACAACACTTCAAGTATCTATTGACTTAATGGAATGTTAGGTCTTGTGCTACTGCTCATTTGGGTCCCTGAATTTCCTATAGAAACTTATTTTTCCTTATTTTCTATTGTCTGTATGTTCTCTCTGGTCTATTGTCTCTGCTGCATACAGACATGTGATTGACCACTGTATTGTAGTTTTCAAATGTTGTATGGAATGTTAATAATTTAATTTGTTAATTTCCTTCCATTGTCTTCATACTATCTTCATTGTTCTTGCTCTCTTTTATCCATCTCTTATAATTATTGGTGTTGCTATTTTATTATTATTATTAATATTATTATTATTATTATTATTGTACACATATTGGCCATTTATTACCATGCTACACGTCTGCTGAGGCCCAGTCATATTTATCCCAGAGATATTAACGTGTCATTATGGAAATTAGCTTTTTCGGCTGTATCCCTTGGTGAGTCAAAGTTGTTAAGCCTTGAATTATGAATTATGGGGTGATAGGATGATGAGGAGGAGTGAAGGGACAATCACAAATATGACCATGCCTACACAGGACTCGACTTGCAGCCTTCTTGGCACAGGCAAAGTCTGCGCCACAAGGCCAGCTTGTTATTTATTATTAGTATTATTATTGTTGTTATTTTTGCTAAACGTTTTTCATTTTCTTCTGACATTCTCGATGTGTTTCAGTCCCAAATCTCCACCGAACAGCCCTAATACTGAACTGGTTGACGACGAGTTAAAAGGTGTCTACATCAATTATTGCTACAAGGTTGGTATGCTGAAATATTTGCAGAATTCTTTATATTTATTATTATTTCCATTGTAAATATGTTATGGAATTATGTTCTGCCATACTGTGATTGAATCATGGAATTGTACTGTTTCAAACTAGATCCATAATAGACGTAAAAGTTTTATAGACAGAATGTAGCAGATAATAGTATTGGAGGATGGGATAAACAATAATTGTTATTGTATTTTATTGCTGTGTAAGGGAAAAATCAATAAAACAGCATGATACAAGGGTTGGATAAAAAGTACTGAGTTTTTTTCCCCTCTCTGAAATGACTTTATTGACAGAAGTATTTTCTCTTGCACACCTTCAATAGAATCACCTCCATTATTATTGACCTCCCAAAATGTTAGGACGATCTCGTACACCATCTGCAGGTCTATTTCAGTTGATGTCCCATATTGATCACCATATAGTATGAATAATTTCTTCTCTGGTATTGTACTGGGTTCTTTCATTTTCCTGAAGAGACCATAATCACAGGGACTGATATCAGATGAGTAAGGTGGATGTTTCAGAATCTCCCATTGCTAGCTGCGCAAGAGTTCTCCACGTGGGGTCGTCTTGTACATCCTCACAACCTTATCACATATCCTTACATACATTATCCTTCACATCATCACTGGCTATTCTGAACGCTTAAACCCATCATAGGTATGGGCAACACAGCATCACCACATGCTCCCCACAATCCTCACAAACAGTCTTATTTACTTGGACCTCGTCCACTTCAATTTTGAGTCACGAACGTTGCTCTACGTTTGTAAACATGAGGTTAGGAAACTTGCACTATGAGGTTCAATGATTTACACACTGCAGTAGACTGATAAGAGTACTGTTCCCACTTGCTGCACAACCTTGTCTAATAGTCCTTCCTGTTGGCACGACATGGCAGCATGCGGACTCACCAGCTTTAATTTACAGCAATATTCTCATTATTTTTTATCCAACCTATGTATTAATACTTTTTTTATGTTCAAGTTTAGTAATTTCAAGATGCTTGTTTAGGTCTTGAAATAAACTTAGACATGAATAAATAAATGTATCATGAACATTGCATTGTTGAATTGATTCAACAAGTCAGGCATTCATGAAGTACATCATTTGTCTTAACTCGGTAATTGTGAATAGTGAACATGCATAACACATACATTGAAATTTCATAATGTGAAAGCATGGACTGAGATTTTTATACGTATTCCCTTATTGTTATGATCATAAACAATTTTATTAATTGGAGAAATCAAGGAAAATTCACTACATCTATGAAAGAGACATATCTTTGTAATTTTTGTCTACATTTTCTGAACTTTTGAATTCTTTTTGATGAATGATAAGTCGCAATTTCAATGATGAATAAAAAAGAAAGGCATTAGATCAAAGTTGGAAAGATTACCGTTCAGATTATAGGAAAAAAATTAGCCTATTAGAAAGAACAAAGAAAATATAACATTAAATGAGATACTAATGCTCTGTAAAGATTTCACTATTTCATCTCCATGCCATTCTTTCTTTTCTTTGTACTTGGACCAAACAAAACAAGGAGAGGAAGGTACTCCTCCCTTTCCTCAAAATTTCTACCTTTCATTTGAAAGTTTGCCCGTGGTTGTAATGCCAAATGCCAAAAACAGAGCACTATTTCACGTCATTGAAATAAATCTCTCATGCACTTTCATGCAGAGTAAAATGATAAAGACGTTTTCCAAGAGATGGAATGCTTAAATGGATAAGAACTCAGTAAATTGTTGTCATAGAAAATTTGTAATTATAAGAAAATAAATTTCATTTTTGTTTGAATTATAAAATATTGAAATTATAATGTGATATTTTTGCTGCAGCAAGTGGCAGCTTTATAATGAGGCAGAATTGTTTTGAGTTCACTGCCTAAAATTCCAAATAAAGGAATTAAAAAGGTAGTGTTCATGGACTTATCATAAAATATTAAAGAAAGAAAGAGAGAGAGAATTATACTTCTGAAATATATGTAAACCATGTGTATGCCTAGAGTTCATAAATATTCATGAATTCCTGCATAAATTAATTGTGGGATGGAATCTTACCCAAGACCTTTTCATCATATGAATGTTTCTATGTATATACATACAAGAACTGATAATTTGATAAATAAAAATTAGTGATCTAGCAAAAGTTAGTAAATTTATTTTTGTATTAAAAACTTTCAAAACATAATAACCATTAAGTTGTGTTTTCTTTTGTAGGATGGTGATTTTATAAATGTGGAACGAAGTACAGATTGGATTTGGGATTGGAGTAGCAGACCAGATCAAGTCCCACCAAAGTATGTTGCATCAAGACAACTTTTTTTGATATAACATTAAAATAACCAAAACAATTTTAAGTACAGGAATCATTATAGTATACAGAAATGTTTTAATCAAGAAAAAGTACACACTCCATGCAAATATTTCTTTATATTCATAAGCAAAGGTGTGAATAATTCTAGTAGTCTTATGTATAATAATTCTACTGTTGATTTGTTATGTAATGTAGTGAGAATGATCTTGAGAATATTTTTATTTGTTTTTGAAATTTGTAAATATTCACGAACATATCTCATGTATCCTTGTGAATCCGTAATATGTAAATCCTTACAATATACAGTTCAAACTTTGCAGCAAAACAAATATTTTTCAAGAATCAAATCAAAATGTTAAATTGTGATATTGCCCCAGTTGAGTGTTTATATCATTAGCAGAAAATGCATTTGTAGAAAAAATGTTCTAGAAACTATTTTACTTTTATAATGATAATTTTTGTTATGCCTAAAAATTAAATCGGTTTAATTTTACATTATTTAACTATCATTTAAATTAAATTATGACTTCAAAACAATTATTCACAATTATAGTTTTTTCATCAAAATTTGTTAATTTTAATTTATTTATTTTTTTACACGTAAGTCTTCAGGCATAATATTTCACTATGACGGAGAATAATCACGTACCTATATATTTTTTGGACCTAAGAGATCATAGACTATGTTCTTCCTGTCTCGTCTAAATCTACGTGAAGTCAGTCATTTGAGGAGGGGAAGAAAATCATCACCATTTTCTCCTCACTCCACACAAATATTTCTAAAATCAATTTTGCTTTGAATTGCTTAATTTCTGCACAGCAGTTTCTTGATCATTCCCTTTCTGCAATAATGTCCAGAAAGTTATGCTTGTAGTAAGTGGGAGCTCTGAGGAGAGTTCAAGTATTACCAAAGAATATTTTTTCTGGTACTAACAAAGAAAAACACAAATATGTGAATTGATGAAATTGAGGAACAAATTAAGTTAGTCCCATAACGTACGCAGCCCTGCGATTGCGTCTGATTTCATGCAGTTGGAACATAACCTTAGCTCACTAGCAGGCAGTTATAATTGCAGCGTACTTGCTGTTAGTAAATAATGCTACTCTCTCCTTCGAGAGCTCTTCAGGACTTGGAAATTCACAAAAAGTGTGTGTATATGTGTGGGCATGTGTGTGTTTCTTTTCTCTCCTCTTCTTCATACATGTAATGTCTTAGTGCCAATCAGAGAATTGTCACTATTGAAGTTTGTTGTAGGTTTGGTTTATTTGTTTTTTCTATTCGTTGTACCAAAAAATTGAATTGAATCGATTGATTTTTTTCTATACATTAAAGGAGCGTAGGAAAATTTAGGGATAACCTATGTTAAATGCACTCTTAATAAAGAATAGAAAATAAATTTACTTAGTGTACTACATTACTATTTTTGATTTACATATTTGTTTTTAAATTGAGTGTTCTTTTATCAAAAAAGTAAAGTAATAATTCAGACATATCCTCATTTTATTTTTGATTAATATGTGTAAAAACATGTGCATGGAATTTCTTAACAAAAAAAATCAGTAGACTTGGAGGAATGCAATGGATCTATTGAGAACTCCAGTTTGGATATAAACACTCCTAATTAACCAATTCAGTAAATGCCAATAATTTTTTGTATGTTTATAGGGACTGGAAATTCAAGCACCCAAAGAGGAAAACTTACAGCATCCGTCATGCTAAAGTTGGCAAGAACAGCCTCTTTTCAAAAGAGGTTCTGTATACTCTGTTTCTTACAAACTTCATATCTTTGCTCCTGGGCACTGGTGTTGGGTATGTATTAAAAGCATTACCAGTACTGCCAGCAAGGTGGCATGGTATAAAATATAGTGTTTATTAGTACTTTCCTTTTTTAATGCTGCATCGTATTTCAGTTTTAGTTTATAGAATTTATTGGAAATGTTCTATCAAAAATTTCAATTCTTCATATCTTCTATTCCATCTTGATAGCAATTTTTAATGGTTAGTGATCAATAGCTCTTGATTCTTCTTAGCCCTATTTCCAATACCAAACTTCTATCACTGCCTATAATGTCAATGTATACTTGAAGGTTGTTTTTACATTTACTTAAGGTAATATGTTGGGTATCCACAGCGAAGTACTCTCAAAAAAAACTTTAAATGAAAGTCAAAGCTTTGCTGAAGATAGTAAGAAAAACATTTTTCCCTTACCAGCCTAATTTTTTAATAAAATAAGTTTACATTAGTTTAGGCTCTTATGGAAAAACTTTCGCATGCATTTATTTTTTTAAGATATTGAAGAAGTTACTAGTAGAAAGTACCATTTTCTTTTATTCAATAGTGGTACAAAACTTTTAGGAATCGGATCATATTAAATGTAACATACCACACTCATGATGATTGATAAATAACTGCTGCAAAATTAATCGCAATTGGAAGTACTGGCTCTCAGCCTAGGAGTTATACTGTACAAATCATACTGTTCTCAGCACTTTGTGTACAAGTGAAAACCACCCTAATTTAAAATGTTCCAAGCATAACCACAAACTATGTGACGATAGTTTACATTCAGTGTAAATAATGTGGACTAATATTCAATGCAGAAAGAATGAAAAGTACAGGTGCTAAAGTCAACCTAACCTATATTAGATATTGCCAAGTTATGAAAAATGATGCTAGAGACGAAACGTATTTGTAAACTTTGTTTTTCTAGAGCAACTATTCAATACTTCTCTTTTAACTATTTACAAATAATTATTTCAAAGCTCCATTTAAGTTTACAAACAGCTATTGTTAATCTACAGATGTAATAAGTGGTTGAGTGTTTGACTAGCAACTGGTGCGAGCACACCACATTAAAGCCAATTTGAAGAGAACTAATGATGCTACAACATAATCACAGATTTTCTCACATTGTAATGTTTACATAAAATTATATTTGTATTACAATTTAATTTTAACAAACTCGCTCTCATCACCAAAATTCTTGTAGTAATGCACACTCTGTTCCATTTCCTACCACCTTCCAAGACATGCTTCATAATGAAATTTGGCTAGTTTTGCTGTCAAGCAACAACAATCACTTTTGTAAATTCTGAATTTATACATCTAATAACATTAAACTGAATTTGTTGCCTTGATAAAACTGCTTTAAAACCTCTTCAGCTTCAAATTCTTCAACTCTTGCCCTCGTTAATAAAATTTTTCCAAACAATTCACAAACTACAAACAAAATGTAGAAAACAAAATTTAGAGAACATTTCCATTATTAACATGGTGGTTATATTTTGTTTCTGTACTAACGAATATTCTGTGTTTGATCAAAAAACTCTCATGTTTTTTTGGTCCTGTAATGGTATTACTCAAAATATCAGAAGATACTTTTGTGTGAAAATTTTAAGAGAAAAATTTGAAGCAGTCTTTGAGAAAATTTTGTTAGAGGGTTTTCGAAAATGTCATTTCGCAGTCACTTGTGCTTGAAAACTTTGTAGATTTTGAGAAACATCGTCAAAGAAAATTTGAAGCTTTTGTGTCCACAAATGCATAAAATTATTAAATATATTATTGAGGTAAGTATTAACCATTGCACAATAGATTCAAAACAAACATATGACACAAACGTATAATTCAGTGCATTCTGCTCTGCCAGTGCAAGGTGATTTTTCCCCAACAAATTTGACCAGTTTGACCCCCAGAAAATCTCTTTCACATTTTTTGGGAAATTGATACAATTTTACCCAAAATAACATGCATGAAAAGAGTGTACCTGAATGAAATAATTTTAAGTGCTAGACTTTAAGAGTACAATACATTAAGAACAAAATCGCTACCTGGAATAGCTCTCTTGCTCTAATTAAGGTGTAGAAGTCAATTATAAAAAGTGGAACATTTTCAATTTTCAAAAACTGAAAAGTTATAATGAAAATAAGATTTTTACCATTTTTATAATTATCGCTCTATTTGTGAGAGAAATTTAAAGAAAAAATGTGGGTCCTGTTTTTGAAATCATATAAAAAAGTGTTGTGAGCTTTTTGTAAAGAAACCACAACACACAAAGATTTTTATCAAATTCACAGGGCCTGATGAACCACATTGTTTCCGAAATATCCATTTTGGAAAGGATCCTATGTATGGTTAAAGGAGCTTGTATTAATTACAAATGGACGTATTTGTTTTTTGAAAAAGATTTTTGGCATCTGTGAGTCCAAAAATGTGTACTTCCATCAAAATCAAATGTGGATTGAAACCAAAATTATGTATACATTTTGATATGTATATTATGTTGTCCTTGATGAATTAATTGTTAAATTTAAATTTATGACGTATTCACTGAATGGTAATGAAAACGATCATTAAACCACTTTTAATCAATTCAGAATGTGGCTGTATGTACAGCATACAAAATTGTGACTGTATCTTTGTCATTTTGATATATTGAACATGCTGCGTAGGATGTGCTATTACTGTATTTACCCGAATATAAGATAACCCCCTAATTTTGAAGAGGCCTCCTGAGAATTTTTAACTAATTATTACTCTTTAGTCAAAATAAAATTACAAAATGTCTTATTGACTAGAAAATTGCCTTGTTGATGAGTGTGTTAAGTGTTATTGCTGAACTATTATTTTCTTGTTCCTCAATATCATCATAATCATGGTTTTTATCACTACCCTCATCATCTTCACATGTATCAATGTTTAAAGAAACCTCTTATTTGGTCCTCCTTCCATGCTGTGACATTTTCAGACTCTTTAGGCCTATTTTGAAAGTTTTGCGGACTAAATTTGGCGTTCATAGTCTTTCATCAGACGCCGTCTAAGAACATTCCCTTCTGTTGTCAGATTTTCTATGTCTTCTTGATAGCTTCCCTCTTCAAAACGCAGATGCGTATTCGCGGGGCGTCGGATTCAGATTCCGGGCGGCCTCGTCGAGCCCGCATGGTTTATAACAAATTCTTATTACATTCTAGGCATTCATTTTCACGTTATGTTTCATTTGATGCAATGCCATTCGCCCATTCTCTTTACCGGCCCTTTAAAATATCGGTCTGAATTGCCCCGCAAATTCGCGGTGCATGCCCAGAATACGACGCGAATATAATTATACGTGTTGTTACGCGCGAACAGTCTTCACAGTTTATTGTTACGCCAATATTTAAAAGAGTTTCGTAACATGGAATGATAATATAAAAACATATTCTATCCAACTAGGCTTGAACTGCGAATATAAGACGACCCCGCATTTTTGGACTCTGATATTTCGGGAAAAAACCTCGCCATATATTCGGGTAAATACGGTACTTGTTGTTTCACATAAATTTTAATTTTCTTCTTGTTACCCATTTTAGGATGTGGCTGAGTCGGAGAGGGGTGTATTTTCCTCGACTCAATTTTGAATGATTTTATGGGGATTCTGGAGAAATATTGGTTATTGCAAGATGGTAAATGTTCTACAAAGCAAAAAAAGACTGAAGTCTGGTATAGCTGGATGGTAGAAATTCAATTTTTTAAATATTTTTTTTGACTCTTCATACTATTGTCTCAACTATATGTTATATCATGTAGAATATTTGTGTATTACTGGTGTATCCCCAGTGTTTGGATGTTACTCCTAATTTTCATACCTAAAATTCACAAATATAATGAATAAAACATTGCTATTTCTTAAAAATATTCAAGGTTAAGTTGAATAACTGAAGTGTCTTACAATAGATTATAGATCAAAATGCTCTCTTGAAATATATCACCACATTTTTATTATTATTTCAATGCATTGCCAGTTACTTACTGCTTCTCAACAATAGTTACTCCAGATATTCATGCTGATCTATTAATCTCTTGTATAAACGGAATATCTTACTCTGTGGTTCAGAAAGTATAAAAAGCAGGGTTAATATTTTTGTGGGCAGTTTCTTTCATACCATTATTCTGTGAATAAGAATTATTTTAAATGATATTTCTGTTGTTTTAACTCATTAGATCCTCAAATATTTGGTGGTTTGAAGTTGTTTTGTTATGACAAATTTATACTTTATAAAGATGCTATGATATGTGATATCGAAGCTCAACTTTATTGAAGAGATTTAATCAGATCTTTTATTGAAAAGCAGATGTATTATTATCTTTAAAAGTGGTATAGGTAGAGTACTTTAAAACAAATGATATGTGAACTACATTTCAGATATATAGTGTACGTTAATGTAATTATTTACTCTATATATTTTTTAATTGAATGCCAAATTTTTTGTAGGACATTATGATAAATTATTGGAAATAATCTGTCATAAACTATAAGGTATATATTTGATCTGGTTTGTTGTGTAAACATAAAACTATTATACTATTTTCTAAGATTTGTATTTCAAGCTTCAACTGAACTCGCCAGTTATGTCGGTTTTTAACTTGTATGCATAATCTGACAACCTAACTTTCCCATCTTTTAAAATGCCTTCTTTTTAGGTTGTAAAACAGTGTGTATTTCCAAGTAAGTAGTGTTACTTTTCACTGTACTAATAAGAAAAAAAAAAATATGTAGGCAGAAATATATGCATGTGTTTTAGTTCTAAAATGTTAATGTTCTAGAGCATAACTTTTGTTAAAGCCTGCCTTATTTGTATTTGAAATAAAACAATTATATAAAGCACAATTTTGGGAATTCATTTATCATAAGTTGCCCATATACTTGATCAGATCTGAAATAAAATAAATAGGACACTTTTAAACAATACTAATTTAAAATTGAATAGAGTTCTTTTGATGTACACTTCTGCCAAGAGAACACATCAAACTTTATATTTTTGAAAGTATTGAAGAGGAAATCGTCTTGGTCAAGTCATGACCAGAACAGTGCTCTTGAAGCAGCTGGATTAATAATGAAACACTATTTCAAAACTCAAAATGAAGCATAATCTGTTGTTCATAAAGGAGTCAACAAATTTCATAATAAGACCAAAACTACAAAATATTACATTTATGACCATAATTAGTGACCAACATTCAGTCATAAAAGATTAATTAGTGATTTGGGGTCCGTCAACTGCTAAGTTCATTAGTCACATTAGTTTAGTGCATGTTTAAACGCGGGAGATGGTGGTGGTCTTCCTCTACTGGCTGGCAAGAGGCTGCACTAACCTACATCGTTTTGCGGGGTTTTCCGCAACTTCCACCTGTGAGGGCACCGTCCCAGACCGAACAAGCTCTAAGTTCCAATCTGGTATCCCAACAAGTGTGGTAGTGTAGTGCAGGTGAGTGTAAGTTAGGGGTGAGGATAGACAATGAAAAGGAAGAAAGATTGCACACAGTCTGTGGCCCATTTGTTAGGGTACTGGTCCAGAATTCACTTTGTGTTGCCCAGAGAAACCACACAACTACTATACAGCTGGTTGCTAGAATTCTTCCCCTGACGGTGGCTGAACTCAACCCAGCTATCTAGCTAATGTTAAAAAAACTTGCCATAGTCGCGATTCAAAACCTAAAGACTCTGCAATGACATCAGTTGATGCCCTGGCATACTGAAATCATATTAATACTCTGATCAGTCTGGAAGGAGGATTAGAGAACCAAATTGGGAATTGGGAGGACCTTGAAATACAGCTCAAACTTGGCAGATCCCAGGAAATGTGGAAGACTTGATCACCGTAACTATGATATATTTACCTGGACACAAATTGTAGAGTAATACATTTGATAATAAAATTTTTTTGAACTGATTATGTGTAAAATCCCGAATAATGTTTTACAAGATATCACACGTACAGATACATGACCCTCCATGAAAGATTGTTTTGTATTTGCATTCTTAATAATGCTTTAGACTCTTTGACATGATTATTATTAATATTATTATCATCATCATCATCCTTGTCAAACATTGAAAATTATTTTTCTAATAGAAGCAGCAATTTCTATGGAAGAGACTGAAATGAGCAGAAAAACAGCCTTTGTTCATGGTTATAAGATATACCAATTAAATTAGCAAACAAGCTGCATTTCCGTAGTATGGCAAAGCATCAAAACACAGCATCTACCAGACTGGGAATTCAAACCGTATTGTTTGCATTTCCATTGGTGAAATAGAAACTATGGTTTCAATACAGTTATTTCCTTTGGTGCTACCACCGGCATTCTGCAACTGTGGTTTTCTATTTATAGACATTCAGATTTCACAACCTGAACATCAAAATCAGAAATAAATAATGCAATTACTGTTATATTGAAAAATTTACACCTGCTGCATGTGGCATAAGTCCATGGTGTTGCTTAAACCTTTTATAAGTAGGAAAGTTTCGTGGTGGCCTCATGGCTCTCTCATTGTGGCCCTTAAGCTCACTAGAGCTTTCTCGGCCTGGGATACCAGCAGTTGCGTTCAAGCAGAAACTTCACAAAAAGTACTTTTTGTTTTGTTTTTCAACAAATTTTACACGCAAATTTTTCATTTAAGACCTGATTGTTTAGAACAGGTTTCATGTATGAGATATGAACAAAGATATATCGGTGTGAAGATTTTTAGTAATTTAAATGTCCCAGACCACGTTACAGGTACTGTGCAGAGGAGAGAATTTCCATTACATTTAGAAAGAATGGAGCAAAATGGGCTACCTAAACAAGTGCTACAGTACAACCCAATAGGAAGAAAGAGTGTAGGAAGACCACATAGAAGATGGTTCGATGTGTGAAGACTGAACAGCAGCCACCTAGTCCTTGGAAGTGAAGAAGAACAAAGATATTAAAACTGAATTATTGTAGTTAGATTATATTTATTAAATCTTTAAAGACGTATTTACTGCCTCACATGTTATACTGTGATTCTGTGACATGCTCCCAGGGACGACCAGAAGGGGGCCCCAGGCCCCGACTTATATTGACGATTTGAAAGAATCAATTTTAAGTTCTCTGTAAATTTTTTTATATGATATAAACTAGGAAAGATGTAAAATTTTGTGAAGGAGATTATTTTGAATGATTTGAAATTTGTCCTAACACAGACAGACGCAGAATAACTAATTGAGCAAGTGAACACATAATATACCACAAGAGCAAAAAGTCTACCAACTCTCTTTGGTATCGATGAGGAATCGTATCTCCTGGGAGATAAATAGTATTCAGTCTTTACACTGCTCTCTTGTGGAGACTTCGAAAATCTCTTGTGACGTCATGTCTCCGGAGAGAAGATCGCTCTCCTGAGAGTTTATACGTGTCTCTGAACCAGTCCCAGAAAGGAGAGAAAACTCTCCGTGTAAACGCGCCTTTACTTGGGGTCCCGAAACATTTTTCATTTAAAAAACGAATTCATTTTTAATCCAAATTTAACGCTATAAGTAATTTCTGAGGCATGGAGAAATGAATTTGGTTAATGAATTGAGTAACAAAAGGGAGGAGGGAATTTTTTGTTGGAAATGAGTGGCCTCCGTGGATCAATTGCCCCAGGCTCCTGGTTTTCGTTGGGCGCCCCTGCTTACACCTCTCCTCTCAGGGTAGACAGGTCGGAGCACTGCCCCGCTTTGCCCCTCAGAAAAGGCTCTTGGTGAGCGTAGGGTCATTCCATGTCAAATCGCACAAATTTAAGGAAAATGTGACCTTCATGTCCCAGATTAGTAAACTTTTTTTCTGTGAATAGTATAAGTTGTTGTTAACCAACGCCCACTCTTGGCATGTTAGCCATTTGGTGGCGCGCCGACCAGTAAAGACGCGCAGACATTTCCCCACAGCTTGTAGGGATCCGCACGCGCACAACGTAACTTCAAATCAACTTCTCCCCATAGCACGTCACACACAGTTTTTGACATAAATAAATAAAAAACAATGGTCAAGCGAGTAGGTTGCTCATTTAGCGTTACCCAGGGGATATGTGTAGACCACGGGCGCGAGCAACTTTGTCCCCACTGTGAATTATCATTATTATTAATGAATTAGGAGGTGATTGGATTTTGGTGAAAGGTGTTCGTGGACTTTTCATCCCAGCTCGAAATGGCCGGCCCGGGAAACAAACCCGGACCTCCCGATTGCGAAGTCGGCACGCTACGCACTGAGCCACTTCGCTCTGTGTGAATAGTATAAGTGAAAATATGAAACTTTTTAATTTTCTCCCCAAAATTATTTTTCGAGATTATATTGATTTTCAAAATGTTCGAAAATAATGCTCCCATAGCTACCGTTAATTATTTTCAACTTATGTTGTAATTGTGACTGAAGTTTAATATTGTACGACAGTAAAGAACAGAATATGCCCCCATCATTTGATATATGTATTAAATTCATTAAAGTTTTTAAAAATAACTTTTGGCATATTTTATTTTTTTAATTTCCCTCAAAACTCGACAGTTTAAAAATTTGAAAAAATACCATTGTAATCTCTGAAAAGTTCTACATATAACTGGTAAGTTACAAAGTCAATTTCTTCGGACGGTGACAGCTTTTGAATCGTGCCCCATCCTCTTTCCAGCTGCCATCTATCGCCGGTATTTGCTCGGTTTCCTAATGGAAGAAACGAAATATTACTTTCAGAATACTTTAGAAATTGTGGTTGAAAAATGTGGAGCCGTTTTTACAAAAATGTCGTTTACGTGTTACTGTAAATTTAAAACTCCTTTTCACAGAAATCTTTTGAGTTTTCGAAAAACTGTATTGGGAGTTATTTAAAGCGCTTCCACTCACAAATTCAATAATATATACAGATTGCTGGAAATGAGCATATTAATCGCGTGAGAGATATTTCAAAACAATTACATTTCTGTAATTTTTGAATAAACAAAAGAATACAGCAAAATTAATTTTATGTCATCTTAAACCTTGCAATTAGCACTATCCATAAGAAAAGTTTGAGAAATAAATTTGCAGCCGTTTTTGAGAAAATGGCGTTTAAGCGTTTTTGAAAATGCAGAATTCTGAGTTCATTTTCACAGAAAACTTTCGTGTTTTCGAGAAACTTTATATGACATCATTTAAAGCACATTTAGTCGTAAAGCAATCGTGAACAAATCGACGCGAGGGACTAGTCAAAAATCTACGTTTTTGTAAAACCAAAAGTATAGAGCAATATGGTATTGATGTAATCTCATAAGAGTGCGTGTAGCATTCTCCCTCCCAAACGTTTAAAGAAAAAATGGAACCGTATTTGAGAAAATTATGTTATTTTCAAAAATTGCATATATTGCACGCAATATTGGGCAAAAACTACTAATTTTTCAAGAAAATGCACCTGATCTTAATAAAAGAACTAATTATGGACAACAAATTTCATTTGAAGGAAAATTTCTATCTTCAATTTTGTAGTTGTAAGAGGTCGCCAAAAAAATCACTTTTGTAAATATTGAAAATTCAGAGTTAACAATGTAAATCGGACCTATGCCACCTTTAAAAGCGTATTTTACTCTATTCTTACAAGAAATTTAAAGAAAAACTTGGAGCCTTTTTGGGATAACTTTGTAATTGTCCTTGGGGCTTCATGGAAAATACCCCAAATTTAATGAATTTTTTCAAAATCGCAAAGTTTCGACTCTAGACAGATAGGCAGGTGTTTCTTCTATTTCGGAAAAATCTACGCATGGTTTAAGCGCTAGTGTTGTTCACATACACCAGACGGACCTTTTTCCGTCAATAGATTTGTTGGTATCAAGGACCCACAAAGCATGTATTCTGTCTACACTACGGGTTAGAAGATTTTTTATAAATTTAGCAACTAGATTTATTTACTTTTTCGTTATCAAGACCCGGCAATAAGAGTTTTTTCTGCCGGAAATTCGCCGTTTAGCATTACGTAATTTCTCTGTACTGCGTAAGCGGTAGAGGGTAAGTAATAGTAATAATTTGTTATTAAAATCGTTGAATTCAAAGCTGTAAAAGGACGAAGGATTAGGGTATTAAATTTTCCATTCTATGATACAGATTAAATTCAAATAAAAACGCATGATATCGATTTACAAATTAAACATTCGCTTACATACAAACATCAACGTATTTAGCTCACTTGCAAGATTATCATTACAATATTTAGGGTCCTTTCATTAATACTTTACGTCGACATGGAGACCTCTTACCCAACAACGTCCGTGCGCTCGTCGTGGGACCGTCGGGATTCAGCAAGACAAATGTAATGTCTCGACTCACCACACAGAACGGGCTCGAATTGGAAATCGTGTATTTGTATTCGACCACCGAAGGACAACCCATGTAGTACGTGTTTTTTAAAGAAGTGTTGAAAGATTATTCCGTTTCATTCTTTCCTTCAACATGACAATGCCATTTCCCCTCCCGAACGAAGCCCAGTAGTGTCTTCGACGATATTGCAACCGAGAAGAAAGACTGTATCAAAACCTACTTCGCCTCCGGTCGCCATAAGCACATGGATGTGCTCTGTCTGACGAACATCAAAATACCGAAACAACGCTTTCGGGACAATTCCATAACCGCCTCACGTGTATCCGGGACCAAGCCAGTCATGCTGTGAACAAGGGAAAATATCGCATCGGCTTCGATCGGCTCATCGAGATGAACCCACCTATATAATATCGAATCTCTCTTCACCTGTCATAGTTGCAACAGTGCGTTAACAACAGAGATATCGGAGAAGAAATGTTTTTAGTCGTTTTATCAATTGAATCGTTTATTTCAGAAACCCGACAAACGCGAAATTCGTTTCGAGAAACTGACAATATGTCTCCCACTTTTTCTGATTTCAAAATATTTTTATTTATTAAAGCCGTTGAGAAATGAATATTTTTCATATAAATATGTATTACACGATGTGTCTATCCTTTTAGAACAATAATCCCCCGCTAATGCGGATTTTGGCGTTTGACGAGTTTCTGAAATAAACGACTGAATTGAGCAATCGACGCGCTTCCTTAGAGTTATACATTCCGGGTGGATATACGTTTTGCGGACCGGGGACAAGTCTCAGTAAATGCTTAGAAGTGGTAAGGGTACCAGTAACCTAGATCAAGCTTGCAGGATGCACATCGCTTATCACGAGCGAAAGCACGGAGAAGAATGAAAGAAAGCGGACGAGGAGCTGACGAAACGCGCGTGGGAGAGGGTGTTTTCGAGCAATGCCACAGGGCAACAGCGCTCAGCGTGACTGGTGTGATGAAACTCGAATTTAAATTGGGAGGAGTGAGTAAAATCAAAGAACTCGAGGAGGAGGTCAGGTAGAACGAGAAATGCAGAGACGGCGTGATGAAATACATGTAAATGAAATACACTGAAAACATAGGACAACGTGCGAGCGAAAGCGAGGCAGATTCGGCAAACGGCGACCGGGAGTTCCTCACGCCGTAAACGCGCCCACCCCACAACACTACTGCTCAGGAAAGTTTGAAATTCCAAGTGGAGAAGGCCCCTTCTATCATCCGAGGTAAACTCAAAGAGATCCGACGTTTTGAATCATCGCGATGACTTCCTTAAGACAAATCTCTCCACGCCGATGAATAATGGTGTAGCTAATAGCTTTGCCTCTCTTTTCAAATCAGTTTACATTTCTCATAGTGCAATCAATGGCCATATTCGTGATTCTTCTCTTTTGGGCGTTTCTGACACATTTAACATTAACAATATCACGTATGATGAAATTCGAATTGCTATAAAAAACAAACCTAAAATGTGTAGCGGTTATATAGAAAGTTTATGATG
The DNA here is from genome assembly GCA_038098605.1 of Gryllus longicercus. NCBI lineage: Eukaryota > Metazoa > Arthropoda > Insecta > Orthoptera > Gryllidae > Gryllus > Gryllus longicercus. Next base: position 62,393 of record JAZDUA010000536.1, on the reverse strand, counting down.
CGTTATCCTATCGTTTACACATTATTTACAATCTTATTTTAAAAACTGGAAAATTTCCTACGAAATGGAAACTTACTGATGTATTTCCGACACATAAATCTAGTACTATTATAAAAATTATAGACAGATTACTATAAATTCTTCTCATGCTCCAGTATTTGAACAAATAATATATGTTAAAATTTTACCATGTTAAATGTTACTTATCTGGTTACCAACATGGTATTATTACTGGTAGATCTACTACTACAAATCTTGTAAATTTTGTTCAGTATGTTTCAAGCAGTTTAGACCACAGAGTTCAGTTGATGCTACTTACAGAGATTATTCTAAGGCTTTTGACAAAATGGATCACTAAACACTTTTATAAAAACTGTTCTTGAATTTTCAAAACAAATGTTAAACTTAATGAGTTTGTATTTAACAAATAGAGAGCAATATGTTAAATTTCATCTATACAAATCTTACGTTCATAAAACTGATATTGGAGTGCCTCAAGATTTGAATCTTGGGCCTCTATTATTTATAATTTATATTAATGGTTTGCCTAGTGTAATGCAAAATTCAAAATGTTTACATTTTTGCTGATGATTTGAAAATTTATCAATCAATTACAAATGTAAATGATATTGATAGCGTGATAGCGATGATTGATATTAATAGCGTCTACAGATTGAGCATAGATATTGATTTGTACTTTATTTTTAAAATTTTGTTTATATAAGAAATAAAGCATATCTAAGAACAAGTTACTCAATGAATCGTTAGAATGAGTATATTTTGTAAAAGACGTAGCTGTATCTATTCAACATAATCTGACTTACCATCAACTATTTATATAACGAATGATGCATTAAAAAATCTTGGATTTATTATTCGAAATTCCAAGAATTTTATTGACACATTAAGTTACTCCATTTAAATTGTCTTGTGCGCGCCAGATTGGAATACGTTTCAGTTATTTGATCTCCTTATTGCATATCATTAAGTAACCAAACTGAAAAAAATCAGAAACGATTCTTGAGATATTTATGTATGTTACAAAAAGTTCAAGCAATCTGCTCATGAAATTTCTTATCTTTTAGTTAAAGAAGTCAATCGAACTTCTCTTGCCAGTAGAAGAGTCTTCGCTGTACAATTGTTTTTATTTAAAATACTCAATGGTCTATCAGATATCAGTGAAAAAGGCGAGCATTATTGTATTTTAACAAACCACATACATCACACAAACATTCACCACTTTTGAGAAACCCTTCTAAATTCAGTGAATTGAGTAGAGTGGGATTAGGACTTCAGTTTTTCTTCTCTAAAATATAAACAAAATTTAAATAAAATATTGAATAATCACTAAATGTGGATATATTATTTTAAGCATTGCTCGCTATTATGTGCAGATTATTTTTAAGATCCGTTTTTCATTTTTGTAATTTTGTCATTATTGCTCATTTTTATTATATTATAAATTTTTTGTAATGTCTTTTGAAAATATGTTTCCATTTTTATCTTACTGGCGTGTCATTTTTTATCAATTTTTGTAACGAAAAATGTATTCTTGTGATTACATTTCTGTAATTTACTTTTCTGATTTCTTTTGAAATTGATGATTCTCTTTTGTTTATTCTTGTAATACGACCTACTACGATTGGGGCTTTGCCCTGTTGTGGGAAATTAAATAACAAACAAACTAACAAACTAAATAATCTATTAAATAAAAAATAATGCATTCGAAGCAGGGACCAAAAAGTATTTACTCACTGCTTTGAGAATGGGTGTTGATAGAGGTTACAATGGGGGAGAGAAGGGAGAGCGGTGGTCCACCGACACCTCCAAACTATCCGCCCGCCTTTCTTTGAAGTCGAAGATTCCCATGTGGACGAGGCAGAACAAAATTTGCAGCATGTTCTATTATCGCCCAAACCATTAATTCCGCTTTCGATACCTAAGACACTAGCGCTACGTCATGGCCATTGATAGTTCCTAAAATTCTTCAACACAGAACCGCTGAAACTGTTAGCGGCCTCCATTTCATCGATTATGTAACAAATGGTGAGATAAAACTTTTCATTGGAATTTCTAATGCTAGGAGATGGTAATACATTCGGACGGAAGCACCTCCGTTAGTCGAAAAAAATACGAGGCGCAGTCCGGTGCTCTCGAATTGATTTTCAAAAAAGAACCGAATCTAAGTGTTTTGGACGACACAGACTTGAAAAACTACAAAACAATTCTCCGGTACTCTTATGCTCATAGAGAAGGATATACCGCCAACAACGATATCAGTGTTACCAACGCATGGAAGAACAAACACGTATTAATGAAATCATTTCCTCCAACAAGACACAGAAAAAAGCAATCGTCACACTCTTAATGTATATTGGGGGAACTGGACCCCTTTTCGTGACAGCTTCAGACTACAAGTTCTGGCCCGATCCTAGCAAACGGGTGCAACTACTCAGACTATTACTTGCATCGTAAAAAGTACGCAATGACGCTCATGATGGAGATATATTTGAAATAGTGAAGTAAGCGATGCGGTATCATTGTTATCACCATGGAGATTACCGTTGCAACCGTGTCGTTCGAGGTGGAATTACACGCGGTAGCAGGTCGCCGCTACGCTACACTACGGGCGATAACGAAACGACTAGGCGACTTATGGCAAACATATTTGGTTGACATGCAGCCGTACGCGACAACGAACCGCGGCATTCGTTACACATTGACAGTCATTGGCGTTTACCTTCACGCGAATCCCGAAAGCTTTCGTGTTGCAGAGAACCCAAACTCTTACAAAGGTCGCTGACACGGAGGACTACAACAAGACCCTCACCAAGTGGTATCGGGCGCAAGACATTCACCATTATTCCACCTTTTCCAACATGCAGGCGGCGGCAGAACGCTTCAATCGCACTGTCAAAGAGCGCATGCAGAGACAGGACGATCGGCATGAAACCGAAAGATGTGAAGGGCAACAGATTAGTGGAACTATTAACACTAACGTGAAGATAATCAACCAACGGTAATTACAAAGGTTTTGCGTACGTGACGTTATGAATGGCCGTCGTTTGAATCAGCCGCGCGCCATAGACAACGCGCGCTCTGAGAACCGCTAGTAGTAGCGGTGGCAAGGCCGAGATACGCGCCATCGGGCTCCTGGCGAGGGGCAAGTCCATGTTGTTTTCATTTTTTTCGGCTTAGCTGAAGGTTTGTGTAGTGCACTGCTATGTGTAAGTGGCTGGTGTAGGTTCACGTCGGACCTTAGTTCATAACCAAATCGGCTTTTGTGTTGCACTACGCCCTCAGAATGTCAGAGAGGAGTGCTTGTCTTCTTTGTCCTTTAATGAGGACGTGCTTAGCTAATTGTTTTAGCGTCGCCGGAGCTTCGTTGGTTTGAAAGGCTTGATAAGCTTCGTTAAACGAAAGCCGCCTCAAGCATTGAGTGAAGGACTCGAAATCAAGTTCCTTCCTCAGGACTTTCAACCGTTTTCGAAACGGAGGGCTTGCTATGATCCATAGAACTTTGTTCTGTACTAGCTCAAGTGTATCCTTGTACTTCTGTGCAGTGGCCCACCACCAGAGGCGGATTAATATTTTTGCCGCCTGTAGGCACATCAAATTTGCCGCCCCCTGTTTAAAATTAATGTTACATTTCAAATTGTAACGTTTCAGTAACAATTCCTCATTAATTTGAACGTTTTAACTTTAAAAGTAACATTACATTTTGCACATTGTTTTCATAAATTAAATATTTTTTTGGATTAGCTAATTTTGGATATAAACTGTATCTCCATAGCAAATAACGTTCAACATTATTAACGTTTCAATACTGAAACGTTAACATTAAAAGGAAACTAAAACATGACAACTAGAATTGCAACATGTTTTCTTTCGTCAACGGGCCTTACTTTCAGATTCATATACTTCTGAAATCATAAGGTATACTCCAATGAAGTAGACAAATAAATAGCTTGTATTAAATATGAATGTGATAGATTTTTATTTACAACAACTGAACGATTAGAGTATTACGACGTTGTAACAGTTTTTATAATTTTCGATTTACCATACAAGGAATATAACATTTAACTTTTTGGATGTTTTTTTTATACAGTTGAAATAACCTTTTATTAATTATAGCTAATTTGTCTATTGATGTAACATTTTGCGACGTGCCTTTTGGTGAGCAAATTCATCAATAATTATAGTATAATCTAAAAAGCTAAGATAATTTTCTTCGATACACAATAACGCTAAAGGCGCTTTTACACGGAGAGGGTTTTCTCTCCTAACTTTCCGGAACTGGTTAGGAGACACGTGTAAACTCTCAGGAGAGCGATCTTCTCTCCGGAGACATGACGTCACAAGAGATTTTCGAAGTCTCCGCAAGAGAGCAGTGTAAAGGCTCTGGTATCGATGAGGAATCTATCTCCTGGGAGATAAATAGTATTCAAAGAGAGTTGGAAGACTTTTTGCTCTCTTGCAAGTGTTCACGTGCTCGATTAGCCATTCTGCGTCTGTGTCTGTGCGGCGTTCCAACGTGATCGGTGGATTTCTGTTCTTTGTGGGAAAATTATATACTGGGGAATTATAAATACAAATGACAAATTACTGTATCTCCTGTGGCCAAAAACCGCCGTACCGTCAAACCAAGTTTCTTTCCGAAATAAATTCTTTTCCACTTTTCTTGCTTTTTGATTCCGTGAGATATTTCCTAATAAAAAAATCAAATCCTTTTGAAGTTACGAAGTTATTGTACATGAAATCATTATCGTTTATAATAATATTATTTTTATTACATCCTTTAATAAATTAAAACTTCAAATTACGGATCAATTGTAAAAATTTGTCATATAAAACCATAATTAGGTTTTGTCTTTCATATGCCTACCCTAGGTGTAATGCCTCTTCTACCAAAATTAACAAATTTCAAATAATTCAAAATAATCTCCTTCGCAACATTTGATATCTTTTCTAGTTTATATCATAACACGAATTTACAGAGAACTTAAAATTGATTCTTTCAAATCGTTTATACTTAACTTCACTGAAAGTTTCTAAAAAAATTATCTACTTCACCTATTTTTCAAACCTTTATATTAGGTCAAAACTATTTTCCTCATCCTGGACTCCGACACGTTTTCCAAAAAACATTTTTAATCGTCCATAAATTAAAACTTGTTTTATTTTATTGTCTCTGAATAAAATGTAATGCAATTGAACAGGTAGCAAATAAATATTTTTTTTAATCTTCTTCTTGCTGTTCCGCCATCCAAGTTTTATAAATACTCAGTTCTTTTTTCAAGAAAAGAAAATCACTCACTCTTGTCTCTTTCTTTTCCTCCGCTTCTTCAAAATTGTGAAAGTGGCACAGGCAGCTGCCACAGTTGTCACATTCTTACCTCTAACTGCTCGCAGCTGCTTATTCAAGATAGCTGCGCCGGAGAACATCGAGAGACATTTGTATCAAGTGTAAACAGCAAGGAGATACTTTTCCGGGCATATCTCAGGAACCAACTCTCCCGTGTGTTAGGAGACTCGCGTTTCGGGAGATATTTCGAACCGTGTAAAGCCGTCAGAGAGAGTTTATCTCCGTGACGTCATGAAGTTAGGAGTCTCTGTCTCTTCGTGTAAACGCACCTTAAGGAGTTCGGTCGATACTCTGTCATTGTAGAATGCAAATAATTGTTAATCCTTTTTAAACAAGAGAATGAACGTTCTGATGTGCAATAGGCCACCGGAATACATAAAAAGATTCGAAGTGCAATGTCAACGTTAGGATAAATACTTTCTAATTCTTCTTTCCGTAACCACTTTAATAAAGCTGCAGGATTTGTTGGCTTAACATCTTCGTCAAGGATTTTTAAATACGAACTTAAATGTATAAGCTCAGAAACAAGCGATTCTTCAAGATATTGGAGAAATTGTGAACATAAAAATATCGCTGCTTTTTTCAATCTATCAAAGATAATTTTTCTATTTCAATGTCAGCCTTAAATTTGTCATGTGCATCTTTATACGCTTCAAGTCTCTTATTCAATTTTGCAAGTAATTTATCAACAATAACCAAATAAGTGTCGATTTTAAACTTGTCTCGTGCGGTCAGTTCTGCTGCATTCTCGTTAGTTTCATCACATTGCATTTTACGTTTCCTTTTCTATTGTTTTCTGATTCGTACGTTTCAGTATTTGATACCCTTCTCTTCAAAAAGTTCAAAATTGTCTCTTCGTTTTTAAAAGTTCTACAAGCGAAGTGTAAATACCAACCACGGAACTTAAATCGATATCGACTTTTTGCAGTTGTCTGTTCGACGCATTCAAGCGGTCTAAAATGAATCCCCAAACCTCGGTCATAATAGCAGTTTCAAGTCGATTTAAAGCAACAACAAGACCTTTAGCTTCCGCCCGCGTTGATGGTTTTTGCGAAGAATCATCAGATATAATTTGAAGCGCATCTAAAACATTTTGCCAACGATGTTTTAGAGCCTGACATGCATCATCTCGAGCTGACCAGCGCGTAATTGAAAGACTTTTCAAAGAGTATGTACTGGATCCTTCATCTACTAAATTTTGAAGTATGTCCCAACTTTTCGACATGTCCTCTCAAAGGAAGCCCTCTTGAAACAAGACTTTTTATTACTAAAATGACACGCTCAAGAACGTCCCTCCAATAAGTTGCTTCGGTTTCAACTTGTTCAAGCGGCTGCTTATTCACTTGGTTTTCAGTCCGCTGTCTATTTTTCAATGCGGACGTACAGTTTCTATGACATGTAGAATTTTCATGTTCTTTTAATTTGGTATGCGCATTTTTCCAATCATTGAATCCCTCCGATGATAATTTTGTTCATACTTCTGAATTGTTTGAAAACAATAGACAAACACCGCAGAAAACAGTTTCATTGCTCTCAGAGTAAACAAGCCACTTGCGAGGTATTCTTTTCTTTACTGATATGCGTATACTCAAACATATTCGACAAGTAACAAACGTTGCCATCATTGTACTCTTTTCTTGATTCAGAAAAGTCAACGTTTTTGTTTTGTTCGAACCCATGCTTGGCAACATAATCACGTGTAGCTTCATTAATAGACCACAAAGCTGGATCGCTTTTCCAACAAAAACGATCAGTCGAAGTTATGATTTCATCAATTTTATGTTCTTGCAGTTGTATACATTCGGTAGAAATCCTATTTAATTAAAAAAGAAAATAATAAATTATTATAATAATGTATTGTAATATAAACAAATATTCTAGAAAGATTATAATATATATATATATATATATATATATATATATATATGTATATATATATGTATGTATGTATATATATATATATATATATATATATATATATATATATTGTGGCGTTATGGGATTGTGCAACCCCATATCACCACCGTCTCGTATGTATGAACACCCACAGGCAGCGAGGATAGCAGGCGCGTAAATCAGAGGTGCTTAAACGCGCAGCCTGGTATCCGTTGCCCGTACTAAACAAAGGCGAACTAGCGAGCAACGTTTTCCTTGTGAAGGGTTGAGAGAGGGGAAGTAGCCCCACCACTGAGAATTTCCCCAGGCGTCGGACGATAAATACACAAACCCGCAAGCGGAAGCTCTCTTTTGATTGTCGCCGTTCGCCGAGTAAGCAGCATTTTGATCACCGCTCGTTAACGTCAGCTTAGATATTGTTTGCCGCCGCAACGACTGCTAGGTAGGAGTTTTCGGCGTCGAACATACGTTCTAGTTAGTCGTCCGCGAGATAGTGAAGATTTAGTAAAGTGTTTCTTCAATTAACAACACGGGAAGTAAAAGTTACCCGTTGTGAGAGAGGCATTGAAAGTTCTGGTTTAAGAAAGTAGAAGTAGCAACGAGCGAGGAACTTGCACGAGTATTCGGGGAAGTGCAAGGGACATTTTCACAACGTGGGCGTAGTCAGAGGCGCCGGTAGCAGTCGAGGGAGAAGAAGAGGCCGACTAGGAAGAACGGAAGAGGACGCAAGAAGACAGCGTAGACGGCAGAGGCGAATCCCGTCTCGTATGCCGCAGAAGCTGGGACCGAGCGACGTCGGTGCAGAGACCAGCGCACGACCATCAAGGCCAAAAGCGGAAGTTCACGAGGTAACGCTCAGGGCGAGGAAAGTAGGTCAAGTTCACGTCGGCAGAAAAAAAGACTAGTATAAGAAAGTGTTAGGAAATTGAGGTCACGGGTGGCAACAGATTGCAGCATTGTAGTAGGAGATTTTCGATGCGCTATTGCCTGCCTAAAACATTCTATTTGGGACATTTATTATTCTGCTATTTTCAGACACAGGTAAATTGTAAATGAGAGTAGTGCGCTTGCACACATTTTGTTCTTCGCATGTAATATTTTTTTTTTGAAGCAGGAGATTGTAAATTGAGAATTTGGTTTTATGTGCAATGTAATTAGAATAGCATAAATTTAGATATAATTAATTTTCAAGGGAATTCCCAGTGTAGATTAGGGTAATTATTTCAGAGTATCAATTTTGGAGTAAATTATATGTGTTCAATTAGTGTGCTGTAAAGGTTTCTATTTGTGTTTTTGATCATTCTTTGTAAAAGTGTGATTCTATTCTTAATTTTTTTGTCATTAACTTATGCCACTAAAAGTTTATGGGTAAATTATACGCTCATTTATGTGCAATTTGTGTGATTTATTTGTGTCAAGGGTTCAAACCTTTCTCGCATCCTGAAGATCCTGCTCCCTAGATTTTTAAGCTCGCTTCACGAGCAAAATCTTGTTAACCCGCTTACGGTTCATGCTGTTGTTGTGAAGGTGGCAGTTGTGGGCAAAGGTGGGTTGGTTAGAATATATATATATATATATATATATATATATATATATATATATATATATATATACAGAGAGAGAGAGAGAGGTTTAATTAATTATACAAAAAAAATGCTTAAATTATTTACATAGGTTGAATCGTCAACTCATAATCAATCACAGTTATATTTTCAATTGCTTGAGGAACCATTTCATTTTTAGCTGTTTGGAACTTTGCAGTCTCATTATTAGATTCAGTGATAACCCTGAATAAATAAAAGAGTCAAAATATTATGTGCATTATTACATATTATATAAAATAAAGTTTAGTAACATAATTATAGTAACATATTTTATGCTAATTTATTTTAATTCTATATTAAGATATTGTTCATTTTAACGAATACAACAACACGTCAAGAATATTTAATTTTTAATCATTGTACTAAACATTTTTTGCATTTTGAGAGTATTTTAGCAACACAACTCTGCATTAAAAATATATTAATGTTAACATTTATTTATCACAAGCAGGGCCGGATTTAAGTAGTGCGGGGCCCCAAGCACAAAATTGTGTTGCCCCCCCCGAAAAAGATAGCTCCATCTTTATTAAATAAAAAATCTATTATAGTACAAGTACTTTCTGTACAGATACAAATGAAAACTGATAATTTTTTATAGAAATTTTTATTTGTGTTACATTTTTTTACATTAAATACATACATAATTACAAAAAAATTTACGTATTCAGTTATAGGTAAAGGAAATAAAGTATAGTTAATATTACACTAATTTAACATGTAATAAATATTTTTAAAAAATGTTTTGAAATTGTAAATTTTGTTACACAGTAGACTACTTGATTAACAATTATTTCACAGACAAAAAAATATGGTATGCGTATTTTTCCGAAACACGGGGCCCCCAAGCAACTGCTTGTTTTGCTTGTAGGTAAATCCGGCCCTGATCACAAGTTATTAGTACATGGAAAAAATATACAAGCTGGAAACTAAATATGTTATCTAATCTATATGTGTATACTAACAGTAATAGAATTGTCGAATGAACTGCAGCAGTGATCAGTTTCACATATAGGTTTAAAGAATTCATTTTTTTGTCTTATTAATTTCATTTTGACATTTCTCTTCCTTTTCTTTTCGGATTTTTGCATATTGACTTCCGCTGAGCCTTTTTCGATAATCACTCATTTTAAAACTTCAAAATATAATTTTTACTCGGCAGGCTCTTACAACAAAAGATACACAACAATAGTAAAAAAAGAAAGAAAAGGGTTTTTCCAGATCCGTCTTCTAGAACTAACTCTAGAAGTAATAGATGTCGCTACTTTCTATATAGCGCAATATGAATGCATGGCGAAATCCGTCAGCGATTTCTGACTGGCTAATTCAAACTCCTAATTCTTACTCTAAGAATGTAATTCTTTCTGCTCAATCAACCAATCAGAAGTCGTTGGCAAATTCTTTTCATGTATTCTGTAACATTGAAAATGCCCCTATTTGAAATTCAAACTTAATTTATAAATCAAAGGTTGAGGGGGCGGCTTTAGTCTCGTTTGAATCATTTTTAAAATAAAAATATGATTTATGCTGTTATAGTTTTTAGAGAACCTAAATTTGTTTTAGAAAATATCAAGAAAATTTTGCGCCTTTGAAAATTTGCCGCCCTTGAAAATTTGCCGCCGTAGGCACATGCCTACTGTGCCTATGCGTAAATCCACCTCTGCCCACCACGTTGCCGCAGCGTAGGTGGCCATAGGCCGGCAAAACGTTTTATAGAGTGCCAAAGAGAGTGTAGGTTCCCTCAAAAGAGGTTGTAAGAGTCGAACTTATTGCTATAATTTTGATCGAATTCGCCTGACATGTAAATACCAGCGCATCCTTCGATCAAATATGACGCTTAAGTAAGTTGCCATAGGTTGCCATGTCAGTTGTTTGTGTGCCAAGTGTAATTTGTTTTGGTGGTGTAAAACGTTTAGTGTATTTGTTTTTGTGGCTAGTGTAACAAATTACCTGCGACTTTTCCGATGAAAAAGTCAAGTTTTTGAAGTATTTTCAATTTGTAATCTAGGTTTATTCATCTTGCTAAGACGGCTATGTCATCAGCGTAAAGGAAAAGCCGTATTTGTGGTAAATGTGGGATGTCATTGACATACAGCGAGAACAGTAGCGGAGAGAGGACGGAGCCCAGAGGGACTCCGGCCGCCTCCTATTTGAGGATCTCGGTTTGCCCACACTGACCACGAAAGCGTGGTTTGAAAGGACTTAACCATTTCAGTTACGTCTTGTGGGAGGGAGCGCCGATGAGTGTACTGTGCGGTCTATGAATGGCAAGTCTATGCCAGCGCTGCGCCCGCTATATCACGGACCAGCTAGCGCCGGGGAAGAAATAAGTTGGAAGTTTAATAATTATTGCATCATCAAAATTCGGTTCGTATTTTAAAATATTTCGCGTTATCTTCACGCTGTCTTCATTATCAGACGTCTTCACGCAGCTGCGTGGGCGCGACGGCAAGTTGTCCTCGATAGTGACGTACGTGATTCACTCTTATTCTATGTACCTTGGGCTGGAACAACGTTGTAAGCGACATATTCTACACTTTACAAGAGAGAACAAAATCTATTACCTCTTAAACTTTTACTGCTATCGGTGATATATGCTCTTCTGAGACTTATAGGAATTTTAAGAATTGTGTTTTAGAAAATAAAATGCTCTAGACAGGTGTTCTATGACTTACAAATGAATGTAATTTTATTCCACGGAACGTTATATATCGAAAACACCTACGTTGTTATGGTAATGGATTACTTCTGGAAATTATAAATCGGCTTGAAAATTCTTTAGAAGTTATTGACCCTTTCCGAATACATGATTTGATATTCAGGTCTGCAGATAAGCATTCCTTATTTACCTTGTGGAGGGAATATCTCTCCTGCTTGGGAAATTATGCAATATGCACCTTACGTTTTTTATTACGTGCTGTTGTGGAATACGGTTGATTCTCGTGCATCTCTCGTTCATCTATTATGTCTTTATTTATTTTCAGTTTTTCAACTAGTACTGGAAATCTTCGAGGTGACACTTTCAAGGTATCGCATAATGTTTAGTAGCAAACACGTATGTTTTTTTCTGTTTAATAAAATATAATATGTAATGGTAAAATGCTTAAGGGACACACATTCTGAAGTTGTTCTTTTCGGCTCTGAGACTGAAACACACTGATGTGCAAAAAATGGTGACTGATTATCATAACACAGTGCACGGAACTTCTCAAAGAGCTCCCCTTTTAGGCCACAATATTTTTCGGCATTGCATTCTACTCTGCATTTACAGAAAACATTCTGAAATTTTGGACTCTCTTATACCTACCTCCTTTGGACTCTGCAATACTGATTTTCTTACATTCCTAGATCTTATATACTCCTCGCCGGAATATTTACACATTTTTCTTACCTTACAATTCCACTTTTCAACATTCCTTCTTTTTTTGCCCATATTGTTTTTTTATTTTTTATTTTTTTACAGTGAACGGTAAAATACTTATACGCTCGTTTCGCGTCATCGTATCAGCATTTACAACGTTGTTCCACGTTAGCCAATATTGGAAGCCAGATTTTTCACGCCAAAATAAACGACCATTCTCATAAAATTACAATGGGAGAACAATTCATATAGAACATTATTCCATAGAGAACAGCAAATTGCAAATTGTGACGCTTACAACGTTGTTCCAGCCGGACGCTTCAATTCTCTCTCTCTATATGCAACATGACTGCCAGCGACTGGTCCGAACGAAGTGCCCGTGTTGTGGTCACGTGGTTCGTGGCGCAAACTGGAGCTGCGCAGAAGGAGCAAAAATCGGTGTTCCGGAGAAGCCCACCCATCTCTTTTCACTATTGCTGGGACGGCGTCGGCGGCGCGGTCTCGCAGCGGCAGCGGGGTTGCACAGTTCCGCTCAACAACCCACCGTTGGAGGGCCGCCCACAGTCCGTTGGCCCTCGTTGCCCGTCCGTCATCTGCTTTCACAGGAGCAGATCATTCTCGGCGATACCTCACAGCGACATTGTCGCGAGTCTCAGCGACGCAAGACTGGTACGCTGGGAGGCGGCGCTTTTCCGCACAAAAAACTCGCTTGTCACGGCAAACGGAGTGCTGGAGGGGTCCGCGAAGGAGGCGGCTGCCCGTACATGAAGTGAATTTTTAGACGCGGTCGCTTCTAGGCTGTAGGCACCCCCCCTACGTCATTGTCGGAGTCCGCGACAGAGCCTCCCAGCGGTTCGCTGTACGCGAAGTCGACTTCTAAAGAGACCGTCCCCTTTCCCCGCCGAAGATATTTATTAAACATTTCCGTGAGCGATCTTTTCTTGTAGGTGCATTGATGGGTGGCGTGATAAGCGGGCGACAAATCACGTCTCTACCAGTGGCGGCCTGGTGGGTTGCGAATCAAGAAGAGCGGAATGTAAGTCCAACTATCACATACATTTCATATCTTCAAAATATTTCTTGATCGGGTAAAATTATATCGTGTAGCAGGCGCGGATCCAAGAGGGATAAATGAGGAAAATTCCCCTTCCCCCCCCCAAAAAAAATTTCAGTAACCATTAATTTTAACTTGTCACAAAACTTTCAAGCAAAAATATTTTCGTATAATCATTAAAACGAATAAAATCGTATAGCAGCACGACCCGAAATTAGCCAGAGTCATTCTACATAATCTGTAGAATGCGACAATTCCCCAAAGGCCAAAGTTTTGGTTTGTTACTTTCTTTTAATTGCCAAAATTGATTTAAATATTTATTTATATTAGAGTTATGTAACTAATATAAAATTATATTGTATAGTATCATATACATCACTACAAAAATAATATACAATTTAATAGTAAATGTTTATTGTTTAACAAAAAATAAATCTACGATGGCCCGCTACAAAACGATCAGTTGGATCCGCCCTGGCGGAAGTAAGTATTCAAGAAGATAAAAATATCTAACACGAATAAGAAGAAACGAGAAAGAACTAATAAAATGAATAAGTAGAATAAGCTCGAAACACATTTCGTGCAATCCTGTCGACTTTCTTCAGTCCTGGACTGTAAAGTTTGTATGTGAGCGAATGATAATTTGTAAATCGATATCAGGCGTACTTATTTAAATTCTATCTGTTCCCAACTGTATCGTTGAATGGAAAATTTAATACCCTAATCCTTCGTCGTTTTGAAGCTTTGAATTCAATGATTTTAATAACAACTTATTACTATTACTTTCTCACTACGGCTTACACAGTACAGAGAAAGTAATGTAACGCTGCGCGAAAAAAACGGCGAATTTCCGACAGACAAACTTTTGTTGCCGGGCCCTGATAACGAAAAAGTAGATAAAACCAGTTGCTGAATTTAGAAAACAATCCTCTAACTCGTGTTGCAGGAATCCATGTTTTCTGGGTTTTGACGGAAAAACGGCCGTCCGGAGTATGTGAACGGCACTCGCGCCTTATCCATGCGTAGATTTTTCCCAAATTGAAGAAACCCCAGCTGATTTGGCCTGAGTCGAAGCTCTGTGATTTTGAGAAACATTTCTTAATTTTTGGAGGTATTTTCCATGAAGCCCCCGAGACATTTCCAAAATTTTTACAAAAATGGCTCCTAATTTATTGAAAATTTCTTGTAAGAATAGAGTAAAATAGTTATAAAGGTGGCATTGGTCCGATTTTGTCCATTAACTCTGAATTTTTGATAATCACAAAAGTGAAGATTTCTGAGACTTCTTACAACTAAAAAATTGAAGATAGGGATTTTTCTTTCAATTAAAATTTATTATCCATTATTAGATCTTTCATTGAGGTCATGTACATTTTTTTTTTTTGAAAATTGTAGTAGTTTGCACTTTTAAGAAATAACACACTATTTTCTCAAATATGTACATACATTTTCTTTAATCTTTTGGTAGGGATGGCGTTAAATGTACTCTTTGATATGACATAAACGCCATATTGCTCATTTCTTTGTCTTTTTCAAAAAAATAATTTTTTGACTTCTTTCACGTCGATGCTATTTACTTTAGCGGCGATTTGTTCACATTATTGCTTTATAAGAAAATGTATTTTAAAAAATGTATCATGTTTGTCTACATTTTTCTGTGAAAATGAGCTCAAAATTCCACATTTTCAGAAACGCTCAAATGTGATTTTCTCAAAAACTGCTCCAAATTTTTTCTTTACACTTTTCGTACTGATAGTGCTCATTGCACTCTAAGATGACATGAAAGTCATTTTGCTGTATTCTTTTTTAAATATTTCTCACGCCTTTAATATGCGCATTTCCAGCCATTTGATTGCATTATTAAATTTGTGAGTGGAAGCGCTTCAAATGACGTCCAATAGTTTTTTGAAAACTCTTCATTAATATTAAAGTAATTTTTCGTTTCTGCCAATAGGAAACTGAAAAATTAAGCAAATGTAAAAAACATGTTTTGGCAGCGGCGATAGATGGCAGCTTGGAGGATGAGGCACACTCCAAAAGCTAGCCCCGGTCAAAGAAATTTAGAAATTAGTACGAGAAAGTACGTGCCATTTCGTGGCACCACTACTATATTTTTAAAACCATAGAGCATTCATTAAATATTAAACTTAATATTTCAATATTGTTAAAAGCATTATATAAATTATTTACGTTGTTTATATTTTATACTAGCTGACCCGGCGAACTTTGTTCCGCCTTAATGGCAATAAATAAGCAGATTGTGTTTTTTTATTGGAAAAAATACAAAAAAATTAAATAACTACATTAATCATTCATTATTATTTCTGTATTTTAGTACATAGGTTGCTCTTCACTTAAGTACCTTGTGATACACGACATTTTTTGTTTTATTATCAGGCGCAAAAACAAACAACGCAGATGGTCTTCCGACCCGTGAACATGCCACGTATAATTGACCATGGGAAAAACATGAATGTTCTAGATTTAAACCACAAACTTTTAAGGATTGGCCTTGTGATTTGTTGATGGTCATGGCAAATGCAAGACGTATCGGAAATTGAAGTCTTTTAAATTCAAACGTAATATCGGTTGGGATCATCGGGATCCTCGGAATGAGAACTTCCTCACCTTTGAATTTTCCTATCATTATCGTAGCGTAAATTACATTGTTCATCAATTTACTAACCACCAAACGCGTACCGTTGCACAGTTTTGGTTGGTTTATGTTTCGAAGCATGATTACTACGGAGCCAACCATTAGGCGTAAATTGTGCGGTGGTAAGCCAGGCACGTCCAAAGAGTTTAAAAATTCAATTGGATAGTTGGTGGCTTCATCTTCATTTGTGACGCAGTCAATAGATTTGAATGAATGCATTGTTCCAATGATCTTATTTTGAATTATGTAGTTCAGGTCATCTACATCTTTATTCTTAGCCGCTAAAATTGCTCGCTCACTCAACCATTCATTATTTTTGTAGTTAGAAATAATATTTGGAAATACATTGTTGATAAGTTCGTCTTTTGATGAGACAAAATTACAGAAATTATTTGGAAATGATATTAATCCGCTCGATTCATCGACAGGTACTTGACCATTACCGATAGTCAGCAATTGCTCCGAGAAATCTTCAGCAGATGTATCATTAAGCAATGTAACTCTCATGTTTGTTGTCAGCTGCAGTTTCTTCACATAGCGCCATAGATTTGACGATTTGTGGCAAGCGTTTATTTCATCGGCAGCCGTAGATCTTGGAATTACTGGCAGTATTTGGCGGAAATCGCCAGACAGTAAAATCATTGCTCCTCCAAAACATCTCGAGTCATAGCGTAAATCTTTTAATGTTCGGTTAAGTGCTTCTAATGCACGTTTATGCGCCATTGTGCATTCGTCCCAGATGATGATTTTCGATGCCGCTAAAACTTTGGCCATTGCTGAGTGTTTTGCAATATTACACGTTGGTTCTTCAATAGTTTGAAGATTTAACGGTAATTTGAATGCTGAATGAGCCGTACGGCATCCTTCTAACAATGTGGCTGCTATTCCAGAAGAAGCAACTGCAACCGCTATGTTGGATCTCGCCCGAACAGTTGCTGAAACTAATGACATAAGGAATGTCTTGCCAGTTCCACCAGGGACATCTAGGAAATATAAACCACCATTTTCATCAGCGATTGCCTTCATTAAAGTATCATAAACTTCCTTTTGTTGGTAATTCAACAGGGGTACATTCCTTTGAACTACTAAATCTAATTCCTGGTGATCATATTCACGTTCCCGTTCCAATTCTCGATTAAATGCGTCATTCATTTCACGATTTGGGGCTGGCATTCCTAACCTGATTAATAAATTACCGCACATGAGGTAACACATATCTTCGATCAAGAGTAAAGCACGATTATGTATCTCCTCATTCATCTCAATATCGTGATTTCTGGAACTGACACGACTTTGATGTAAAATATCTTCTGACATACTATCCTTGTATTTGTGCCACAGGTTACATGGGTTTGATGGAAAACATGTCGAAATTATGATAGCGAATAATGTGCGTATCTGACTTGGAGATGCAGAGATAATGGCTTCAGCGATTGTCGTATCCCAATGGGTATCGTTTTCTAATAAGTTCAATTCTTCACATGCAGCACGATATGTTGGGAATATTACACCATTAACAGTTCGTAGTGTCTCAAATGAAGTTGGCCCACGCACATTTACCAGCAACAACCGCAAATAGAAACATTCATCATTCTTTGGATGAACTGTATACATACGACCAAGAGCATCAGTAGAACGCACATCTGGATACCCAGGAACCGCATCACCTTGCTTCCGTCTTTGAAAATTCTTGGATGAAGCATTCCAAGTATAATAACGTGGCATCTCCGAGTAAAGCAAAGTTCGTGCAAACTGATCGCTTTGGCAGATTGCAAAAAAACTGGTCAATGTAGTTGCTGGAGGTGTTTCAGCACGTTGCGTAGCATTCGAAGCCGTGAAATATACTCGTTGACCATTCTCCAGATGCACCGCCAAATGTATAACAGTAGGATGACGTTCGTGAATTGGAAATGCGAATATACGCCAAATCGCTTCATTACAGTTCACATAACGACCAACTTGATAGCGTGAAATTTCATCGTTGGTATTTGAGGATTGCAATCCAAAAACCGCCATATCACTGCCTTTCGTGACATATTTGCAAATATATTTTATGGACTTAACTGAATTGCAGTATTCAACGTTGCAATGTGTCTTGAACGTTTTAGAAATAAGTGGCGAATATGGAACAATCCAACTGTTGTCGACAACGAAATCCATTCTTTTCACTTTCGTTGTGACAGTTCGACCGTTGTCATCTGGTGATCGACGCCGATACAGCGGATACCCATCGTTGCCAGTGACAGTCTCCGCCGTTAATTTCCGTGGATATCGTTTAGAGCACTTTCCATCGACCATGCAAGGTGATTGGGGATTGATGGCACCACACGGTCCATGAATCATATTAGTAGTAACAACATCATGTAGGTCTGGATCGACTTCATGATCAGGAATCTCGGCACATATGATATCATCTATTTGGTCAGGCTGAATTCTTTCCACTAACCAAATAAGAATGTGTGCGTGCGGCAGGCCTCGCTTTTGCCATTCGATTGAATACATCCAGCATCGAGTATCTCCAAAGACGCGTTGTTTAACAATAAAGTTCATCAGGGACCGAATTTTTTGCCTGAATATACGTGCTGTGATGTCGTGTCTATCATTTGATGTTTGTCCGGGAAGCAGCAATTGAGTAATTTCTATCCATTTTGGATTACAGGTAAAAGTAATAAAGAGATCTGGCCGGCCGTAATGACGAACATATGTCATTGCATCTTGTGCATTTTCATGCATATGACGTGGGCTACCAATGTACGTCGCCGGCAGAATAGTTAATCGACCAATATTAGCTGCATTTCCTTCAGTACTAACTGCATCACGTAAATGGATGTACTCCTCAGAACGCAGTTTGGCTTGGTTCAACCTAATAAATGTTAAACGTTCCGTTTCTATTTTTACATACATGTCAACGCAATACTGCTGAAACAATCGACGAAACCGCAGCAAGTAGTTGTCAGCATTTTGACGAATCATCAAACGATATGCATAATAATTCATTGAGCTAACTTTCTTTGTAGTTTCTTCACCTGAAATTAAAAATTTAATAATTAACCATTTCAAAGACAAATAATACAGACATTAACCATTATTAAGAAACTGATACTTTACCATTCAATGGATTTATCATTTTAATATTAAAATAATATCCATCTTCTCCTTGCCAAAACATCAGTGGGTATTGCAATGCGTCATATGATCGATGAGTTTCAGATATTTGTTGCAGTTGCCCAGTATCGCGACGTGTAAGCACAATATCGCGTTTTTCCAATTGTTCACCAACAATCAGGATGGCAACTTCGTCTACTGTTGGAGCATTAAATGTGCGTTCGTGTGTTCCAGATGGTCGTTTATCTGCTTTGATGACAACTTTATAGTCATCATTTGGCATGCGCTCTAAAGCACTCTTAAACAACCTGACCAACGCATGATGTTCATGAAGCAGACACTGCAAGTCTTGAATAATTGCTTGCTTCATTCCTGCATTGATCCCTAGGCGTCGATCAAGTTGTTCTTCCATGTTGCCCATGAAATATATTTGTAAAAATTTATTCTGTGTATCTTCGAAAGGTAGTAATGATCCAATTCGATGGTGAATCTGTCCTTGTATCTATAAAATAAAAACCAGACAGTATTAACTGGGTTATAAACACTTTTTCTGTGGGAGAGTAGAGTTCAGTATTAGCAAATATAATACATACCAATAGATAAATTAAGTTATTCTTTAACTACATTCTATGTAAATACAAAAATAAATACCTTAAATGTCGGATTAAATCCTCCTTCTTCGATAATGTCTGCCCCAAATCACGTCATTTGGAAACAACTATTGTATTTTCGAGTATTTGCAAGAAAGTGGCGTGATTCTTGTGTTGCGCCACAAAGCAATGAATACAATGGCTCATGTGGCGGAGTCAACACTGGCAATTTCACTTTACCATTAAGGCAGCATAATCCAGGCGTTTCTCCGGAAAACTTTAATGCACCACAATACTCGCAAACAACGTCCATTTGCCCAATGCAAACGCTAGGATGCAAGCTGTAATCATTGCTGCAATCGTATCGAAACGCTGCTCGATTCAAATCAGCTAAATATCTTGTTCTGCGTCGCAAATTATCTATTTGTTGCCTTCTGTTGTTCGCTCGACGATTCTGCATTGCCAACCGAGCTGTTTCACGGGCTGCTTCACTTTGCTCTCGTGATTGAGAAGCACGAAGTCGAGCCATACTATCACGGCGCTGTTCACGTGCAATTTCTTGTTCTTCTTCAGTCCTTTCATTTGCAGTATTTTGTATTCTTCTTGCATTACGGCTTTGTCGGGAAAGATTCGATCGTCTTGGTCGCGGCATTATTAATTAAACTTCACTTCACTTCAATCCACTTGTTAATTATTTATTTAATAGAAAAAGTTTTAATATTGATTTCTTACAAATATCAAATTGTCATCCATACGTCATTACATAGCTGTCATTTTACGTCAATTACATAGCTGTCATTTGCGTTTTGTTATTCCAAGTCTGATTCTTTTTTGTTATACCACGTTTTATAGTGACTGACGTTTCATGTCAAGTCACACGGGAACGCTGTCGAACGGGATAAAAAGTATCCTATGTCCGTCTCCTGGCTCTAAGCTACTCCCTACCAATTTTCAGCCAAATCTGTTCTGCCGTTCTTGAGTTATAAGTGGTGTAACTAACACGACTTTCTTTTATATATATAGATTATATTTGTTTTTGTATGTATCAGAGGCGGATCCAGGGACGAATTTTTGGAGGGGAAATTTATTTGTTCAGTGTTTTGGTCGAACGCGTCAATTACAGATTATGTAATCACGCAGGGTATACCCAGCTTATCTTGCAATACAATTTTATTCGTTTTAATTTTAAACGAAAATATTTCGTTTGAAAGTATCGTGACAAGTTAAAATAAAGTTACTGAAAAATTTTGGGAGGGGAAATTTCCCTTTCCGTGGATCCGCGCCTATATAATCGCTTACACACATACATATCCCCCTCCCCCCAAACAAATCGTCTCTGGATCCACCCCTGCAAGTACATCCCATTTGCACACATCAGGATTTTAATTCTTGTCTAAGACAACTTTTACGTCGATAACAAAAAGTGCAAATGTGCTCACGCGAAAATAGATTTAAAAAAATCCAGCAAACAAAACAATATACGAAGTTAGAATAAATGGTCGATATTCTCAGCACAGGCGCGGAGTTCTGCCGAAGAAAACTAATAGCAGCACGCTGCCCCATCCTACTCTCAGAACCCCCACTCTTCCTGAAGCTTCCATTGTCTCGTATGCATCAGCTACGGACGGAGTTGCGATAGTCCACGATGCAACCCATTCTAAAAACGTACTGTATCTTTCGCTTAAGCGGGCTTAAAACTAAATTCATCCTCAAAATTGCGCTGGTGGTGTGCACAAATTAAACAAGTCGATACTTAGCAAGCTTAATACTTTCTGCAACTTTTCCCGTGGCTGTTTTTTCTGGGGGCGAGCACCGCCTTAGAACACCAAGGAGCAGACGCCACTGGTCTCTACTGCATTCCTTCCAACGCGCGCCGCTGGCAGCGGCACCTTCCGGCATGCCTGCAAGGGTTGTAGCCGAAAGATAACCACACATCCATGGACGCTACATCCTTGCTAAATATTTAACCGGGACACTTGTAGGCGTCCCAGGAACATAAAAATCATTAAATGTTAAGGGCGGGCGGGGGTCAGTGCGGCGTCGCAGCCTAAAATTTTAGCTTGGGATTTCCCAGGATTCATCTTCGCCAAGGGAGGGTGGCGAAAGGGAGACTGGGCTGCCGCCGGCAGGTGCTGCAAGTCGGTACTGGATCCACCTCGATGAGAAAGAACCATTAAGTCGACCAACTTTAGAGCATCGCATTGGGAGGTTTGATAAAAAGAAAACTTCAATGTGGTATTAGATTTAAATTAATGGTTTATTAACAAAACAATTTTATATTTTTACAATTACTTTCTATTTAGGCAAATTTATTTACATTAATTATATTTTCTTTAGTTCCGCATAGTTTTTGTTGTTTTGTTTTTTTCAGGGAGGCCATAGGGTTTGTCTTCTTCCGGGGCCCACCGCTGCGGCAGTTGGGCAAAGCGGGAGCAAACGCAGTTGTGCGACACGCGTCGGTTCGGAAGCCACGAGCGCAATGTTGGAGGACGGAGTCTGTTCTATCGGGGCATTCCGACCTTAAAGCTGCCTTTGCAGATCTCATGATGCAGGTCGCTTCAGCGATATACTTTCCGCCACATGGTGATGTAAAGCGTTCATTAATGATCCCTTAAACATCCTTAATTTTGTTTAATTCCCTCAGTATGTTCAACTTATAAAGCCCTTTTTACGAAAATTATGTTGGTTGGCCAGTCATATATCCCATCAGGTTTGCCCCATATACCTAAACGTTAAAACATATATAAGGAAAATCTTTTATTTTGACAATCTGGTATCGGTATACTTCTAGAACAAGATTACGAGAAGTCGATTCTCTGAAAAGGCCTACACCCACCTTAATCTTATTCAACGACAGACTTCCATGGGCTACCGCGGACAACTAGGCGAAGAGGGGCACGGTTTTCGATTGGGGATGTTAAGAGATCAGATAATGACCACACTCCTCGTGTCCTACTGATCTTCGAACACATTCCGACATTTCGTTAATGAGCCAAGTGGGCGCATGCGCTCACGGCCTTCCGCAGGCGAACGTCCCCGCTGCTCGACTCTGCGACGCTGAGTTTATCTGCTCTACGGCTGGAAGGGGTTCTGGGACGCCTATCTTGTTCTCATCTGCGAGAGCGAAAAACCATATATTTGGAAATGAAGATGCTAGTCATTAGCAATGCCACGACGCGTAATTGCGGCCCCGCTTTGGCAGCGGGCAAAGTACGAGTCTTCGCCAAGACCAGTCGTGCGGGGGGAAACGCGGTCACTAAAGCTCCGAAAGCCCCGCAAATGCCATCGCGCCATTCAGTTGCCAAGTGCTGCAATAGCTTCATCGTCACTGCAGAAATACTTTAAAGGCCTCCGTGTGACCCCAGAAACGTTTTCGGTAGGCGACAGATGAAACACGTTGGTCACATTCAAACGAGGCCATCACGGTAGCCTGCAGTTCATTTCCGTTAGTCTATTTCATCAAATTTAGAATACACATTTACTAAATGACAAGTCAACGTAGCATAACTACCATAATAAACTAATACTTTTCTGCAGAAGTGTAAAGCAGTGCACAAAAGCGAAAACTCGAAACAATTTCTGACCGGAAAAATTAACATTTAAGAACATATACGAGTACTGAACAAACCTTTCGAAGAACAAGCATCCCTCTTCCGTTCCACGATATTAATTTTTTTTAACCATATTCACAATTTCTAATAAATTTTGTTTAAGTAGTTGAAAAGTTGAAGTATCTTTAACCATGAACATTTTTTTAATTTAAACATTTTGTAACTGTCCAATAAAATCAGATAGAGAAGGCATAATTATGTATTCACAGTATTGTCATTTTAATTGTTTTCTTTTCATTTAATTATTTTTACACTTTTTTTGACCTGGTATAGCATATTTTTATGCTTGTTTCCCCTTTTTGCTTTCTTGCCTTCAAGAAGGTACTTTTTATTCAAAGAATCTTCTCACTATTTTAACTCTAGGATATTAGGGCGTGCAAGATCAAGGTTCCAACACAAGTTGCAAGGGATGTTAATGTGTAGCATTGCTGCATCCACATCAGCAATAATTTGAGCATTGCAGTACACAAAGAAGGCACCGACTCCTAATTAGTTCAAGAACTTTATCACAACTTCAAAAGTCACAAAGTTGTGCATTAACATTTGTCAGTGAAATGAAGTTAGTATTTGTATATTATACTAATTTACGTTTTAGCGACTACTCGCGACCAAAACACAAATAGAATCATGTGGCAGGAACACATTGTCCGAGGCCTTTTGAAGTATCGTTTAAAGCTCTCTTCAATCGTCCTTGTTCTCACCAGTGTTGTACCTTCATGCTGGAAACCAATAGTTGACCAGTAATAAATGGCCCTTGCCCACCAATAGTTGGGAAGAGTCATTTTAACTAGGACTTGCGACATTAAACATGCTCTCTCTTTTGATTCAATATACAGAAACAAGGAGAGTATTGAGTGTACAGCATTATTGCGTATTAATAAATCATTTTCACAAAGAACATACAAATAATTAATGCATCCTTTTAATTTGGAAATATGAAATAAATGTTGAACACACGATTGCTATTCACAACTTGGTACTCAAACCTCCCGTCTATGACATAGCACATTTTAGACAAAATCATTACACTTAAAATTGTAACATTCTTTCATCTACTTGGGTATCCTACTATGTTACTTCCCTTACAAACCACTCTTTACAAATTCAATTTTCACACAATGGACCTTCAAATGGAATGTAGAATAAAGAATATGAGGGGGGGGGAGGGATGATTGTCTGGGCTTCATTGAATGCAACTGTGAGAAAAAAATAATTTTCCTGAGAAATCGCTACATAATTATGAAATTCAATACTTAATGCATTTTTATTATTTCTTTGTATCAATGAGGATTGTTAGCATTGCTGACAATAATACTTCAAAATGTCAAAAAACCAAAGATTAAATGGATTTGATACATTCGGTCAACTGTTGTGAACCCCTACTCTTCCCACACCCATCATCATCAAATCAAGAAAAAGGTGAAAAAGTAGAATTCATTGTAACTGGTTTTATTAGGTTTTCTCACACTCTTTTAGTCGATAAAATTTTGGGCTTTATGTGAGTAAATAAAATCCAGATTAAATAGCAGCATACAACTCATTCCTAAAACTTTCAATTTGACTCTCGACATGGGTAGAACAGATACTTCATGGCTTCATGATATTGAGGGCCTGCTTGTTCCCCTGCTGACTCGTAACACCCACCCTCAAGCCACTGTAACATATCAGAGCACCCTGTTGGGAAGGCTTGGACAGACCAGGAGTTATCCTGTGGCATCTCGTGTACATTCCAGATACTTAAATCCTATTGTACATTACTACCAAAGATGCTGCAGTGTGAAGCATAAATGAATTACAATCCAGACATTTGTATCCTGTTAATAAACTGGCATTAAGTCGCAGTGTCTTGGACAAGATTAAAACCAAAATTGAATCGTATGTAGCAAACACGACTAACACCTAACTTTAGTCAAATAGTATATTAGTCTGTTGCTATGGAAAGTAAAACTTCAATTAGTTAATCATACCCAGGAGTTGAAATACTAACATTATTGAAGACTGGTAATTACTCACGTAAACTGGGTCGTGGTTGATTGCATTACATTACTCCAAGTTCGCAGTGCATTTAGTTTCCACTGCTAGAGAATGGAGCTATAACTTGTACTGTAAACTTGTAATGTTCTGACTACAATTAAACCAATAATTGAACAAAAAGTAAAACTGTAGTCTTTGGCTACAGGCAGAGATACATACTGGGTTATAGCAGGAACTTCACAGAGGCTGTAAAACTGCAGGACTTTCTCTTTGTGCCAAAAATGACAATATGAAATCTCATGGATGTATATGGTAAGTGTTTAGCCAGCAACTGTACATAGGAGACATTAACAGAAGAAGCGCGAAACCTTGGTAACAAAATAAAATTTTTTTGGAGTATTCTCTCAATCCAGCTATGAACTTCTCCAAATAGTCAAACAAAGATATGTATTAACTTCAGCACTCCAGGATTTTAAGCAATTGAGCATCAAAAACTGGTGCAGACACTCAAAGTTTTAATGTCACAAGAGGAAAAGGAACTTTTTTCTGCAGATGTATGGATAAGTGGGAAAATGTTCAGACAGCGAATTTGCTGTGTTATGTTTAATAAATATATTAACTCTATGCTCATATAGCACTAGATAAAAACATTTTCATTAATTTTTATTTTCATTATAGAACAAACCATTGGCCCTTTGGAAAGTTCAAATATGGAAACAGATATTAATTTCATGAGTCCTCTTCTAATATAATGCTGAACAATATACTTCTTTGACATTTTTACTGCTTATAGAACAAGAAATGCACCAACAGGCTTCTTATATGGGCATCAAACATTATATATACGACACTAGTTGTGCAGATAATAGATCACATCTTTAGCAAAGACCATGCGTATTGCTCTTTTAACAATTGAGTGATTCTTTGGTCAACTAAAGAACCACTACCTTCCCTGAAATATGATGGTAAAAATGCAATCCGACATGCAAATAAAATAAATGTCTGCACTATGACTGCATCGAAGTTTTAGAAAGTTGGCCTTCTGAAAAAGAATATCCTATTAATGTACAGATGACTCAACCACTTAGCAACAAATCACACAAACTTTTTTCTATGTACACATTTCTTTACTTCAATTTCTTTGAACAAATTTGAGAAAGTTAAGTGAACTGGCAGTAACAGCCACCCCAGAAAAGTGTAGTTCTATACAGGTACATTTGTTCCTCTTTCACTTGAGGTCTATTTCAGAACTTTCAACGTGAAATGGTCTGATAAACTGTCCATGTTCCACAACAGGGGTCTGCTCATCTTGATTATCAATTCGAATACGAATTCTATTTTGGTCGTGGAGAGGTCTAGGAAGTGACCTAGGGACATCACCGTTTTGTGGCGATGCTGTAGGGGTGGTTGTTATTGATGAATATGGAACATATATTCTCACAATATCTGGGCTAGGTGCATGAGGAGTAGCGCGAGGGGTGGAATGACTTGATGCACCTCGCTGAATAACACTAGTGTGACCAATTCCTGACCCAACCGAACTGGCACCATCTCCACTACCATCAGATGCATTACTATGAGTGTCCAAACTGTTATCAAGGACTTGTGACCGTGTTGTAGTAGAAAAGACAGATAAATCTGCTGTGGAAGTCACACTTGTGTCAGCCAATGATCGCCGTGAACTACTGTGATGGCAGTCAAGTAGAGAGCTTGCATCATCAATACTTGGATCAAATGAGAATTTTGAACCTGAAAAAGAAATAAACTCTCAGAAATTTTTATTTCATCTTCAAAATACTAACATGTATGAACATATACACACACACAAGATTTTTGTGAATATTAAATCTTATTCAGGCAAAGTGCTCTTGCAGAACACTTTGAATGCTTCGGCTAAATGGTGTTCAAACAATGATCTCCATCTTAATTCCAGCAAAATATGTAAAGCGATTACTTTCACTAGATCTAATATTTGATTCTAAAATAACTAACATATGAAGCATATTATCACCAAATCAAACCAGATCTCGCGATTTGTAAAACAAACCTGCCATGAATTGAAGTCCAAAATAATTTTTGCGTCCCTTTAATGCTTGAGAGACCACTACTGATATATTCATCAGTAGTTAGGTATCCCTTCTTTGGAACTCTTATCTAAACAGGAGTATATCCCACACACGTTTTTTAAATAGTTGCTTAATATTTGGAACTTACTGATACTTTTATTTATTAAAAGTATTCTAACATTGTGTGTGGTTAGATTTCCCATCACTGAAATTTTTTAAGGAGGTATCTAAACTTAACATCCTGTATAAAAAAATATTGTTGGTACCATCGATTTTCCACTGTTACTCAAATTAATAAATTTTAAAAACCATAGATTTAACTCTAGGAGTAACAACATCTTTGATGTTAAATTGTACAAATTGTATTAGTACTACCAACAACCCCCTTGAACAGAATGTGTAATTTGGCCAATAAAGCTAATAATACACTCAACAGTATTTTCAGAGCAGTTTCTGTGAACAATGCAAGAGATATATTACTTCAATTTCAATCACTTTTACCGATATTAATTTTGTAATTGTACTTTGTACTTTAGACTTACATAACTCAACGAGTTACTCCTTGTGTTGTTACCTTTTGTAAATGAAGGACAAATTGTATGTATATTTGAAATAAAAATTAAATAATCACATGGGAATTATAATATAAATAACATTATGATACAAAAGTATTACATTTGTTTAATTTCCTTTATCAGAAGCACCTAATTATGATGGAAGAAAGAATTTATCATGTAAGTTAACAACAAGCATCACAACAATTTAATACAAAAGTAAAATAAACCCTGAAAATAAATTAGACAGTGCAGAAATTAAACAAAACTTGACATTTCCCTAAGAACAACTATGTCTTAGGGACCATTCTCTTAGCAAAATGAGTACTTCAATAAGTGTAATGAGAATTAGTAATACAGAGGCACTGCTTTCAAAAGAATGCAGCAGTAACCTGAAATTTGGTTTCAAAATGTTGTGTAAGCTTCTTGACCAAAATCATGAAATAAATTCCACGGTGGTAGCAGATATCTTGTGGTAATCCATAATATGGTAAAGGAAATAATCTCCTCAAAAGGTTTAATAATTTTTGTTAATTATTTTCCAGAGTTAACTTTTGAGAAAACAGATTTCCCATCCTCAGTGATCTCTAGCAAGGAGGAGAAATGAAAACATTAACACAAGTTGAACACCCAAAAAAGGGAGGGTACAGTGAATTTAGTGGAAAAAACAAACAAATAATATCATCAATACAAATTGAAAATATTTACTGTCCAAGCAACATGGATCACCCATGAATGTTCACAACATTTTCTTTTCTGTTTTACATTCCTGTATGTAAAGCAGTCATTTTTTAAGTCTGTTTATGACCACCCTTTTTTCTCTTCTATTCCCCACCCCCTTTCCCTCAATTGGTAGGTTTCCTCTTCTTTCATTCCACAAGATGGCTGCCATCTAGCTGTAACCAGCATGTTTTGCAGTTTTCATATTTTTTTGACCATGTTGTGAACATTCATGAGTGATCAATGTTGCTTGGGCAGTAAGTATTTTCAATTTGTATTTATATAATATTATGTTTGTTTTTTCCACTAAATTCACAGTACCCTCCCCTTTTTTGTGTGTTCAACTTGTGTATTAATGTTTTCATTTCTCCTCCTTGCTAGAGATCCACTGATTATAGGAAAAGTGTTTTCCTGAAAGTTAACTCTGGAAAATAATTAATAAAAATTATTAAACCTTTTGTGGAGATTATTTCCTTTACCATATCATGAAATAATTTGTTGTTGCGCAACAAAATGGATTCAGTACATAAGCAATTCCCATGTGGGGAAGGAATGACTGAGCAATCTTCCTCTTTGTGAGAACAGGCTAAAAGAAGCAGTACATGCAAAGGAGAGAGGGAGAGATCGGACACATTTTTGGAAATTACTTCAGACAACATGATAAAGACCATACATGCTTATAATTTTCTTTTTCATTTGGGAAGCTATGTTTCTGATTGTGGATACTGGGTGTATGATGTGCTTGGCATGTTCCAAAGAACTCCAATATGTTAAGAAACTCCATCTGCACGTGACTTGTGTCTGTGTATAAAAGGAGCATCAAGAAGACTGAGCCAAAATCATTAATGAATTTAAAGATTACTTAGAAGACTTAGTGCAACTGAATGGAACTTTAATGAATCAGCTGCATGATTTACTTGCAAATCGTGTATTCACATTCATAAACTGTATTCACTTAGCGATGGTTCTTTTGTAAAACTGTTTCACCTATGCAGCAATGTCCAGAAAAACGGCCAATTGGCTGCTAGAATTTCATGCATATTCAGCAACATTCAAGGTAGTGAAGAACTCTCTCCACTCACAAAAAGTAGTAAAACATGTTACAGAAAACATTGCTGGCTAAGAGTTTTCAATCCAAACTTTGGTTACCAGTAACTAGATTTCTTGTTCTATATACTGAAGTTCCGTAAGAACAAAAATAATACAGAAATCACGAAAAACATGTGCCCTTTAACATTAAAATGTGCCCTTCCAGTAAATGTTAACTCTTGTTACTAATGTTGCACATTGTGAGAAAGTGTTTTCCAGTATTAAAGACTCAGGAGAAACTATATTAATTATAAATCGTATAATGAATACATGATACTTATTGTGCTAAAATATTATTACTGTGATCAGTAAAAATGTAATTTAATAGGCAAGTTTAAATGGAATTACAGCACTTGTTGTCATCTATTTTATTTATTTATTCATAGGTAGGTGACTCGTGGACATTGTGCTAGCTTTCTATGGTGCGATCCCATGTTCAAATACTGGTATGGTCAAAAATAGAGCTGTAGCTTTTTAATATAATTGTCTCAGCTTCTATAGTTGTATGATGAAAGAAAAGCCTAGACAGGCCATGCTCAATAAGAGATGGGAATATGTTGTGCTCGCGCAGTTAAACAGAATGAAGATCAACATGCTAGGAATTGGATCAAAAGAAGCGAGCCATATCCATGTACAATAAAAGTGAATTTTTCCATCCCTATTAAGATCTTCACTAGTTTGAGAAACACCCCATGAATTTCGTTTAACAACAATTCCATTCACATCACATCTGTCTTTCCAAATGGGAAGAAAAAAAAGGTAAACAAGACAAGAAGAATCTTCCACTTCAAGAGTGGAAAAATCCATCAATAAGGTAGAAGAGCTGGATTCTTGATCAAAACTCGTGTTCATACAATATAATCTAAACAGAACTCCAACTTCACTCTTAGGTCCCACAAAAATTGCATTCAAAGATAGAGGGATTACTAGTAGCTATGGAAAAAAGAAAATGGCAACAGTAGTTAAATTAGATTTGTGTGTCATTATTTAATTACATATTAATGAACTTAAGTTTTCTTAAACACACGTTTTGTGTAAATAGTCATGAGAAATAGAGTTTATCTTGGCTTTGCTAATATGTCCTATGTACACTGAAATTCAATTTGCTTTAGTGCCTACACTTTTCAGCAGCTGGAAAAAACCTGAAGACAAATGTAGGAAATAAAACGTGTTTTATTTCCCTATGTGAACATTTTTCTATAAAAGGGTGCATTTTTTGAGTTACAATCTGAGAAGAAAATAATGTTTGTCAAATTTTTTACATGTTCTATATAGCCATGATGACCATATGTTTTAAGAAAATCGAGGC
The DNA here is from genome assembly GCA_038098605.1 of Gryllus longicercus. Classification (NCBI taxonomy): domain Eukaryota; kingdom Metazoa; phylum Arthropoda; class Insecta; order Orthoptera; family Gryllidae; genus Gryllus; species Gryllus longicercus. The sequence goes on along the minus strand of JAZDUA010000536.1, from coordinate 31,439 downwards.
ATTCCCAATTATGTTGAAAGACTGTTTACGTGTCTCCTTTCAAAACCCTCAGGTCCCGAATAATTTAATTATAGGTGTAAAAAATTAATTAAAAAATCTTTATATTTACATTGAGATTTTTCTTAGGCTATTTAATTACATAAATATAGGTAATATATAATTTCAAAAGTTTGCAAAGGAGAGAACATGTTTTATAGAATCACAAAATTTGTCTACAATTTGTCATCGAAAACTAATTTTGAAAAGGTAACACGAACTGAACCTGGCAAAAGTATAAATTTATTCTTGGTTTCCAGCCCAGCTCTAGCACCTGGCTTGGTTTTGGCAGTGAATGATTTGGCTGTTCTGGCAACAGTGTTACTTCTCTCCTTCAGATAGTCGGCAGATAGTTCAATTTGGCAATTGCTCGTCAACTAAGCACTGTACTCCAACAAGTTTTCTTTATTGTTTGTTCAGCATTTTGCTCTCCTGTTTTATTTTTGTTAACACGAGTAGTGATAATAAGGGCAAAAAACATGTTTTGTAAAATAACAAGTTAAAAAGTAGTAAGATCCCTTCTTAAAGATATGTGACAATACTTACTGTGTAAGTGAGATTAATATTGCCAATAGTGGACTCTCAGACATTACGCATATCGAGACTGAAACATGACTGCTGGAGTAAATGCAGCAGCCATGACAACTTTGATGAGAAAGATTATCATTTGGGCAAATGATTTTGCCCAAAATAAAATTTTAGGAAAATAAGCGGTTTTTGCATATTACACTGCAAAACAATTATAGCTTTAGATCGTCTGGTTGTACTCCTCAACTATTCCAAAAATATTTGCAACAAAATATTCGGGCAAGGGTGAAAAATGAAGCCATGGTAAAAAATGTTTTAGCCCCAGTGTGCCAAAGGCAGTTGTAACAGGAAATAAGTAAAACGTCTTGTTTTACTGTGATGGTCAATAGCTCAAATCATGGTGCTGAAAACTTGGTCCAAACATTGAAACATTTTTATGTCACTAGTGGTATTAACGTTAAAGTACTAAAGCTTGAAACATTCCCTTGGGAAAGAAGTGTTTATCTAGACAAGATTGCATTATTGATTTTGAGCTGGAATGGTCTGGTTGAAAAATTAGTTTGTATGTAAGCAAATCACACTAATGAAATTTCAGGGGCGCAAAAAACCTCTTTCTTTTCTTTCCAGTTAATGCCAAGGTAATAATAGTGAAATTGTTGAAGTTTGTTTTGTATCTACACAATTCATGAGGCAGAACTGAAGGAGATCTGCCAAGTCATTGATGTTGAATACCAAAAGCTGTTTGTCTTACTCTAACACACAATGGCTCAAACATATACTTACTTTAGAACATGATTTACAAATGACAGAGCGACTCGAACTATTTTTCTGCCCAGGATAATCCTCCTGTGGTTTTAAACTCATTTTTTGAAGACCAAATGAATTGTAGCTTAGATTCCTACACAACTGCGCATCAGTTTTCAACAAAGGTGTAGAAAACACGAAGGGAATGAAGTATGTGCAACAGATGAAGTATGTGAATATTTGAATTTACAAGAGATATTGATTGAAAGAAAACAATCATTTCCATCAACGAGTCAAATTGTCTAAATTGAATTAAAGAGGCAGCTAAAATTGAAAGAAGTAGAAGAAAGTTGGACTCTTTTTGAAGATAGTTTGCCACCAGCTTCATCTTATGATCTCTTCAAGAAACTGAAGTGTGATGAATACATAACAATCCAGACTACTTTGACAGAAAGTAGGACAAACCAGAAGCTTTCACCAGAGTAGGTGATTACTTTCAAATCCTGGGACATGATCAGAGATGAGATAAATCTTCCTAATCCTAAGATGTTTGTTGAATTTGTTCTATTCTTACCAGTAACAAATGTTCTGGTTGAGTGGGCATTTTGATTGATAAACATTGGCGGAGAGTGCACAATATCTGTTGATCATGTACAAGAAATTTAAATAATATTAATGAACTGTTTACAACCATGGATGGAAATTTATTAGATCATCAACTACAGTGTGTGTGTTTTTTTTATTTTGACCAGCAGTTATCACCTCGTTTAATAACAAAGTGATAAAAGGTCCTTATTTGTACTTATTTACTAAATCCACTCTACCTACCAATACACACGGTTATACAATCCTCCTCCTTCCACCTTGTGAAAATATTTTATTTTCAGTTTAATAATACAGATTTCATGGCTAATGAGGATTGGGCATTTTAGAAATAAGAAATGTGGCCTTGAGTATTGACTTGAAAAAACATTGTGCCAATTTTCACTAAGAGCACTATGATCACCACAGCTTTAGTGTCTAAACTGCTTGACTGTTGAAAAATTCAAATGATTTAATGTAATGTATTTGTGTATTGAAACCTTTCTCTCCAAGAGTGCAAAGTTTTCAAGATGTAAGCGAATGCTGTAAAAAAAACGAACTTTCTGCAGTTATTGCACAATGCACATTTATGGGATAGCAAATTTTAAATTCAGATTCAGCATTTCCAAAAGAGAAAATATCTACATTTCCCTCAGGCAAACTACCATGTGACTGGACCAATAGTCTTCTGTCTCCAAGTCACATGCAATTTGCATTGTAATTGTGTTTATTTATTCTTACTGGCTCACATTTATTCCTCTTAATTCGTAAAATCAAACTCAAATATGGAGAAACAGATCCACAGTTATGGTCTGCAGGCGGGCGTCAGTTATCTTTATCCTAGTTACAATGTAATTAGAAAGTTACAAGTGCAACATTAACAGCTTACCACTTAAACCATCACCTATAGATATTCTGGAATCCTTGCTCCCACTAGTGGTAGAGTGTTCAGCAACAGCTGCATCTCTTCTCAAAACAACACTATCCTTGGCAGCCCGCTCAACAGCACTGAACTCATTGCTCCTCCTTCCCACTTTGCGCTCGAATGTCGGTTCAGTGAAAAGGCCAAAGGGTTGCTTGGGAAGCTCAAGCTGTGGTGGGGGCCCAGCATAATCTAACTTTGCACGCTTTAGGATGGACATGTTTTGTTCCAAATTCATCATAACCACATCATCATCAAAACCAAAATCAATTTCTAATTTCACCTGAAAAGAAAACATACACAAATTAAATTAGAAGTGAGAAAGACACATGAATGTAAAAAAAGATTACGTAACAAATTCTGTGAGACTATTCTCAGTGTGAAGAGGAGAGGGGATGAGAACTCTGGCATCAACAGGAGGATAGTTTTATAACTTGCTGTCAAAAATTTCTCACTTTCTGATTCTTTCTTAAATTCAGTTTACCAGGAAACAATAGGTTTATGAGCCCACAAAACACTTTAAAGAACACTCCCACTGAGCAGTGTTGATTAATTGTTTTGATTTAACACCCTCTTAACCTTATTCCAACCAGGTTTTTGAATGGCTAGTTACGGTCAGGGGTAGGCAGATTCTACCCACCTTATGTATCTCATGAGATAATTAACTGAATTACATGAATTTTTTTAAAATAGCACTGTAAATCATGATAATCATTTTGCATCATTAAATTATTTTTCCATTATGGCACTTATCCACCATTTTGCATTTTTAGAACGTGTAATTATTACATGTTATTAATTATTATGTACCTATGTAAATGGCTAAATTACATGAAATAAAAACTCAATTTTTATGTTTACAATTTATTGACATAATTGATGCCAGCTGGAAACATAGTTTCTCTAAGTTTACTAGCATAGAGAATATTCAGGTAAAACTGTTGCACCTAGTGGCGGAAGGCTGGTCTCTAGCCACAAAAGAACCGGAATCTAAAGTTAACCACACAGATGAATTTAGAAGACGTAGGCCGGCAACCAGTTTTAATTGTGGGGAAATGGGTAATTTTGCATAGGCAGTGCTCGGAGAGGAAGAGCGTGGATAAACTAAATCACGTGGCCGACACACTAGTTCAAGCAACATTGAATCCTTTCACATGCATTGAAAAATAAAATAATTTTTCCGTTTGAATTCTTCATGATACCGGACCCAGTTTTATTTATTTATTTACAAGCTTACAGGCTTATAGCCCAACAATATTACATTATATATATAGTTCATATACAATATATTTACAATCAACATTTCAATATAGATAGTTTTGCCTTATTTTTGAAGGAAAAAAAAGATGGTATTTTAAGGGACGGACATAGTGTGTTGTTGCCTATTCGCGATAGTCTGCTTATTGGAGAGTATAGGCCGTACGATGATTTGTATAAAATAGTTTTAAATGGTTTTACATTTCGAAGACTGTATAATTGGTCATTGATGGTAAATAAAGATTTCAATTTATTACATTGTATTTTGTCATTCATTATTTTATACAGAGTACAAGCATCAATATAATGTCTATATGATTCTAATGTACTAAGATTAGTTAATTTCATTATGTCTGTATAGTTATGACTTATTGATGGATTTGGTAAATGTGCTTTAAACGATGCATATGCTAAAAATTTATGTTGAACTCTTTCGATTCTATTTATATGAGTGTTGAAATAGGGAGACCATAATGTAGAACCATAAGTTAATATAGGTTTAATTAATGAATTGTACAATGTTGTAAGCGTATCAATATTTTTGAACTCACCGCTGTGTCTTTTAACAAAACCTAAAGTTCTGAGGCCTTTACTAGTTATGTAATCGATATGGTCGATAAAGTTCGCTTTTGAGTTAAAAATGATGCCCAGATCTTTAATTTGAGTCTCTCGGTCTAAGTATATGTTATTAATTCCATATCGAAAATTGATTACAGATTTACTTTTTGAGAAGCTCATAATTTTACATTTTTCAACATTTAGTTTCATATTGTTGTTTTCACACCAATTTACCAGATTAAAAAAATCATTTTGTAATTCAGTACAGTCAGATTCGCTTTTAATTACACGATAAAATTTGCAGTCATCTGCGAAAAGTAAAAATTTACTATTTGTGAAGGACGTATAAATATCGTTTATATACAAGATGAACAAAAGTGGACCAAGATGTGATCCCTGAGGGACTCCGGATGTTATCTTCATTTTTTTTGAAATAAAAGATTTGTATTTCACATAATGAGATCTATCTCTCAAGTATGAGTGGAACCAATGGAGCAATGGGCCTGTTATACCTATATTTTTTATTTTTTCTTCAAGTAATTCAAACGAAACTTTGTCAAACGCTTTTGAAAAGTCAGTGTATATTACATCAATTTGCAATCCATTCTCCAAAGCTTCTATGATATCATTATAAAAAAGTAGCAAGTTTGTTAAGGTTGATTTCCCATTCACAAATCCATGTTGCTCATCTATTATAAATGAATTAATGTATGGTTTAATATTTTCGGTTATTATTGCTTCGAACATTTTTGGAATAACATTTATCAGAGAAATCGGTCTATAGTTTTTTACGTTTGTTTTTTCACCTGATTTGTGAATGGGAGTAATATAGCTTTCTTTCCATTTATCGGGAAATATTCCCTCTCGTAGTGATTTATTAAAAAGATCACATATTGGCTTATATAGAATAGATGCACATTTTTTCAAAAATTTAGATGGGATTCCGTCTGGTCCGGTAGATTTATTTTCATCTAATGTTAACAGTTGATGTAGTACTTTACCATATGTAATTTCAATGGACGGTATCTGGGTTCTGATATTGCACGGATTAGAGTTATTGATGCGATTTTGGTTAGTTACTAAATTATTATTTTCTGGTTCAAATACAGATAAAAAGTGGTCAGCTAGAAGATTAACTCCTTCTAGTCCATTATTGCTCATTTGATCTCCTAATGTAAGGATAGATGGTAACCCGGAGTCTTTCTTATTATTATTAATGAATTTATAAAAAGTTTTAATGTCTGATTTAATTTGATATTCAGTGTTATGTACGTATTTATTGAAACATTCTCGTTGAAGGGTTTTTGTACGAATTCTAAGCTGTGAGAAAATATTATAATTTTCTGTGTTGGAATTTCTTTTGTAATTTTTATGAGATTTATACTTTGTTTTAATCAATTCTTTTAGTTCAGGAGAATACCATACAGGATATTTGGATGATCTTATAATTTTTTGTGGGACATGTTCTTTTATAATTGTTTGCAATGTTTGATAAAAATGTTCAAGGGATAAAAGTATATTACTATTTAGAATATCATTCCAGTCTACTTGTATTAAATTGTTTATTATTTCAGAATAATTTGCTTTGTCAAAATCGTATGTTTGAAAATTAAATTTCAGATTTTGTGAATCCTCATTATTGCAAAAATCTATATCAAATGTCAATGGAGGATGGTAGAAATCAGGTGAGATTAAGGGGTCTATGGATATGTCAAGATTTTCTACTTGTCCGTTTGAGAATATCAAATCCAGAAGTCCTCCTACATGATTATGTTTATCATTGTATTGTTTTAAATTTAAGAATCCGAAAGAGTCCGAGATAGAGATAGCGTTTTCATAAACTGTTTTTATATAGTCAGGGTTGGACAATAATGTCACTCCATGATTAAGATTTAACCAATTCATACCTGGAAGATTATAGTCTCCCGCCATTACAATTTTATGATTTTGATTTTCCAACAATTTTTCTACATCGTCACAGTGTTTTCGATAGAGGTCAGGTGAAGCTCTGGGTTGCAAATAAATTGCACCGATAATTAATGTATCATTTTTTGTTTTCATTGTTATGAAGAGTTGTTCAATATCGTTATGTATTATTTGATTTTTGTAACTAGAATATTCTTTATTAACCGCTATTAATACTCCACCACCTCTATCGCAATCACTTGTGTCCGAGTTTCTATCCTTCCGGTAAATGTTAAAGTTCCTGAGTCCCATCTCTGCATTGTGGTAATTGTCATTTAGCCAAGTCTCAGTAAGAATGATGACATCACAGCTGTCTGATTGGTGGTAGATATCCTTCAGTTGATGAAATTTGGTTCTAAGGCCTCTTACATTTTGGTAGTAGATCCGGATTTTGTTGGGCTTGTTGATGGGTTTTTTGAGTTTAATGATTTAGAGAGATCAATATCTACTATTTTTGGACAACCTTTTATATATTTAATAGTTTTTTGTTGACCACCTTCAATTGAATTGAGACGTTCCAGTTCATTTTTGAGAGACAACATATGTTTTCTCTGTTGTAAGGTTTTGTCTGAGGAAAACCCAATAGGTCCTTTATAGAGATTTTTACGTTTCAGGATACTTGTTACAGTTCGTGGATCGTCTAGTACAACTCTCAATGGACGTGGTTTATTACTGTTTTTCTTTCCAAGTCTAGCTGTCATTATTATGTTAGGACAATTATCATTAAACAATGAGAGTGTTTTTGTTACATTTTAAAGTGTTTTTTGTAAGTAGCAAACATGTGACGAATGAGCAGATGAGCGGGGAATCTGTTTCGGTCATGCAAACACACTATGCAGAACCAAATTATCTGCCGGTGGCACACGTCATGTTACATGGCCCTTTTGTCAGGTTCTTTACAAAGGCAGCCACAGTGATGAGTAATTGCTAGCTCGATTACTCTTTATTAAGTAACTGTACGGCCACCTTGATTGATGATGTTTAAGAGCAGGGTTGTTGAAGCACAAATAGCATGTGCCGTGCAGACAATGTCACAGATTCAGAAATGTTGCGTACGGCTTCGCCGGAACGCCAAGAGCGTGAGCAGTTGCCACCAGCGTCTAACGTCATGGACAGGGCAGAGGAACCGTTGGCGGGTGAAGAAAACAAGGAAAGCGACGCATCAGAAGTGGACGCAGGGATAGTAAATCTATTAAAACGTAGCAAACGCTACGAAACGTTTGTAATCCCAACATCTACTGAGGTAGTGTGTCACGACATGGCAAATGCACATTTGGGGGTAACAAAGAGCAAGGATTCCATGGCCAAGTATTTTCACTGACTGGATGGCCTTACGTGCCCACCTGCGACAACTGCCAGAGGGTAGGGGGAGGCGGTGAACGGACAACAAAATCCGCCCCTACTAATAGCCCTACGTGGGCCACCAGTTGGACAACGCTGATTCAGGCAGTGTACCACCAAACATGTCAAAGCGGTACATCCAACTCAACTTTCTCGGTATCACTTGAGAAAGAGCAGCGGAGGAAGACTACGAGCTGGACCAAAATGATATAAAAGTATATGTAAGTGTATCGAATCATGGCTTGAAGACACCCACGCGGAGCCGGAATTTCGAGCACCATTTACAAATATAATGACATCATTTCGGGAAAAAAACAGGATTGACTGACAGCATAACAATGGATTTGGAACTCATTGTTCATACGCAGTTAGTAGCGCAGCGTAAAGAATGTCACGTACACGAAGTTATTGAAAGAAATTACGAAAATGCTCGAGGAAGGCATTATCGAGGTAAGCGAATCGGATTTTACGTCGCCAATGATTCTGGTCGAGGCACCGAGCAAGAAATGTCGGCCGTGTAAGGCGGATTACAGACGGTTAAACAAAATTATTAAAACAGACTACTATCCATTACCAAACATTGACGAAATAATCTATATTGTTGCGGCAGTAAACAATTATCACAACTCTCAATTTGGTCAAGTGCTACTGGCAGGTAGGTCTCATCGTCAGAGCAGAGATAAGCTGCATTTGAAACAAGTTTCGGTACTTAGAGGGCGTTGCGCCTGCCATTGGGAATCCGAATGGGCCGTATCACTGCAGTCGTATGGCGGCATCTTAGTTCGCTTTGCCTTATTTAGACGATACTGCGGTATTTAGCAACACATGGCAGGGACACGTGCATCATCTCGACATTGGAATTATAATTTTGGAGCAGGCAAAACTCACTGTTCAACCAACAAAATGCAAGCATGCACGTACAAATGTGCAAAATCTGGGATATGTGCTCCAATGGCGAGCTCAGATTACCGACATTTTCATCTTACAGAAAACAAAACAAAAAAGAAGGATCGCGCATATTTAGGCCAATCTGATGCACTGTCACTTTTATTGCAACAATACATCACAATCGTTCGTAAAAAAGGAGCAGATCATGTGAACGTGGATGCACCGAGTCACATACTCTAGCTTGGAATGGCCTGGGCGAGTGCAAGAGGATACCATGGCAGTGGAGTCGAAATGTACAAAAACTGTATAATGGAATAAATTTTAAACACTACAAACAGCTCTAAGTGTTATTGATCATACATAAAAATGTCTTCTTTCTTTTTAAAGGTTACAAGGTTTTGTAGCGGTTTCCTTAATACAGATGCCCAAGGTCATGATCATATTAATAATGTAAATGTAATATTGATACAGCCAAAAAGCTAGTCATGGTCTGCACTGAAATTATTGATAATTGTTAGATTTTGGAGGGAAAGTTGGTTATTTCATAATTATGGATTTTTGTTGTTCCGATTTGGGGGAGCAGTCATTAAATAAACTTGCAAATTGAGGGCAAGGTGCTTATAAGAATGTATTTTGAGAATATGTGAAATTTGTGAATTGTACTGAAGTAAAGGATGTTGTGTAAAGGAATATTCATGTTTGTATCAGAAAAGTAATCACACTGTGTGGTGAAAAAACAAACTAAAGGAAGTGCCAGTCACGTACATATAAGATGACGGGAAAATGGTATTTCTATAAGTCATGACTCAGTGAAATTGCATGTATCAATAACGTGATAAAATAGCTGATTGTTGTAAAGTGTATGGTCACAACACCTGTGTTTTTGCTGTTACAGGACACTATATAATACTTATATAATGTAACTTACTTGCAAAAATTGGAGAATGTCATCCATTCCAAGATTATACAGAGTGTGTCTATGCATTTTTAGCAAGTTGAATGCCATTCCTGTTATAACACGTTCTCCAAGATATAAATATACATCCCAAATCCTCAATGTAAGTGTAAAGGGTACCTGATAAAAAAAGTCAATTAAAGAAAATCTAGTTACACATACTACAAACATATAATAGTAATTCCATGTTGTTTAAAATAACATATTAACATACAAGGAAATAGGGCATTACTATCTATTTACAATGTGTATACATGCCATAAACCTTTCTTAGTAGCAAATACATTTAAACTCAACACTGTGCTTTAGAAATAAAATAATAATTTTTTGCTGCTCTCGCAAGGTGTAAGATAGCAACACATGCATAGTAACTTCATACACATTCATAAACACAAAATATTCCAATAACGATTAAGGCAATAATTTTTTACATATTAAAAAGGTTTTAGTAATACCCTTGGGTCACCTTGTCAGTTTCTTGTCAGGAGGGCTTTTTTTAAAATCATTACATAAACCTCTGACATATCCAAGTAAAAGGTGTAACCAGAGGTGTAGCATTTTTGGATGTTTTGGAAGTGCTGTTTCCCTTTCAATTTGAAAACAATATTTTGACTACGGAATGGTAAAGATTTCCAATGAATTTTGATCTGAAGTTGGTCTCTCACATCCCGAATTACATTCTGAAGTTCAGAATTCTCTGGGGCCTTACAGTTAGTTTGCAGTTTAGAAACCTACAAAGAAATAACAGTATAATGCATAATGCAGCACTTAAGCAAACTTAGGACCCAGCAACTCATGTCAAATTAGACTTAGGAGCTCTTCCCAAATACTCACACACCCTGAGATATGGAATTTAGATTACACGCAAATGCACCAAGTGGTGTGAATGTGTATTATACTACGAATTTTTTATTATCTTTCTTATCTTGTTTTTTCTTTTATCTTGAGAGTTCACCACTTAAGTGATTCAGCCCTAGTATAATTTGTGAATATATTAACACCAATGCAGAGTGTAGGCAAATGAATATGTGTATCTGTGAGTTGGAATCTTGCATCCACCATTGATGATAAGACTGATGGGCATGAGCGGCAAAATGTAAGACTAGTGTGGATGAGGGCGCTAAACTATAATAGCTGATTGAAATGTCTCTTAACACCGAAGGAGAGAGGACTCTCAGAGCCCCTGCACACGAGCGTTGCATTGATGCATGTTAAATAATGTGAGTAGTAGAAAATTACGAAACGGCACACGAATAATTTGAATGTTCTGCCTACGATACAGTGTTATAGAAAGATTACTATCAGAAGGAATCGCTTTGACAGCTACTGCTTCATCACTGTCGGCAATATCACCGCAAGTTACGTTCATGCACTCATTTTGTCAGTGCATACGTTTACAGTTAGCTCATTGCAAATGGTTTCATCATTATCTCTACCAATGTCATCGCCCTGCACGACGTTCATTTGTTTCCCGATATGTCAAAGTGATCCCTTCTTAAATTAACTCCTTTATAATCTACAACACGCATTACTTATAGCGCCTCAACCTAACATTCTTGTGAAACAGGCCTCAAGGTAGTCACACAGGCCTCTGTGATATATTGTAACGTTTGGCTCTGCTTCAAAGTGCACTAAATTTAAAACTTGGTAAAAAATAAATTTCCCCAGACTTAACAACCAAACAATTATACATTCTGAATTATTCACAGACCCATGGATATTCACACATGCGACCCACGTGTTAAAACAGCTTCCATTGATCTGAAAGTCGTGCAACATCACTGGATGTTACACTCCCTGGTTTATAGCGCCAGCATGGCATCAGCATTGGCTTGTTCTTCAACATTAACCCTTGAATAAAAATGACTTACCAAAATAAAAATAAATGAAAAACTACTAAAACATCCAACATACCCGGTCAAGAAAACACTGAAAGAACCATTTTAAAGTATAAATTCCAGTATCCACACCATTTCTATCCAAATGCTTCTTCAATTTGGGCAAAAACTTGTTCATAATCTTATCATGATGTTCTTGGTAACGAAGAAGTTTAGGAAATCCAGGAATATAGAAACCTAAAAATAAACAAAACAAATTACTGAGCATAAATCATCTTTTGGAAACATTCATACTTTTCATTATTTTATATGGGTTATCAATTAATTTAGGCACTGTGTTTAACTAAATTTTGAGAAGTACTTACACATATATAATAAACAATGTTTTCTAAGAAAATTTGTAGTTTTTCAACACAATACTTTTTAACTCTACACAACTTTTACTTTTAATAATCATATTCGTCAAACTATTAAAACTAGTGGACTACTATTTAAACTAACTGCACATACTTTCTCACATACCTAACTTCTCCACAACTACATAAACCTGCAGAAGTGTTTTCAACCAGTAAATTTATTTTCCGCAGTGATAATCACGCTCACGTCTTCAGAGTTAACTCGCCGTGAGCCTTACCTTCATGCTATGGAAATGCTGGAGTTTTGAACTCTGGCCGAAGCTTAATGTAACAAGGAATTCTTAAGGGATAACATGCCATCTTATCTTTTTTGAGATTCGGTAGTCAAAACAAAAGCTCATTCAATCCCCAGCAACAGCAGTTCCTGAAGGAACTGCTTTCCGTTGACGATTCGCACAATCGTCCATGTAAAATCCAACTTGTCGTGTTACAGAAAATCTAACCACATGTAAATGGGTGAAAACCATACGGTATAAGTGACTTTTATAAATTGAGAGAAAAACATAAATTTTAGGTTATATTTCAGTGGTAATGTTTTTTTTGTGGTTTCAATGAACAATTGAAATGCCGTGATATTAAGGATGGAAGAAAGCATCACGGCTTTCTTTAAACAGATTTCTCTGAATTTATAAAATATATCTTATACCGTTTTGATTTTCAGCCATTCATATTTGGAGTCAGGACACTTAGTATTATTTTCCAACCTCATACATATCCATCAACATGGCTTAGTACTACGTCTATCTACAAGTAATCTTATATCTTTATTAGATAATTGGACCACGACTCAGGTAAAGCAATGGATGTGATATATCTGAAATACACAAAAGATTTCGACAGAGTAACTCATGAAAAATTACTCCTTAAACCTCACGCCAATGAAATGACAAAGTTATACTAATGTATACAGAGCCATCTTCAACAGGAAAGTTCCATGGTCAGAATCGGGAACAGTCCTTCAACGCCTTAAAAGTTGCAAGTGGGGTTCCACAAGGATCACTTCAAGGATCTCTTCATCATTTACACCTGCGATTTGGTTAGCACGGAACAGTTACACTAAAGATACGACAATCTTTGCTGACTTTTAAGTTTTTTTCTACATATCTACTTTGGAATTCACATATTCCATTGGGATGGGTATTATGAGACAGGCTATTAGACAAAATAACATGGAGATGTTGTCCATAAAAACTGAACTGGGAAGTGGACAAAGTAGATGTTAGATTAGCCGAGCCTTATGTATGTGTTGTATACAATTATACAAGATCCAAAACTTCAAAGGGCTCTCCCGCTCCGGACTTTACAACAAGTCTCAACATTTTCTCAAACCTGCCACAAACTTTAGCTTCATCAACCCTTTAAAAAATGCTGAAAGGATATCGCATGTTCCTAGGCGAGTAAGAGACCTTTGAAGAATGGAACTTCCAACAGTGCAAGAGACATTGAAGGGTGTCAAGACTGCATTACGATACTGAACGAACTCGAGCCAGATCTCAAGAAATTACTAATGAAAAATATATGAAGCAAACAATTGAAACTAATGGATTCTTTTTAAGGAAAAATAGATTTTGAAATGTTTTGTTTGTACTGTTCATATAGATTGCTGTATCTCTATATTAATAAAATCAATCATTGTGGAGAAATTCTATTTAATTTTGACATCATCGAATATAGTGAACCTCAGATACAGCGAACCAAACATGTTAATCCCCAGAAGTTCACTATAACTGGAGTCTACTGAATGTATTATGAATGCCACAATACAGAAAAATATGCAAAATAATTTACTGACACTTACCATGCATGCTGTACTTTTTATCTGCAATGAGCACAGATAAAGCCCAGAAAGCATCTTCCTCATTCATGTACATTAACAGTAGTGCTGCTATCTGGGACATGCCTTGGCAATACCCGATGTCCAAGTTGTACACACTATAAGCAGACAAAACATTGAAGAGAGCCTGTTGTTGAATGCCATACCGCTCTCTAAACATTATATGGTCACGGTACGTGCGATTAACATCCAGATCTATTTGACGTATATCTGGTGACCAACGATAAGCCAACAGCAACATTTCCTGCAAGGAAAAAATACAACAGGTTAGTAAATTGTGCAATTATTGTGGAAGTGCAATTGAAAAACAATACAAAATAATAAGTTATTGTAAAACATTATTATATAACACTAGAATTTAATTGAATGTTAAACCACTTCTTTTTTTTTTTTAATTTTAGAGGCTTTATACTTTTTAATTACTGAAATTAGGAACACTTTATTTGGGATAATTTAATCTGAAAGTTTTCATTAATAACTGAATACATAATTATTTGCTCTGATGATAATTTATTTCAGTTTTAGTATTTTACAGTTACATTATTTATGCATTTAAACAGCTGTTTATAATAAATAAATAATATATATTATTAGTAGACCTTGGGTTTTTGGACTATTGCCTATTTAGCCTCATTAGGAGGTTGTGGAAAATAACTGCAAGTTTACGAAATATGAAAAAAGAGATCTACTGAAAGTATCAAACAATTTTTAAAATGTCCTAAAAGGGTGATTGATTCCTTATTTTAATATATTTTGCTTAAAACTAGTACTTTTGAAGAATTACCATATTTTAATTACTAAGTTTTTTAATTCCTTATACCAAAATGCAAATATCTTCCACAATTTCTCAAAACGCGAATATTCATTGAACAAATACACAATGGACCTCAAATCTCTCATCCAACACTGAGAATAAGGAGATCTGCAAATAAATATAAAGAGGATGTTTCAGCCTCTCTCTGATCAGACCGCACTTCTTACGCAATTACACTCATTCCCAGTGCAGGTGTACTGCTGATAGGTTGAGGTAAATCGTCACAGCACATCGCCTGAGTGATCTAGGCATGGAAAGGCAGGCAAATTCCTAATATTGGAGGAACAATGCTGAAAGGTAAGTCTTCGAATGCTTCATTAATACGTTCCTGGTGTTGGACAAAGAATATCTTATTTAGGATGGAAAGATAGTCGTTTGTAGTTCGTGTAACATGTAGTTTAGAATAAAACTGCCCTAATTCCTGTCCTCGACAATAGCCATGCTAGAAAGCAAAGGAAAACTTTTGACAGATCAAATAGCAATGTGCAAGATGCTGGAGTGAATATTAGTGTTGCTAAGGGAGCCGTTGGGGACAAAGTAAAGGGCAAACGGGAGAGCATAATTAAAAATACTTCTGGTTATGGTATAATGGGTCAAGTGGTACAAGTTTTGATGGGGGAGAGTGGAGAAATTCCAGAAGTGGGCATGAGAATTGTCACTAAATTTAAGTTCAATTCGTCAATTTATAAATGTAAAAAACACTTGACTTTCCTGAATAATGAAAAGTGTCCAATTTAATTCTTTAGTTATCAGTTATACGTGTCAGAATCAACTTTTCATATGTAATGTTTTTAAAACACCAGTATTATTGTATAACCGATTTTAAGAGTCAAAAACATCTTTTTTATGCCTAATGGTGGCTAATTTCATAATTTTGTTACCTATTTTAGATGCCTAAATCATTACTTATTTGTGTAAAATTCTGAAGTCTAATTATTACATGAAACAATGTGGCACTCACACTTTTCGCATTAATTTTCACAAAAGAACAGCTCTATTTCACACCTCTAAAAAATACATCTTCCATTGGGGTTGATAAGATTATAATAATAGTGCACCACAGTTCATTCTGTGTAGGATTTGTTACTATAAAAGCTGCATTTTCAGTTACTTAACTGATAATTATTCCTAATAATTATAGTTATATTTTATTTTCTAATAAAAGCAGAAATGCTTCTATGGTTACCATTTGGTTATTGAAGATACTCATTATAATAACCCTCTACCCCAAAATTTTATTGTATAGTTACAAAGAGTAGAAATTACTTTTGTTATTTACGCAAACAAATTTCATTTAAGAATAAAGGTGTGCCAATAATAATTGCTTGAAATGGTGGAAATCCTCAGAACCTACTTTTTCTAAACTGCTTGCCAAACTTAAGACAAATGTTTGTTAAGTCTTATAATAATATTTTTATTCACTGTGTTATGCCACAATAATGTACCACAAATTAAATTGGAAGGACATGAAGTTTTATAGACTATTTCTAATACCATAAAATTATGAAATACAAAAAATATTATAAAATACAATTACAGAATCTGATATGTTCCAATTTAGCAATACTGAACAAATACCAGTTTGTACAATACTGTTTGGCGAGAGGTCTAACTATAATTATTTGCAAGACTTGCTGAATCTGATAAAATCAAGAATTTGACTTGAAAGTTTCTATGCTATATCTATTGCATAGTCAGGGGCCATACATACTGCAGTATATATTAACGCAAAACAGGAACATACATTTAGGAATATATACACACAAATAGGAAATCCTGTTGAACATGCACAGAGCCACACCATTTATTACTTAGAAACTTCTTTCATGAAAACTAGTACTTCTAAATGCATACCGTACTACACCGTAATAAAAATGTGCTGCTCTTAGTATTTCTTTGGCAGTATGTGAATTACAATGACACATAACATCAAACACCTCAACTCAAGGACTCAAAATCAGTTTCCAGAAAATGTGTTTGATTACAATAAATGAGAAATAGCCGATCAGATGGCAGAGATCGCTAAGGCAGTAGTGCCGGAGTGGTCTCGGACCAGAAGATCGCGGGTTCGAGTCCCGCCTCGGGCATGGGTGTATTTGTGTGTGTTTGTATGAGTGTGTCGTCCTTTCACCCCTCATTATCATCATCATTTCATCTTTCATACCCCCAGAGCTAACAGCCCTGGGGGATAAAAATTGGATTCAGTAGAAAATACTGATCAACCCCCAATTGGGTGACTCATACACCTGCTACCGCGATTTATGAGACTGAGCCACGGTAAATGCAGGATGTATGAACGCGTGGTCCTATGTGGCCTATTTGCGAGGAAGAAGAAGAAGAAGAAGAAGAAGAAGAAGAAATGAGAAATAATTTAAAATAAATTTAAAAAAGACAACCTCTACAGACCGATCCTGTGACTTCAGATATGAAGTTATAGTTGCAAAATATTTTTTACCAAACCACACAAACAAATAAAACCTCAAATTTTGAGTTACAATGGTATAGCATTTAAGTAACAACAGTATGAAAATGACAATGCAAATATTACTTGAGTATTTATTTACCTGATATTTTCCCTTCTGTTCTTTCATGACGTTATCAAGCTGAAGCAATTGTCTCCAAACCTGCCCACGGACAGAATCTGGGAGTCCTTTATATAAACGTCTTCGCATTTTTTCAGTGTTGACAGCCGTTTCCCAAGTGTGCAGCATTTTGAGCCATTTTTTAACTCGTTCCATTTCCACTTGAATCTGGCGTTTCTCTGAGTCAACTTTTGATGGCAACCGTTTGTCACTAAAACAAAACAATACAGATTAAAATACATTACGAACAATAATTTACATTTTAAAAATTTTTTCATGATCATTAAAATACAAATCAATAATTTTAACAAAGAATGTCAAGCTATTAAAAATTCTTTGTGGTCTATACTGTGGGGCAGTATGGAAAAATAAGCAGATATGTTTTGTCATGTTAAAAAGAAATAAGGTGAAAACTCTTGTGAATACTATCAGCCCAAAAGTATAAACAAGAGACAGCAAAGAAGGTGGACAAGGTTTTGACACTACTGCTCGCACTTTGATGCTACTACTAGTGCCATGTGGTTCTACTTGCGTTGCACAGAGAAGGGTTTGATATTCCACCTTCCCTAGTGGTGCAACAAATCACGTGCACAGAATGGGAAGGGATTTTAAAAGTGGTCAGAGACTGTGCCTGACTAAACTAACAAAATTGTACAGGCCATCAAACTGCATAAATGCTGAATCATATTGCCAATGTTTTTAAATATAAATTGCCTTTACTGCCAACAAAATTTGGGAAAATACTGTTTTTCAAAAATTGTACATAAGAAGATTTGAAGAAGAAGAAGAAGAAGATTTGAAGAAGAAGAAGATTTGAAGAAGAAGAAGATTTGAAGAAGAAGAAGAAGAAGATTTGAAGAAGAAGAAGAAGAAGAAGATTTGAAGAAGAAGAAGAAGAAGAAGATTTGAAGAAGAAGAAGAAGAAGATTTGAAGAAGAAGAAGAAGAAGATTTGAAGAAGAAGAAGAAGAAGATTTGAAGAAGAAGAAGAAGAAGATTTGAAGAAGAAGAAGAAGAAGATTTGAAGAAGAAGAAGAAGAAGATTTGAAGAAGAAGAAGAAGAAGATTTGAAGAAGAAGAAGAAGAAGATTTGAAGAAGAAGAAGAAGAAGATTTGAAGAAGAAGAAGAAGAAGATTTGAAGAAGAAGAAGAAGAAGATTTGAAGAAGAAGAAGAAGAAGATTTGAAGAAGAAGAAGAAGAAGATTTGAAGAAGAAGAAGAAGAAGATTTGAAGAAGAAGAAGAAGAAGATTTGAAGAAGAAGAAGAAGAAGATTTGAAGAAGAAGAAGATTTGAAGAAGAAGAAGAAGAAGATTTGAAGAAGAAGAAGAAGAAGAAGATTTGAAGAAGAAGAAGAAGAAGAAGAAGATTTGAAGAAGAAGAAGAAGAAGAAGAAGATTTGAAGAAGAAGAAGAAGAAGAAGAAGATTTGAAGAAGAAGAAGAAGAAGAAGAAGATTTGAAGAAGAAGAAGAAGAAGAAGAAGATTTGAAGAAGAAGAAGAAGAAGAAGATTTGAAGAAGAAGAAGAAGAAGAAGATTTGAAGAAGAAGAAGAAGATTTGAAGAAGAAGAAGAAGATTTGAAGAAGAAGAAGAAGATTTGAAGAAGAAGAAGAAGAAGATTTGAAGAAGAAGAAGAAGAAGATTTGAAGAAGAAGAAGAAGAAGATTTGAAGAAGAAGAAGAAGAAGATTTGAAGAAGAAGAAGATTTGAAGAAGAAGAAGATTTGAAGAAGAAGAAGAAGAAGATTTGAAGAAGAAGAAGAAGAAGATTTGAAGAAGAAGAAGAAGAAGATTTGAAGAAGAAGAAGAAGATTTGAAGAAGAAGAAGAAGATTTGAAGAAGAAGAAGAAGATTTGAAGAAGAAGAAGAAGATTTGAAGAAGAAGAAGAAGATTTGAAGAAGAAGAAGAAGATTTGAAGAAGAAGAAGAAGATTTGAAGAAGAAGAAGAAGAAGAAGAAGAAGATTTGAAGAAGAAGAAGAAGATTTGAAGAAGAAGAAGATTTGAAGAAGAAGAAGATTTGAAGAAGAAGAAGATTTGAAGAAGAAGAAGATTTGAAGAAGAAGAAGATGATTTGAAGAAGAAGAAGAAGATTTGAAGAAGAAGAAGATGATTTGAAGAAGAAGAAGATGATTTGAAGAAGAAGAAGATTTGAAGAAGAAGATTTGAAGAAGATTTGAAGAAGAAGAAGAAAAAGAAGAAGAAAGGGGCGGGGGATCTCTTATCAATATTAATTAAATTTGTTCAAAGAATTGTCATGCCAACCGGGATTCGCACCTGGATCCCCTGGTTTAGGCCCGGTTCCTCTAACCACTAAACTACCAAGACAAATTCTTTGAACAAGTTCTTAGGCCTGATGTATTGCCAGTTATTATGTGTTTGACTGTCACCACCCAGCCACTTTTTGGTGACAATTAAACTTAGTAATATTGTATTTTTGCAATATTTGAAAATAGAGTTCACGGAATATGGGATGTGCCTAATTTTTTGAACAGTCATTTGCACTACATTCAAGAAAAATTTGTAGCCGACCTTGATAAAATAATTGTTTAAAAGTTGCCAATATTTCACACAAATTACACAAAAACTACTCACATTTTCAAACAATTAAACACATCAAAGCCTTAAGATCTGCCTTGGAAAATTAGAACTAATTAAAAAGCAATCGTCTATCTTCAATATTGTAATGGTAGGAAGAAACTGAAAAAAAATTGAAAGATCAACAAAAATTACACCTGGGCCATTTTTTAAAGGTGCTCATTGCTCAATCAGAGGAAAAATTCAATAAAAAATTAGGAAGCATTTTTGAATAAAAATTGAAAATGTTTAGGCTTCGGGTAAAGTAGCTTCAAATACAAAATATGGTCATTCATGTCAAGTAGTTTAGGGCTCCCAGCGCGCCATCTTGGCTTTGATGAAATTGTATGCCGATTCCCACAGGTTTCAAAGCAGCTTTGTAAGGATGTAGATTCATAGGTAAAGTGGTTTACAAGATTAGCAATTTTTACTTTCTCGCTACCGGTCCCACGGTTGAGAGAAAGTTATGTAATGCTGCGCGAAAAAACGAAATTATCGACAGAAAAACTATTACCTGGTAACGAAAATAGGGTTACCTTATCTATATATTAAGAAAAATCCAGTTACTAGATTTAGAAGAGAGAGGAAAAAATACTCTAACACTTGGTGTAGCCAGAATCTATTTTTGCGAGTCCTTGATACTGACAAATCGATTGACGGCAAAATGTACGTCCGTCAACAACGCTAGCGGCTAAACAGTTCAGCCTATTTTCTCCAATACTGATATTCCCCAATCGCTCTGACTGATGTCACGGCTCGTTGAATTTGAAATCAATATTTTAATTTTGAGGCACTTTACATTACATCCCTGGGACAATTTTCTATTTTTTTTTTTAAACGTAGCTCCATCGTTTTGTATTAAATCTGGATGTTGTATAATGTAAAGGACGTTTAAGAGAATGTCGCAGGTGTCATTTTCGTTGAAAACTGAGTTTTGGAAAATTGAAAAATTTAGATTTTTTTCGGCGTCTTCCTACGAGTATTTTAAAAATGATTTTTCCACTTAATAACACGTTTCCTAAAGATAGATTTTGAAATAAAAGTGTTCAATTATTATAAATTTGATATTTTCGCGTAATTTTGCGTGAAATATAGACAATTTTTAATTTTGTTTAAACAATTTTTTCTCAAAACGGCTACATCCTTTTTGATGAATATTTGTTGCTGGATATACACGTAGTTCGAGACCTCTTGGCTGCCCGGGTGACGCCGCGTCGTTGGCTGAGAGGCCGATGTCTTTTGTTGCTGGATAGTCTGAAGGACGTTAAGAAAATAGTACAGGTCTTTTGATGGATAAAAATCCTGTTTTTTCGAAAATTAAAAAAAAAAATCAAAATTTTGTCGGTGTCTTTCTACAACTACAATTATGAAGACGATTTTTTCTTAATGTGTTCATCAGAAACATCTTTAAATCAGGTCATGGTCAATTTTTAAAAAACGAACATTTTTTGTGGAAGTTTGTGTCAAAAGGCATTTTTTATTTTCTTAAAACAATTTTTTCTTTAAAACTGCACATTTTTTAATTAAATTAGGACCTTAGTTAGCATAAAGGACGCTTAAGAGAATGGTGAATGTCTCATGTTTATTGAAGTGTCTAATTTTGCTAAAATTTAAAAACATTTTACCGTCTTCCTATGATGTGAAGATACTTTTTTTTTTCCTCAATGAAATGTGTATATCTAAAATAGGTCTTCAAATATGGTCAGGATTAATTTCTTTTGAAAATATGAGGGGTTTTTTGGTGTAATTTTGCAATAAAAATAATCGCCCGCTCCGAGTTTACTGTGTACTTCATGAACGAAATTCCAGACCGTTGGATACTTTGTAAGCTACAATTTGTATACTATTTCATATTCTTTGCACGTTTCTACCATTCGACCATTGGTTATGCATTTCCACATTAATAATTTAGAAATTATTTAAAAGGTATTTTAAATATATGAAATAAAAATTCCTAGCCTTCAGAGAATATCAGATTGGAAAGCAACAATAACTCGGGAGCTAATTTTTGTGAATTACGTCATATTGTTGGGATATGATTTACCTGTATGAAAAGCAGTTATAATTGTCGAATGTGTTGATATTTGCTTGAAAATATTTAGTTTTGCGCCAAATGTATGATTTTTAATGAGCAGGGTTGGGCAGTATTTAAATATTTGTATTTGAAATACATTTGAATTTTTGAGATTTTTTGGGCATGTATTTAAGACATTTACTTAAATGCATAAAGTAGGTTTATTTAAAAAAGTAGGTATATTTAAGAAAAACATTAAATACTTTAAATACAGACAAAGAATATAATTTAAAACGAGAATTGTTTATTTTTATTTGAATGCAGTGTGTGCACCTCATTCAAAAATAAAAAGCTCCTTTCAGCTGTTGGATTTGGATTATCTTTATTTTTAAATGATAAATCTAAATCATTAAAAATGCTGGACAATTATTAGGCAATAAAAAAGCGTTTATTCGTTGTAACACCAGTTTATGCTCATCCACGCCAGTTGAATGACTCCTTTGCAGGTTTCATACGTTCGCAAACAAAGGGATTATTTTCTGATCAATACCTAGACCGAAAGAATTGAATTAATGCCCTATTTTACGTGGCGAGACTCAGGCCATTAGGCCTGCTCTTCCGTCTGACCACGCAAATTTAGCTACGCTCCTTTCACCAACTACCAGAGAAAGGAGGTATTTCTTGGGCGAGAAACAGGCGATTTGAATTTAGCTCAGAGGCGTCATTTAGGCTTGAGGATCTTTTACATGCAAGTAAATCTACTCACATGGGACAGCCGGCTTTACTTCCCCTCCGAAGGAAGGGGTACGAAAAATACTTAAAAATCCACGGCTTTGATCGGGTTTGAACCCGCCAACTTGGTTACAACAGTCCGAAACGCTAACCGTTACACCAGAATCGTGGTAACGAGGGAAATATGAAAACAGTTGAAATACGAAACACGTTCTCTTGTGGAGGGAATTACGGGAGGAAAATGAAAGGTCTATAGTGGAATTATGGGAGGGAAATATGAAAAGAAATGGATATAAGTTAACATTAGTTAATCAGCAAATAAATAAATCTGAGTCATTAAAATTGGGTGAAAAATAAAATCTTTTATGGCTTAATAGTTCATTGCTGTGTGCTTACGGACCTGAAACAAAACACGTAACGGTATTGTTAATACCCTTGTGAGCCTTTGAGATTCTTTATAGCTCGCTCTAATACAAACAACGCATAAAACATTTTTATAAATTTGATTTATTAAAGTTAAGATACAAGCAAATACAATAAATAAATGGCATAAGGCACCAATAATTAAAATAACTCGTTATAAACCATATTTTGCTTAATCGATATGAAAATTGCAATTTTGAAATGTTCCCGTGAATTTATAATTGCCATCAGTCACTCATATTTCACAGTTACATATCACTTTTTTTTAAAGATATATTTGAACTTCTTGAGTAGCAGTACAACTAGTGGTAATAAGATGTGTAAAGCACATTGGATAACCTCCATAAGGGAATGTAATTTTTTTTAAGTTATGAAATATTCTAAAACCTTTGGGTAGAGACAAATAACATAGAAGCACCGTTTCATCACCGCAATTCACACTTATTTTCCATATAACTCTCAAATATACACTACAATAATTTTCATATACTTCAAGAGATTTTACTGGAAACCACTGTCCGTTCCTTTCTTAGCTTCTGCGAGATTTTCCGCCAGATCTTCACATTATTTCATTTTGTACGAATAAATCAGTCTAACAACGAGTACGCAGTAGTAATTAGAAACACATTGTTTTGTTTAACAGGCGTCATAATGACAAATGATTACACTCAGTCTTTTCACTTTAGACGCAAGAAAAGTTACAAAATGTATGAAATTCTCATTTGATTCAACAACGAACAAGTAAACCATAAAGGTTTGTATGCACCACGGGCGTTACTAGATGTTTTTGTCACTCAGGCGACTTCCAACCCCTCGGCCAGACTCACGACTTTGGAAGTCGCCCTAGGGACCAAAACATCTACATATCGCCCTAGCCATAATAAACAACTTATGTACTACGGGCGTTAAATGGTTCTATTGGGCCTTCGGCCCTGAGGACTTTTTGTCGCCCCTCAATCATTAGAACAAGTTAACATAATTTATTTTTTTTTGCCTAATTTTATTGATTCAGATTTGGGTCATTCCAAGCAAAACCGGGCAGACAAAAAACTGAAGTGTTCCAAATTCTCTAATACATTTTTTACGTTATATATTATAAAAAGACAACTATTTGTTTTTGTTTAGCCGAGAAAAAAATATTTTTGAAGTTACAATTATCGAAAGATATTCATTTATTCCCAAAATGGAAATGTTTCATAATTTTTAGCTCCAAATGTATTCCTTGTAAAAACTTATACATGATCTCAAATTAAAGGTAAAGAAGCAATCTTCCAACGAATTTTTTTAAAATAATTGCAGTTTTATATTGCATTTTTTAAATTGTTTATAATTTTTCAAACAAGTTTTAAGATAATCCCCATGATTTGCTTTTAAGTCTACAGAAAAAAATTCTTTAGACTTTCATCCTCATATCTTCAAATTTTCAAAATGACTTCAGTTTTAGAGCTCACGTAAAAAATAATATTCAAGGGATTGCGGAGTATTTTCTCGCCCACCGCGGCGCGCCGGTGCCGCGTCGGTGCCACGCCGCTGTCAATGCTCCCTGTCTTTCTCCACTGGGCTTGCGGCCTTGCGCAACACTCCCCACGCCCGTTCATCGATGTCGGCAGGTCGTTTTCCACCCAAAGCAATGGCAGGAAGTCGACCAAGCAATGCAAACACATTTTTTCATCCAAGATCGTCTTTATTGTCGAACGAGCCAGAGGGGCGCGATCGGTTCAGTTCCACTGAAGCAGTGACAGTGCAAGTAATATCCTCGTTTGTGACATGTGTGCGGTTTTTTCTTGTGTAGGAGAGTGGCAAAAATTAATTGAAGATGGCAGATACACAGAACATACGTTTTGATTCATGTTTCAATCCTTTCAATTTAGAAAATCATGGCCGAACAGAACGATAAGATTTAAGACGTGTAACACAAAGTATCCTTGAAAAGTTGGGCATACAATACATATTAATTACACCAAACTTGAAAATTTGTAACAGATGGTGTTGGAAAACTTCAAAACTGTTCATAAAGAAAGTAAAACGTTTAAAGGAACCGTTGAAACATTTTGCAGCAAACCTGCTACAAGTCAACAGAATAGAAATTCAGTTTTACAGTAATTCGGAATTGAACATTGAAATGAGAGATGGTTATCTATCTCCTAATGAAGCAGAAGCATCGACAGTCAAGAGAGTAAAATTATCACTTCTGAATGAAAGTTTAGCAGGGTTGGGTGAAACCCCTAGAAGTAAAAAGAAACTGATACAAAAAGCAAATTCTCGTCGAAAAGTGGAGAAAATAAGACGAACCTTGGACACACAAATATTTGATTTAGAAGAGGTACAAGAAGAAAAACAAGACAATGATTACATCCTAAAAAAATTGAAAAAAGATACATAACTACTGATGATAAAAATATAAAAATTAATATTTTAACGATTTTTGAAGATTGGCCTTTTCCTAAAATGAAAAAATCAATGCATCTACTCACATGATAACTGTTGCAAAACAACTAGCAGCAACAAATCGAATATTGTCAATTACACATGTGAAATTCAGATGACCTAACGGCGATTCAGTTATTGATTCAGATGATGTTAGCCGTATTATGAGCGGAAAAAATAATTTTATTTGGATGGAGAATGGGGAAAGGTTTACAAACTATACTGAGCAACTTGAAAGAAACCTACAGACGTTTTAAAGTCAAGTTTCCTCATCAAAGGGTCAGCTTGCCAAAGTTCGCCGAATTAAGACCGAACAACTGCATTTTACCAGGAGCTAACGGTACACATAGAGAATGTTTGTGCTTATCACGAAAGCATCAAGTTACTGTTTGAGGAGGAGGCCTCGCACAGTTAACAGCAGATGTTAATGCAGTGAAGGATTATCGGGACTGCCTAACGAAATGTCCTGGAACAGAACTACTTAAAACGTTGCAGGAAAAGTTTGAAGAGAGAATGATTGATAGCGTGACGTATCGACAATGGATTTACGTTGACCGAAGTAGTTTGGAAATTTTGGTGTCATCTTTGGAGGAATTCTTAGAAACATTTTCAATTAAAATAAAAACTTTAAAAACTCACGCATTTCTAAGCACAGCAACACAAAAATAATTTAGCAGACTGAGAAATTATAGTGATCAAGCAACTATACACCCTTTTATTGCTTATTACAGATAAAATGGCATTGTGATGCATAAGAATTTGGTTGCAATATATATGTATATACATGTGTGTGTGTGTGTGTGTGTGTATGTGTGTCTGTCTGTGTGTGTGTGTGTGTGTGTGTGTTTCTTCTTCACGAATGAAGATCATGAGGAAGAAAGAATTCACATGAAAAGTTGTATAAATTTAGCAAAATGGCTACATGATACACGTTCGTTACATTCATTTTGATCCTGTTTGTGGAGATTAAGCAATAATTAAAACATTCCTTGAAAGAAAGTGGAGATCTTGTTAAAGTTATGTGAAGATAAACTTATAAAGAAGTAAATTTTACACAATATACATGTTTTGGAATATTAACTAGAACTTTAAAACTCATTACTTGGTGAACATTTGCACTCTTTTTCCCGTTGTCAAGCTTGTTCCTCCCAGCGTTTTATTCGATAGCGGCACATACAACGAAGGGCGCATGAGGTTTTCTCGGCGCTGTAAACGAGGTCAGATTGAAAAAATTCTCAAAAAGTTATTTTAACAGAAGCCATTTTGAAACTTCGCTGTTCTTTAGAAGAAAGTATGAAGTATTTTTTCATTTTTTTTCCTTTTCAGATTTTTAATTCATCGTAAAAATAATACTTTAAAAAATATTAACAAAAAATTAACATTAAAAAATATAATTTTTGAAACAATAAGACAAATTTCATGAAAGGCACAGAGTTAAGCTTTGATTTAAGACAAACAAAACAGATTTTAAAAAGATTTTGAGATACAAAATATTACACATATCAGTGCGTATGCGGTTCAGGATAAAAAGCCGAAAATATAAATATTTGAGCAAAACTAAAAAACGTGCTGTATTGTTTATATTCATGAACCTGTAAAAAAAAATAACCAGAAAGATTTGAGACATCGAGGTCAATTTTCCTTCAAATTCGTCCGATTTTGCGTAAACGACCCAGTTACTAATTAACTAGATTTTAACTTGACTAGGTTTGTCCTTCCTCCATAAGAGAATAATCCCCCCATAAGAGAAAATGTAACATGATTCAACTGTTTTCATATTTCCCTCGTAAGCACGGTCCTTTCGATCCAGTAAATTATGCAGTGTAAATTGAGGTCCTTATCGACGGCAATACGTTACAGCGTACCAGTAAAAAATAGTTTATTTCTGACACGTTAAATGATATTTGTAATCCGGCGCCGTCGTCGTGCGGAAAGTTCCCTGTTGCTATTGCAGCGGCGGCAAAATCCGCTGTCTTTGCGGCAGGCGACCTTGCTCGACGACCGCGGTTGAGACTTCGCTGGACGGGAGACGAGGGGCGTCTGGAGGGAAACGTTGCGTTTCCCCATGCCAGTGGCAGCATAATAAGAATCGGCTTGATTTTGGCGAAAGTGATTCATCTTCATACGGGGCCCCAGACCCATCATAAATAGGAAGACAACGTCAACACTTTCACCAAAATCTTGATATTAACATTTACGAATAGCGGGAGGTTTGGTAGAGCTTATCTCGTTACTACCCAAGCCCTTCAAATGCATATTTTACAATTTCCTTCCCCCCTATCTTCGCCCAAAGTGCCCCCGATTATTCAAGTTTCTTGGAGCCGAAGTTGGCTCGACCTAATTACTTCAGATAATCATGAGTCTACTGTACGTTTCGTCGTTCCTGAAGGTTGGTTAACACAAACTTGCTTACTTATCTTCTGGATTGGACTGCGGCCCTTAGGTTAGTCCTGAAGGTTGTTTAACATAACATTCCTATTGATATCATTTACGTTGACTTCTCTAAGGCTGTTGACAAAGTTCCAACACGCAGAATGCGGCACAAACTTCAGCACTTGTTAATTAGGGAAAACGTCTTCACTGGATACATGCCTTTCTTGAAGACTGCAGCTTACCTGTTACAATTGGAAACAGAATATTGTCTAGAATGACCATTACAGTGGAGTCACTGAAGGCTCTGAACTCTGCTATTATTTTTTCTTCATTTTTTACACTAGTGACTTGTCCCCAGAATATGCTAACACATTTTGTTATGTATGGCATATGCTAACGACACAAAGTTTTATGCTAACCCACTAACCAGCTACACTCGACTTCAAATGGCCTCAATGCAGTTCAATGCTGGACTAAACAGTGACTTATCCCCTTAAATGGTGCCAAGTGCTGTCTTGCATATTGGGAAACATCACCCCAAGCTACCTTGTCATTTTGGTGCGAGTGTGCTGACACCTTCGGCAATAATGAAGGATTATTGAATTTTTATCACTGAATATCATCATCAATGAGAGCCATTTATCTTACATTGCCTAGGGTAATCTTCTTTGATCGGAAACTTTTACAATGATTAAGAACAAAGACTTTACTGACCTGTATGAAACCTACATTCTGCCTATCGTTTAATTTGACACCCCTACTTCGTGAAGGACATTAATTTGCTCGAAAACATGCACGGGAGAGCCAGCTGATATGAGGAAAATCACATATGAACAGTGACAAGCAAAGTTTAGACAGTAGTTTCAGAGCAATAGAAGAAAAGAACTCACACAATCAAGACATGTAAGATCTTCCACTCATAACTAGAGAGGTTTTTTGTGCCCTAAAAAATCTTGAAAAATGCTATTAAAAATGTGCATTTATGACCTACAAATTCTGAATTATGCATTTTTATATGCAATAAAAATTAACAATATTTCATTTCTTGTATATTTTGATAAAATTCAGGAGGAGCATGATTGAAATGAAATATATCTTTTTGTGCAAACATAATACAATCCACCTTACTATGTGGGACAAATAATTAAAGTAAATATTCACCTTAGTGAAGTACATTGTATGGCTAGGTGCTCTTGTTCTGTCTGGTTTAAAAAATATGATATCAAGAAATATCCTACATTTGCACAATTATTTTATCGTCTATAGAAGAAGAAAAACACACAAACTGACATGCTCATTCTAATCAGTGAATGCTCACAAATAAATAGTAGATTCTATGACAAGATGAAACGTTTTAAAGATAAGTCTCTATTATAATAAAATATGCAAAATATGCTTCTATTATTACATGAATATGCGCCAATAACAAAAAATAGCCAAATATGCACTAACACTACATAGCATCCAATACCAACCAAATGTAAGAAATTTCACTTAGCTATGTATGCCCTGAAGCAAAGAACAAAAATATGCAAAGTCATAATACTGATCTTCATGGAATCTATCAAAGATCACAAAATCCACAATTCAGAAGACACTCTATAAAACTGATGAAGACTAAATTCATGCTAGCACAATACAAAAATGTTCTGAGTGGCAGAGTGGTGGACTCTAGGGACTGACTTCCAGAAGCTGTGATCACGGCCTCCTCAATTAGCCATTTCAAAGCTTCGTACACTCACTTCATGAATAAACAAACCACTTCAGCATTGATCTAATGTCTGCCTTCATCTTCACCTACTTTCTACTATATTTTATTTTATTATTTCCAGTGCTTTATAATTATTATTTGTGATATGTCTTCTTATTTCTTACTTTGGGGGGGAATCTTATGATACCATATTATATCATTATGTTATTTATAAGGCTCTGAAGTTAATGCTTTATCAAAAGGAGAAATATGCTTTCAAATATGCTCTAACATTCACAAAATACGCATCATAAAGCTCAAACAATTAAGGTTTATGTACTCCTGAACAATTACAAAGCTTTCAATTTAAGCAATTAATTTTGCATTTTTGTCTCTATTTAGTATTCCACCAATAATTTTTAAAGCAAAATATAACTATTTCGTCTGCATCATCACTGAAGTATCAATTGCATTGCCACAAATTCTTTATTAAAGATAAATTATCACATAATTTATAATTGAACAAATTGTTTCTGAGTATCAGCTCTATGATACCATCTAAAAGAAGTTCAAACAAATACTGCTGCAACGAACGAAAGGCATTCCCCCATTCCTCATGAATAGCATTTGCATTCACATTTGTGAAGTATGCTTTTCGGTTCGAGGAGATAATATGCTATTAATTGAAATTCCAAGAGAAATATACCATATTATGAACAAATAAGCAATAAAATATTAATAAAATCTGAAATATAATGGAAACATGATGTATTAACACAAAATGGATAGCATTAATATGCTATACAAAATCACTGAATTTTTGTTCGTTTGACTGTTTTTTTCCGGACATTTGATTATTAGCATATTATAAAGCTCATAATAAAATTATGATTTTTCATAAACTTCCAGGCCTTAGTTATTGCATACTATATTGTTAATTTATTTCTTTTTTACTACCTCACTACGGAATAGAAAGTTATGTAATGTTGCGTGAAAAAACGTTGAATTTTGCCAGAAAAACACTTATGACAAAGCCCTGGTAACAAAAAAGTGGATAAATCCAAATTCTACATTTAGAAAAACAAATTCTATAACATGAACTGTAGCCAGAATTAATGTTTAAAACTTGGGTATCCTATAGACCCAAAACACATTTGTTAATAATTGTTAGTTATAAACTTTTTGCAATGGATCAACTGAAGCACAAATAAATGGTCATTTCCTTTTAAAACCTGCCCAAGAATTCAATCAATAAATGAATTAAAGCATGGAAACACTCAGACCAACATGAGGTTAAGAAGCAATAAAAAACTAAAAACAAGAAGCACATAACCTGCCATTATTTAAGTACCATTCCCTAACTTCCATTGTGTGCTTTTGCTTTGTTCAATAACCACTGGAGGCCCATTCATAGAGCAGGCAAAACCAAGATTACAGAAGAGCACTGAATCCACAGGAGCTCCGCACTGTAATTGGACCTTTCCTCAAATACTTTTTGAAGATGGATGAAACCATGGTACATCATTATCTTTTCTTAGTCTTTACATTTATCTCTTCTTCAATATTTCCACACGTTTCTCACATTTCGTACGACAATGTCCAATAGTCCACATAGTAGGTAGACAATTGTCCAATATTTATTTTATGCCTACAACGTTACATACAAAAAACTGTGTATATACTTCATTTACTATCACTCATATTGTTGTAAAATAGGCGTAAATCTAAAAGAATCAAATACCCACTAAATCTCCAGCATACTAATTTTAAAATGTCCATTTACAGCTCAAATTTAATTACTACAATAGCACACAAATACATTCAAAAACCAACAAAAGCACAAAATAAAGTAAACCAGCAATAAAATAACAACAGCATTTGCTTTTACTGATGACTCCAATTTCATCACACCAGACATCCACAAACAAAAACAAAGAAACAAATAC